>CAMRHE010000832.1:0-419285 GCA_947044405.1 Leptodactylus fallax
AGTAAAAACAAACATAAATACAATTAAACAAAAATTCTTTCAGTAATTTCAGACATTTTGTATGTACAAAGAAGGAGCAAACAAGAAAATACTTAAAGCAAAGTCAACTTAAAGAGTCCACACCTGTTGGAGAAGAAAATTTAAAGAACATACAGTAAAACTAAATAGATCAAACTTAAACTAGATCCACTTTCTTCCATCATAGATCAGAATCAGAGCTCTCCCGGTGACCTGCTGTTTCCATGTCTGATTCAGATTGCACCTCAGCTCGGCGGGGTCTCCTTTTAGTAGGAGGATCGCCCTCTGGTTCCTCATCATATTCTGCCATCATTTGTTGGATCTTTCTATCTAGTTCCTCTTCTCCGTCTGACTCTGATAGGATATAGAACCTATTTGCCGTTGCTGTGACATCACCCGTGCTACCTACTCTCATCCTAGTTGGTTTTTTGACAGTGGTCCACTCACCCTCAGCCTTACGGCTATATTTATCTTTCTTCCTTCTCTTAGTACTGGTGGGTGTTGGGGCAGGAGAAGAGATGGCCACTGAGGGTTCTATAACCTGATCGACAACCTCCATGGTCGCCTCAATGGGTCCTGACTGGGCTTGGCCCTGGGTGGTACCACCTGTATCTGGTTGTGGCTCTGACTCAGTGACTACTGACCCTGACAACAGCGCCTCCTCCTCCTCCTGTATGTCATCAGCCGCTGCCAGCAAGTCCTCATCAGGGATATCCCTACGGATGTTATGCCAAGCATCAGGACAGTCCCTGTGGGGGTGACCCATCTTACCACATAGATTACACCTGATGTTTTTGCAGGTAGGGCTCACGTGGCCCATTTCATTACACAAGTTGCATTTTACCATGGTGCAAACACTCGCTATATGACCGGCCTTCCCACACTTAAAGCATCTGCGTGGCTGACCCGCATAGAAGCAGATGCCTTTCTCTCGGCCAATAAAAAATGAGTTGGGCAGATGTTGGGTTACGTTGTTGTGCTGACGCAACTTAACCAGGACCTTCCACCCACCAGTCCAGATCCCGTCTTCATCCCTATTCTTAGTCAGATCGGACATTAGGTCGCAGTGTCTCCTGAGCCAGATGACAATATCCTGAGGGGGAACGGCTTCATTCCAGAATATGATGGTGACATTTGCCGTATCTGGCCTAGAGATGGGGATGAAGCTGAACTTAGTCCAACCCTCAGTATCTCTGAACCTGGTGACATTAGCCCAGAAACGGTCCAGATCAGACATCAACTTAAAGCTGACATCATACCCCTGGCGGTCAGGGAGGTTTATCACTGCCAGGATGTCAGTCGGCAGGAAGCCCATCTGGGTACATAGGAGCCCTCTGACCACAAACCTTCTATCAGGCAGATCTTCCTTGGCACCTCTGTGCCTAAACCTGACTACATTCCTCCTCTTCAAAGCCTGGCCTGTATAGTTCGTGCCCGATGTAAAAGAAGGAGCACCGCGGCTCCAGGCATTCCCAGAGGAGGTATGGCCAGATCCGCCATCTTGGCGTGTCTGTGGGCGCTGTGTGGGCTGCTGAGCACCTGCACTACGAGGTTCTGTTACTATGTGAGTATCTAGAGGGGGAAAGTCCTGTACATTGGACTGTGCTGTGTCCGCCCCACCATCAACCTCTATGTCTGCAATATCACCAGACTCCAGAGACTGGACTGTAGAGGGGTCTAATGTCATAGATGGTGAAGGATCCCCCCCAGAATGAGAAACACTTCCCCCTGCTACACCATTATCACATACAGGGTTATCTATAATCTCAGACACATTAGATGGATAGTCAGTGGCAGCAGAGTCCTGCACAGCAGAGTCCACAATGATATTACAGCCACTATCAATGATGTCCTGCACAGCAGAGTCCAGACTGTCCCACACACTCACAACCTGAGACCCCAAATGTGCTACTACCCCAGTACCTTCAGGTAACAGTCCACAGTCCTGCTGAGATGACCTGCCTCCTGGGACTTGTGGTGTCTGCACAGATGCTACTTCAGGCAGGGGTCCATGATCTTGCTGTAAAGTGCTTCTTGCTGGGACTTGTGGTGCCTTGCCAGGAACTGCTGCAGGTCTTTGCTGTGGCTTGGCATTAGCTGCTCCTTCCCCATACAAATTCCCTTCCTTAAAAGGGAAACTTGCTGGCTGCAGAATAGGCTTTGCATGGGACTGCTGGCCGCCATCTTGAGAGGGTTCAGACCTAGAGCGAGATGATGGTGACTTCCGGTATTCCTCGAATCGCTGCTGGTTTCTGTACGATTCTCCCACCGGTCCCATTTGCTCCAGTACAGTCTCGGTCTCCCGTACGTTATCGGCGAGCTCTTTCGCCAGTGCGCTCAGCTTCTTGTCCAGTATTGCCTCTACCTCAGGTCTAGCAGCCCTTATTTTATAGGCGCAGTCTATCTGTCTCTGCAGATATATTTTACCCGCTTTTAATGTCTCCAGTCTCCTGACCAGTGCTGGGATCTCGTCTGCCAGGCACAGTTCAGGTGCTCGCTCAGCGGCTGTGAGAGTCTGTGCATTATTGGGTAGTTTTGCCAGCTGGTTACTCACAGTATGGCTTCTGGTCGGTGTAGCCTGTGACTTCTGGCCTGCTGCGGCTGTTGTCACTGCCATGGGGCCACAATCTGCAGGTTGGGGACTATGTCCCAGTTTGTTCCCAGTGACCGCACTACTGGTACCATGAGGCCTTCCAGCTGGTCTCACTTTGGTCTCATCCACAGCCTTCACTACAGTTTTGCAGTTTCCACTGCCAGATCTTGTCCGCTCAGACCGTACCAGTACAGGCCGCTGCATGTTCTCCAACATGGTCTGTTTCTCCAGGGACGTTCTCCTCTGTCTGCAGGAGGGTGGAGTGGACGGGACACCTGTAACCTGTAATGGAGTCTGCACAGGCTGCACAGCTTGCTTCTTCTTACATTCAGGTAAGCTGTCTGGATGCTGCACAATTACTTTGGTAGGTTGTTGCACCGTACCTCTGCTTGCTTCTGCTACTGCTTTCTTTGCAATAACTTTCTTCTCATCTTGACTTGCACTGGGACTGCTGACACACTGGACATTACTTCCATTCCTGGAGACTTTGGGATTTTCATCCACTTTCTCTGTTGTCTGGGAGTTGTTTCCCAGAGTAGGCCTTGGAGCCTGGGCCTTGCTAGGGGAGCTGCCCCACCCAGGGTGGTCCCGCCCTGGGCTTTCTCCAGACATCAGGAGACTCAGGAGAGCTACAGAAACACAACCTCACAGCTAGGAGGCAGTATTATAGTAGTTATATTCTTGTACATAGGGGCAGTATTATAGTAGTTATATTCTTGTACATAGGAGCAGTATTATAGTAGTTATATTCTTGTATATAGGAGCAGTATTATAGTAGTTATATTCTTGTACATAGGAGCAGTATTATAGTAGTTATATTCTTGTACATAGGAGCAGTATTATAGTAGTTATATTCTTGTACATAGGAGTAGTATTATAGTAGATATATTCTTGTACATAGGGGCAGTATTATAGTAGTTATATTCTTGTACATAGGGGGCAGTATTATAGTAGTTATATTTTTGTACATAGGAGACAGTATTATAGTAGTTATATTCTTGTACATAGGAGCAGTATTGTAGTAGTTATATTCTTGTACATAAGAGGCAGTATTATAGTAGTTATATTGTATATAGGAGCAGTATTATAGTAGTTATATTCTTGTACATAGGGGCAGTATTATAGTAGTTATATTCTTGTACATAGGAGGCAGTATTATAGTAGTTATATTCTTGTACATAGGAAGTAGTATTATAGCAGTTACATTCTTGTACATAGGAGCAGTATTATAGTAGTTATATTCTTGTATATAGGAGCAGTATTATAGTAGTTATATTCCTGTACATAGGGGGCAGTATTATAGTAATTATATTTTTGTACATAGCAGACAGTATTATAGTAGTTATATTCTTGTACATAAGAGGCAGTATTATAGTAGTTATATTCTTGTATATAGGAGCAGTATTATAGTAGTTATATTCTTGTACATAGGGGCAGTATTATAGTAGTTATATTCTTGTACATAGGGGCAGTATTATAGTAGTTATATTCTTGTATATAGGAGCAGTATTATAGTAGTTATATTCTTGTACATAGGGGCAGTATTATAGTAGTTATATTCTTGTACATAGGGGCAGTATTATAGTAGTTATATTCTTGTACATAGGAGCAGTATTATAGTAGTTATATTCTTGTATATAGGAGGTAGTATTATAGTAGTTATATTCTTGTACATAGGAGGCAGTATTATAGTAGTTATATTCTTGTACATAGGAGGTAGTATTATAGTAGTTATATTCTTGTACATAGGAGCAGTATTATAGTAGTTATATTCTTGTACATAGAGCAGTATTATAGTAGTTATATTCTTGTACATATGAGTAGTATTATAGTAGTTATATTCTTGTACTTATGAGGCAGTATTACAGAAGTTATATTCTTGTATATGGAGACAGTATTATAGTAGTTATATTCTTGTACATAGGAGGCAGTATTATAGTAGTTATATTCTTGTACATAGGAGGTAGTATTATAGTAGTTATATTCTTGTACATAGGGGGCAGTATTATAGTAGTTATATTCTTGTACATAGGGGGCAGTATTATAGTAGTTATATTTTTGTACATAGGAGACAGTATTATAGTAGTTATATTCTTGTACATAGGAGCAGTATTGTAGTAGTTATATTCTTGTACATAAGAGGCAGTATTATAGTAGTTATATTGTATATAGGAGCAGTATTATAGTAGTTATATTCTTGTACATAGGGGCAGTATTATAGTAGTTATATTCTTGTACATAGGAGGCAGTATTATAGTAGTTATATTCTTGTACATAGGAAGTAGTATTATAGCAGTTACATTCTTGTACATAGGAGCAGTATTATAGTAGTTATATTCTTGTATATAGGAGCAGTATTATAGTAGTTATATTCCTGTACATAGGGGGCAGTATTATAGTAATTATATTTTTGTACATAGGAGACAGTATTATAGTAGTTATATTCTTGTACATAAGAGGCAGTATTATAGTAGTTATATTCTTGTATATAGGAGCAGTATTATAGTAGTTATATTCTTGTACATAGGGGCAGTATTATAGTAGTTATATTCTTGCACATAGGGGCAGTATTATAGTAGTTATATTCTTGTATATAGGAGCAGTATTATAGTAGTTATATTCTTGTACATAGGGGCAGTATTATAGTAGTTATATTCTTGTACATAGGAGCAGTATTATAGTTGTTATATTCTTGTATATAGGAGGTAGTATTATAGTAGTTATATTCTTGTACATAGGAGGCAGTATTATAGTAGTTATATTCTTGTACATAGGAGGTAGTATTATAGTAGTTATATTCTTGTACATAGGAGCAGTATTATAGTAGTTATATTCTTGTACATAGAGCAGTATTATAGTAGTTATATTCTTGTACATAGGAGTAGTATTATAGTAGTTATATTCTTGTACTTATGAGGCAGTATTACAGAAGTTATATTCTTGTATATGGAGACAGTATTATAGTAGTTATATTCTTGTACATAGGAGGCAGTATTATAGTAGTTATATTCTTGTACATAGGAGGTAGTATTATAGTAGTTATATTCTTATACATAGAGCAGTATTATAGTAGTTATATTCTTGTACATAGGAGTAGTATTATAGTAGTTATATTCTTGTACTTATGAGGCAATATTACAGAAGTTATATTCTTGTATATAGAGACAGTATTATAGTACATAAATCTTTTGTAACCACCCCCCCTAGGTAAACACACCACATTTCCCCCGGAAACTTTGAAAAAACAGAATTTCTTATTTATAACCATTTCACAAAAAAAAAAAATTTTTTTTTATTTTCCCCCTTTTATATTATGTTTTTTTTTTTTTTTTTAATTTTTTAAAAAATTTTTTTTTCCTTTTTTTTATTTTTTTTTAAAAAAGAAAAAGTAGACTGGAGACCAGGTGACAAAATAGTTATAAGTTCATCAACTTATGAGGCTCATCAAGCTGAACTTGTTCACCTAAGAGATGTATATGGAACTATTGTTCGGATCTGGGGCAATCTACAATACTGGCATTCTGGTAAGACATGAGCTGGATGAGTTGTTGATTTGTTTTTGCTATATTTTTATGCTCTACAACAATACTGTGGTCACTATATAGAATAAAACTATTTCAGCCTTAAAAGAATTTTCCCAATATTTTCCCATCCATCATGGAAATGAAATCCAGAAATTGTAAGGTTATGTTCTCATTAGGACGTCTCCTGAGATCTCTACTCCTTTAGCCTTCATTGACTTTCCTCAGCTATTATTTTCAAGATAAGGAGGCATCAGGATCTCATGAGATTAAAAAAACATACTAATGATATCAACCCCAAAAACAAGTAGACCTGTCTACAAGGCTTGATATTTTTAAGTCTTTAATTTCCAGAGAGCAGATTCATTGGCTGGGTCAAGAAACCGGATAACACAGAATCTAGAACAAAAGCATCACTGGGCAAGCTTGGACAATATGAGTAAAAGAAGAGAAAGATCACTGAGGATCCATGGACAAGATCAAGAATGAAAGCCTTCCTGATGACTAATGGACAGTATCAAGAAGAGAAATATTACTGGGGATTCTTGGACATTATCAAGAACATTAACGTTACTGGGACACATGGACAGGGCCAATAATAGAAACATCGGTGGAAACCCTCGGCCTTAGCTAAGAATGGAAAATCGCTGGGGACCCATGGACAAGATTAAGAAAAGAAACATCACAAGACAATAATGGATAAGACCAACAACAGTGACATCACTGGGAACTCATTGCTAAAACCAATAGCATGATCATCACTGTGGATGCCAGTACAAGACCAAGAACTGGAACATTCCTGAAAATACATGGACGGGATTGAGAACAGAAAAATCATTGGAGACACATGAGCAGAGCCAAAGACAGGAACACCACTAGGCACAAATGGACAAGACTAACAAAAGAACCGTCACTGGGTTCCCCGGGAAAGGTCCAAGAACAGAAACATAACTAGGAACATTTAGACATGGTCAAGAGCAGAAACATCACTGGGGACGCTTGGACTGGGCCAAGAACAGGAACACCTTGATAGGGCCAAGAACAAGAACATCATTGGGGTACTTGGACAGGGTCAAGATAAGGAACATATCTGGTGGCACCAGGGCATGGTCAAAAACAGGAACATCACTGGGGACACTTGGACAGGGCCAAAAACAAGAACAACCACTTAGAGACATAGGTAAAACAGGAATATTGAAGGTGCCTAACATCAGAAAACCTTTGCAGAAGTCAGACATCAAGTAACATCATTTCTCGGAGTTGGATCCTTTTATTGAAGTCATGAGCCAGAGCAACATCCTATCCTGTGCGCAGCCCTATGTGTGCCCACCTAAACCATCAGATGTCAAAATAAGCACCATGAGGTCCACAGCGTCAGCCCCAGGCATGAAGAATTTGTTCATTTCTATTTTCCTAAATGCTTGTTGGATTCATACAATGGACACAAGAGAAGAGTTTGGAGACTTGGTAATACAATAGTGGACACCAAATTATAAACTGGCACCTACTATATCTCTCGTAAGGATTTGTATATGTATGAATGTCTATTGTAAGACTCTTTGGCGGCCCAATTTTTTCCTTCATTTTATAGAGAACTGGAGAATGACTATTGCAGTTTAACTGAAGAAAAATGGAAGTTTTTTGTTCTGAATTTACCTGAAGTGTCTCCGGCTAAGTGATAAATAATTTCCGAGGATGCTGTGTGCGCTCAGTCTTGGCAGTTTCACCAGGCTGGAATAAATCTAGGAGCAGATATTCTAAGGATTAAACGTGGCCGTTTCAGCTGGATTAAAACTTGTAAAATCAATGCTCCTATTTCACTCTTGAGTGAGTCGCTCTGATAACACCGGATATTCGGGAATCTTTCTCCATCCTAATCATTTTCTGTTTGTCGTCTTAGAACTTTATAGGTGACGCCGTGTAGAGTACTAAATATCCGTGTACCAAAAGACTTCAGTGCTTAAAGGGATACTTCACCTGTAGGGGTATTGAATTTACTTCGGATCCATCATATGATTTTGCTATTAGTTAACCCCATGAAGGCCAGAGCATTTTTTTTTTATTTTTCCCTATGCTTTGCAGAATTTTTTTTAAAATTTTTTAAAAATATTTTTCAAATTTTTTTTTTTTACATTTATGACATATTACATAAATTTATTGAACAGGCTGCTACAACAATGATGCCAAAAGTATTATTTTTTATTTTTTCTTAATTTCATTTTGTATATTTGTTTAGATTTTACATTTTTGGGATCATAATTAATACATTTACCGTACTTTATTGTAAAAAAAAAAAAATTTACATGACATTTTCCTTTACATAAAATCCCCCAAATCCCATATTTCGTACAGGTCAGGTAACCTTGTGGTACTTCAATGGACATTTAGTTGTACAAGATATAAAGGCCAGAGTATTCCCTGTGACATAATAGAAAGGGAAAGCCCCTTTGTCTATTTGAATACAATGATCAACGTTGTGGTATTCAAATAGTTAAACTCTAGGTATCAGAAACTCCTCTGATCTCCGCAGTTAATGTGAAGCTGCCCCTAAGTATAGCATATGCTGCAGTTAGTATGCACATCACTATGCGGCAGCTGCCCTGGTGCATTGGTCAGCAATGGGCTCAAAGGGTGGTCTTATGAACAGCCCCTGTATGGGAGAATAGTAGCTGTCTTCTTCGGCGAACTCAAGCCATCCATGTATTACATGGGTGGCCATTTATCTGAATGGTCACAATGTAATACTACAATTCCCCTGCAGGGGTCACTGTTGTGGAAATGACTGACAGCTCCAGCAAAATATTGATCTGAGAGGAAACCCCTTTAATTGGGTAATAGGGTCCCTACAGCAAAAATCAGAATGGGTGCTTGTTACACAGAGCTCCAAATTCCCTTCTTCTCTCCACTCAGTCATAAAGCTAAATGCTAATATTCTGTCTGCATGCAACCACCTCTAGGAGGCGCTCACTCCATATATTTACTTATTCAGTTATTGTTGAACTCAAAGAAAAAGATAAAATTTTTAAGCACTGAGCTCCACCGCTGGTGTAACTATAGGGGTTGTAGTGGTTGCAGCTGTGACCAGGCCCATAAGCAAGGGGGTCCCACAGGTCACCATCACCACACTAAGACTGATTAAAAACTTAAATTTCTTTTCTGATTTCTTTTGATGGCTGGCAGTCTGTGCATAAATTATTCCCCCTGCCCTCTGGTGCACTGGAGTGACAAGATTCATGATACACAGCCTTCCACTGTCAGAAAGGACAAAAATCATTTTAATGATAAAAGTAGGAATTGGTAAGCAAGGAGGGATTCTGTCATGGAGACTGTGGCACAAAAGGGAGCACAAATAATGTGTAGGGGATGGGATGGGAAGCTTGTGTGCACAGGCATGTTGTGAACAAGTCTTCGTGGTGATCTGGCCTAGACAGAGAAGAAAAGGGGAATGTAAATGCTGCTAAAGTGGGCAGATGGGACGCGGCTGATGGTCGTGTGTAGGGCCCAAGCTGAGCTTTTGCAGCAGGGCCTATCTGCCTTTAGTTAAGCCCCTGGCTCCTGCTCATGGCAATTGTGGGCAAATGCATCAACTGTGTGATGACATGGGGCCATAGTGGCAGGGCTGTGGAGTTCGGACTAGTTTTGGATGGAGTAACATAAAATGATTAATTATTTTAGAATAGAATATTATACAATTATTAATTTGTATCATTATTAGCTGTATAGTTTGTTGCAGTTTTACTTTCATAGGAATTGAATCTCTATATTTCATGAATTAGGGGATCTTTACTGCACCTGCCTGACCATGAGTGTCAGACAGTTATGAAGGAGTTGGAGCAGGAGTCAGAGTGGGGTGTGTGTAAAAATAGGAGAGTAAGGCTAAGGTCCCATGTAGCAGGCCGCTTTTCCCACAGCGCCTTTTACAGAAAGTCCTCTGCGGACTTTCTGCTTCCATTGTACTTCTAGGGAAACCGCCGGCATTTCTGTAGGTATAATTGACAAGCTGCGATTTCCAAAACTGCCACGGAAAAATTTATCGCCGACAGAAAAGGTATATTTTCCGCCTCCTATTCATTCCAATGGGATTTCTCAGGCGGAATCCGCCTAAAGAACGAGCAGGATGCTTATCTTTCCACTAGCTACTGCCTCCCATTGAAATTAATAGGAGGTTGATTTCAGGCGGAATTTGAGGCGGATTCTGCGTCAACAGTTGGTGGTCTAGTCCAGGGGTCCCCAACCACCAGTCCAACGACCGGGACCGGGCCGTTGGGGGTCTTTTGCCAGTCCACGGGGCGGCGGGCTGGACTGGGTAAACATGGCTCCTACCATAGCTAATGGCGGGGATCTGGTCTACAGCGCTGAACACCGAGGTCCCGCCAGAACGCTCCCAGTCTACAGCGCTGTTTAGAGTATAACCCCGTCCCCATGTAACCAAAGAACCGCCCCTAACCCGACCCCCCCCCACTCCCTGCCACGCCCCCTTGCCGGGCCGTGGCGGGGAAAGGTTGGAGACCGCTGGTCTAGTCTAGCTATTCCACAGCCCTGCATAGAAGTCACTGGGCCTGCTTCTATGGTAGTTACATCACTCTCACCTCATACATTACATCTCGGCTACTTTCCACTAATCTATAAATATTTCAATCCTAAGATAAAGATCAATGTCACATGACAAAGGACATCTCATGCCGCTCCTATTGCTGCTTTTAGTATGGCTTTGCACAGATTTCCACTTTTAGTAATGACCTTGAGTTGAAATTTTTGAAGACGTGAACTTCCTTCTCATGTCTTGGTTCTGCACCGCTGCACCTCGATGGTCTGCCAGAGCACACTCCGGGGAGCACACCCATGGCTTCTTTCATAGTTCACTTAGAACATTAGAACTTAAGGTCTGTTTAGGGATGCGGAAAATGTTAAGAGCTGCACAGTACAAAAGTTGACACCAAACTTTCCCATAGCACTTACTTTATCATCCTTAAAATATTGGCAGCGACTCATAATAATGGAAATATATTTAAAAAGATCATAGATGTCGACACATTTTGGTGGGAATCTTTTACATTCACAATATATTTAATTTGGATTTATAGACATGGCCATCCTTACAGTTCCACTTGGCTAGACATGTCCAGATATGCGTTTCACAAGATGACTAGGTTTTCAAGACAATACTGTTTTATGATATTGTGTCACAAAGTGATATGCTATATAGTATGTCAGATTGCTGAGTCCCTGTGGGGGCGGCACCCAGTCGTTTCGTTAAGACCAAACATGTCTAAAACGAAAACTGCTATTATTGTACTCTGGGGTCTCCGAATCCCAATCACAAGCCTCAGAGGTCACCATCAAGCCATTCTGCCTTGGCCAGGATAGTTTGATATAGGGCTTTGGCAGCAAACGAAATCTTCACTCCAAGTGAAGAAAAGCCTTGCTACAACTCCGGCAACATCTCCTTTAAAGAGGACCTGTCCCCAGCATCAGTGGTTGGGATTAGGGCAACGGCCTTACTGATATAATAGGGAGGTGAATGCTGACACCAGGGGACATCTAATTTTACAACATACTCTTTTGTAATGTTTAGACTGTGAAGTGTATTGGCTGTAGTAGCATTCTATGTGTATGTACATGCATAATAAATATTTGCTATATAAATCTATCAAATTTTATTTTATTTTTTTCAGGTAAAATTCACTTATTTGGAGATACCAGGAGAATCCCACTGATGGCAGAGGTTGGCTTGTTGTCTCGCAACATCCAGATTGTCAGTGACACACCCTGCTCTGGTAGAATTATAGTCGGCCAATATACAAATGATCTTGGGGAAGAATATTTAGGTATGTGAAGACCTGCTTTCCTCAGTAAAATCTACCCAGATAATTCTTCTAGCATATTTATTATAATTTAATATAATTGTATAATTAATATTAAACATCACAAAAGAAAATAGCAAAAATAAAATCAAAAATACCAATAAAGCAAGACACTGCCACACAAGGCTTCTAGGGGAAAAAACGTCAGAATATAAGTATTCATCCCAAAGGTACTAATTTTCTTTGGGGGGAATCAGCTTATAGCTAAGGCCCCACGTAGCGAATCGCTGCAAAAAACGCTACGGAAAAGACTACGGTGGCGTTTTTGAAGTCGCAGCCTTTTCTGCAATGTGTAGATGGGATTAGCCAGAATTCCATCCACTTTGCAGGTACTGTAAAACGCAGCGTTTTCACGACATGGGGTCCCGGCCTATAGGAGTCTTTAGGGTAATGCTTTCTGGGAGAAATATGCAAAATAGCACTCCTCCAATTTGACTTTCCAGTGCCACCTAAGGCAGAAGCCCCACATTGCAGAAACCCAGATTTTTGTTGTTGAAGATTTTGCTGCAATTTTTTGAGCCAAAGCCAAGAATGGCTACAAGAGGAATGGGAAATATATATGGGACGTTCTTATACTTCTCTCTTCTGGTGAATCCACACCTGGCTTTGGCTCAAAAAACCGCAGCAAAATCTGCAACAAAAAAAGCTGTGTTTCTGCAACGTGGGGCCTCAGCAGCAGCAAAAAAAACCACTGCGAGACAAACCACGGCAGCAACCCATTGCATTTTTTCCCGCAGTGCTTTTCACAGAAAATCCGCCGGTGTTTCCGTAGGTATAATTGACATGCTGCGATTTCCAAAACCACAACGGTTTTGGAAATTGCAGCGTGTCCACAGCACATATTTTCCCGTATTATATACAGTGACTGTAATATGACTATACAGTGACTGTAATACGCCACGTTTTTTTTCCACGGCATTTCCACCCCGGGAAAACAGCGGCATTTATACCACGTGGGGCCCGGGCCTAAAGGTGTTTATCTGCCCTGTAAATTAGCATCTGACCTCAATTAACAGACCTTAATGGAGTTACCCAGGGAAGTCTAATTAATTTTACCTTTACTTAAAATGGGAGAGGGGGGGAGAGCGACTTGGTGGTCGGTTCTGGCTCTGATTCCGTGACCTGGTTGGAACCAGCTGGAAACCCCCAGAATCAAAAAACAGAACAGGGGAACTAAGTACAAGAAAACTGCCTGGAGGACCAATCACTGAGCCTGAGAACATGACCTGGGTAGTAGTATTACTTGAGTAATTTTGCTAGTCATAAGTACAAGGTAGGGTTTAGCTTGGTGGTGCCATGTATACAGCCTCTAAAACAGTTCAAATTTTTTAGCTAGTTTGTGGTTTCTAAAGGGGTTGTTCTTCAAAGGCATGTTCTTTTCAAAACAAAGCCAGTTATCAACTGATCCCCATTGGTTTGGCTTTATTAACCCCTGAAGATTAGTTCATTCTTGACTATTAGGCACTGCCTAGTCCCCATTAACATAATAAAATCAGGTCACATTCCCAACAAAATCAGTGCCCTCATGTTCTGCTCATGTTCATTTTGTACTCATCTGACTTGTTAAGACATACATTTTTTTCTAGATAATGTCCAAAATTTATAGAGCTTAAAGGGATAAACTGTTTGGAAAGGAGGCCATGGAAGGTAAAAACAAACAAAAAAAAACTTATACTCACTTGCCTCATTGCTCCTGTGTCTTCCACCGCAGTTCGGTCCTGCTGTTCCAGTGTCTTGTTTTGACGGAAGACTCAGGACGTCACTCGCATATGTCACCTATGATGTCCCGTGTTCTTTCCTTAGGCTGCTGAGGCTGCTGATTGGCCTCAGCGGTCACGTGCGGCAGGGCCTTCTGCCAAAACAAGACCCTGGAGACACAGGACCTGACCATGGTGGGAGACACCAGAGCACCAGGGACAGGTGAGTATGGGTTTTCTTTTCCACCTTCTCCAGCCTCCTTACCAAATACATGTTATCCTGGACCATCCCTTTAGCAATGATCTTCTTATTTCAGGGTCTCTAGAACTTTCAAATGTTGAAATTTCTCATTTTGGATCCACGTTGTTCCCATCAATAAACTTTAACAACACATCACAAAGATCTTCAATATCATCTTCGAGTATTCACCACAGCTGCGGAGGTGCTATAAGAGCAACCAATAGCAGAAACATTTCATTACATGCCAATGTAGTATATGACAGTTCTGGACATGGGATACACATCGATGGTGGTCACCACGTTCTTACGGATAACCTTCTCATGTTGATGAAGCAATCTGAAACCCAAGTTGAATGGGTGACGGGTATGAAGATTATTAGTCCACCAAGCCAAGCTTTCTTGTCTGGTAATTCAGTGTCAGGATCTGAACGTATTGCTTATCATGTACAAGGCCAAAGGTGTAACTCTAGAGAAAAGCCTTGGCTGGAGAATGTGGCCCATTCAAGTCTTCATGGAATTCATGTCTACTGGCAAGATGGTCTTAAGAACTGCACAAAAATATCTGGTTTCCTATCCTATAAGAACTACGACTATGGTCTTTTCTTTCAAGTAGATGGCAGCGCTGTGGTGGACAATGTGGCTCTTGTAGACAATAGGGTTGGCCTTTTACCAATTGTTTCCCAAATATCTGATTATCCATATAATCCCTTGAAACAATACATCTCAATCCACGACTCTGTCATAGTCGCAACAAGCCCAGCATTTGACTGCTTACGGGACAGAATTCACCCTTTATCTTCCAATGTCACGCTAAGAGACAGAGCCCCATCTTCACCCTATGGTGGGCGAGTTGGAATTCTTTGGCCAATGTTTACTGGAAGACCCAGACAATGGCCAGATTATCCATGGCACATGCTAGCAAGTGATGGAGCTGTCTCCGGTCTAATGAAATTACAAGGTCAGTCTTGTTTTTACTTTTCACATTTATGGAAAACCAGATATAAGTGGTCAGTTTTTAATGTGGCTCAACTGGAAAATAATAGAAATGCTAAGACCCAGTGTAGAATACACTAGCACCCTTTTTGGGTTATTGGTTCCTTACTTGTTATCTGTAAACCAGTGGTGATGGGCAAGTATGACAACAACTTCATTAGACCAGGAAGGAATGTTGGCCACCAACTAACAAACATGGTGAGGAGCACTTTAATCATGGTAGCCATAGGCTCCTGACCATCAACCCAGTGATCTGGAACCACTTCATAGGCTTCCACCAGAATCACCTGTTGACCCATGTATACCCCTTGGATTTAGGATTTATTGCTTCCTATTACAGAGGATAGGTTTGTCCAAGGTGACAATTAGGGTGGTGACCACTCATATCAGGGCCATTATCTGGTCTTGTCTTGGAGTTGTCAGAAACCCAGCCATGATTGCCTTATTGTGGACAGGATAATAGACAGGCACACTGCATGTATGAGAAGGTAACCAAGCCACAGTAAAGAAATCATGGCTGGGTTTCTGACAATCCCTAGAACATAGAAATTTCCAACATTCATGGTCGTATCTTTTTGCAACCGATTAAGACAAAAGACTATCCCCACTAAGAGGGTGAGAGAAAATGTTTGACATTTTACATTTTGTCAAAATTTTATTTTTAGTTGTGTAAAAATGTTTAAAAATGTAGAAAAAATAACTCTTCACAGCTCATGATACCCTTGACAAACAGCTGAGTTTTACAGGGGACGTCATGGTCAGCAAGAGAGTGACCACTACAGGGTAAATGTAGTACTACATGGGGGCCTTTAACATGAATAGTTGTCTTGAGTGCTCCATAGCTCTAAAGAGAGGACATCTCTGTTCTGGTTCATAGATGGTGGTCCAAAGTATGGCCCCTGTTCCCCCATGATGTCCAGACAGGGGTTGTCTTCATGAGCTTACCCTTCAAGGAGTAAAGGGAATCAATTTCTTTTTTGGAACTAAGACCTTACATTTTGTGTTGACACCACCAGATGTTACATTTTCTGGATTTAAGAAAACTTGCTACAGTGACGACATTGACACTTGCATTATGTCTAATCCTGGAACCATGTCTATCACCTGTCCAGTCATAGCTGAGAGGATCAAGACGTCTGACATAAGACCCGACCACATCTTCTATTTTCACCCACCAGACAGGTATCATTTTTTCCACCTTGTGTTTTCAGTTCACTATTACATGAGCCAGTAGTACTCACTGTATCCCTCAAACGGTCTACAATACTACAAAGGCGGCCATTGTGTCCTCCTTCCACTTAGAAAACACATGAAATTAAAAGTCAGAAATATAAATGACATCATCTTATAACTGAGCAAAATGGCAATTTCACCAACAATTAGGATGAAAGAAAATGTCTGCCAAGCACAAGATGACTTTTTCAAAGAGTTCCCTTCATTTCACTTGGACCCTTTCCTTATTTCCTGTGAAATTTTTCTCCTTCTTTCACTGCAATTTTCTACATTTTATGCCAATTTAGCAAGCTGAACTTGTCACTGAACCATGCTAATTTACATCTCTGGTCAAAAAGCAAGACTGTATCTGTGTCTTAGTGTGCTGTGTTTTTTTTTCCTGTATCGGCCTATATGGGTGTAATTTGTGCCAAAAAATTGTCAAAATTGCCAAAAACATGCCTTCCACCACATTTGCCAAGTATGTTAGGCACTTTTTATACATTTTTATGACATGTATAAAAAAGGCTCTGGCTTCATGGAAAATTAACATGACTTTTTAGAACATTGGCTTGGCATAAATTGTAACACAGTATTCCAAACATTTGGATAGGTCATCAGTATAAAAAATACATCATGGGGTCAGAAATGCCCTTCAACTCTATGTTGCTATAGATCTTATGGGGTGCGGTGGTTGTAGATGCCAAAAAATACTGTTCCACTAGGCACCTCAAACATTGGAAACTGATGCCCCATGAATCTTGAGGGACCAGATCAGTAGTAGGACCTTCTTCTAAAGCAGATACACCCCCCTACAAGATGTGTCCTTCCGTACCTTTCCTATTGGCTCAAGATATCCCAAGATGAGCGACATGGGATGACCAGCTTTAAAATGCAAACCTTGGGGTTTCTCTATTGGTAGTTGTAAAGTAAAATTTAGTGGTCTTGTGCCACTCACCTTGGAATATCTTGAGTCGAGGAAAGGAGGGGCACATTAGTAGGCCAAGTATTTATACTAGTACACAGCTGTGATGACTTAGTGTCAGGGTTTGGTGGATCTCATGAAGGTTGACCAGGGAGTGATAGGGGATTATGTAGTTTCGCATGAAAAGACAAATGTACACCAGAGAGATTCAGCAATTACATGGTCTTCTCTTTTCATGGTAGAACCATGGAGTGTCCAATATCTGCAGAATGTTCTGCAGCACAAGCAGCGCTATTCAAAGATTTGGATGGCAGTTTTCTGGGTTTCGCTCCTCCGATCACCATCTTTCCCAAGTCAAAACTTGATGTGGTAGATCCTTGTTATAATGTTGGTAAGTAAATAATCATGAGTACTGTATATCCTTTAAAGAAAAATTCCATATAGAACCCCAATAATCCAATTATGTCTTCAACATACAGTGTAGATATCAGTAGGTCAATGCTTTTAAGGTAATATCAGTATTTTTACCAGAGCATCCTTCCAATGCCACCCACTTAAAATCAACGTGGGGGGGGGAGTTTTGATATTCACTCATGTATGGAGATTAGCTCTGTCCCAGAATGGAAAAAACTCTCTCTCTATTGACTTACAAAGTAGCTACCTATAGATGGCACTAGACTAGAGAGACAATTTTCTCTGTTGTGGATTTGCTACCAAACTGGTTTGGCTTTGGTTCACCTATATGGGCATTGTCTGATCAACCTCCTCGGTATCCATCCTTTAATTCCTGTACTGGGATGTGCTAAAACCTTTAAGAGGCAGAGAGAGCTTGGGCATGCACACTATGGATGCCATTAGCGGACGATGGAGAGGAGGAGGCCAGATGAGCATGAGGAGGAACAGAGCGCCAGGAACTGAGCAGAGGGGTGAGCCAGGAGAGACAGGACCCCAGCAGTGCACCTCTTTCATTAAACTTCTCAGGTTTCAGGAATAACTAGCGAAAAATTCCAACCTAGTACCCCCAATGGACACTGGTTTCATTTGACACTGGACAATAGACACTGTGTTTCCTTTGTGACACTGGACACTGTGGTTTTATGTGACACTGGACAATGGACACTGTGGTTTCATGTTGCCATCATTGATTAACAAAAAAACAAAAAATACAACCCAGTCACTTGATAGAGAATGTCTCTGGTGGTCAACGTATATTCCTCCCATGCACGGGTATTCCGTCGGAAGCAGAATGTATCATCAACCAGGTAAGAAAAAAAATAAAAAAAAATTCCAGGAGCAGAGGAAAGGATGTATATAAAATGTAACTTTTACTTCAAAAAATGGATACCGTAAAATTATGTCTCATACAAACAGATAATAAGACGCTTACTCTTTTCGAGACTGACGCCTTTTACTCATCAGGAAATTAACATATCAAACAATAGGAGTGAGGGCCCTGCTCGCGAGAGCTCACATTCTATGACCATTCACTCCACTGCTGAATTCATAAAAATTGTAAATATATTGTCATCTAGTGGGCTCAAACTGATTCTCATCTGGTTTTGGCCAAAACGATCCCATGTAGGGAACATTGGATCTAGTACTGATAGTTGTCCTCATAAGTACCAGCATCCAATAAACTGGGGCAACATCTGTTGCCTATTTGTTGGCATCAAAGCCGCTACAACCACTTTGCATCCTCATCTTGTGGCCATGACCAGTGGTTATGGCCCTAACATCAATCAAGTCAACACATCAGTAGCAGTGGAGATAATGTAGACGCCATCATTGGGAAGCCATGGGTTTGCCAAAGGTCTATGAGGATGGTGCTTGGGTAAGTATCTTCCAACATTTACAACCTGCTGATTTCGACTATCTCACACTTCGACCACCTTGGCATAGTTGGATTGTAGCATACTGCAGAATATCTCCCAGTACATCTGTATTTCAGGGTGATATTTAATGTCCTGTATTTCCTGCCTTCCTTGCAGAAATTCATCTCTTTTCTTGTCTGTAGCTGTAAGAACTTCAAACAGCATTATTGGGATCTTACTTTTTTTCTTTTTTTTTTATCCTGAGCGTCTTCATTCTTCAGGACTGACAGGACGCCGGAGATACAGATACAACTGGAAGGCTGACAGAAAACGCGTCTGCCTGTATCTAAGCCTGAATATGCCATTTTCTTGTAGCCCGAGGGGAAATCTCATTTTCTTTCCTAGGCAATTATAGGCCTCAAAGACTGAAACTAGGTATATGTCTCTTTAATCTCCGCAGAAATTTATGATCTCGCTTTCGACCGCTGATGTCCTGGGCTCCGCAGCCTACTAATATAAAATACTGCCAGGAATCCGAGACAAAAAAAAAATGACAAAAGCAGCAGAATATGGCTCCGAGACTGTTATTTCTCTGACGCCGAGGTTACATAGACAATCTGTTTATGATAGCGGAGATACCACGTCGTTTTTAGGGCAAAGTAATGGCGCTGTACCTTGGCTTTGTACTGTAGAAGGAAGATTAATACAAGCCATTGTGCGGGAAATTGTGGTCTGCGTAAAGCAGATTTTAATCTTTGTGGCACAAGTTGAAAATAAAAGCTGGTTGCTATGAGAAGTACCAAAGTCTATGTGTATACAGTCCGTTGCAGAAGTATTCAACCCCTCAAAAAGCCAACAATTTGGTCTGCATAGCTCATGACACAGATACCAAACCAAATTCATTATTTCTCAGTAGATTTTGTTAAAAATAAACCTAGAAACTGGGGAAAAAATTGTTTGCATAAGTATTCAACCCCTGTTCTGTGAAACCCCCAAGTTTGCTAAGATATGGGATTGTGCTAACAATTGGCTTACAATAGGCCTCTAAAGGTGGCCATGCATATCAGATATCTGTTGGCCGAGCATTCTTCTGGCTAATAGCTATTTCTCCTGTTTCTCCTGTGTACATGCATGCTCACCTCAGCCAATCAGTGCATGTGTAGTGAATTGGAGAGGGGAGAAAGTCGCTGCTGGTTATGCCTGGTGGTGGTCATTCTCCCCACGAACAAAAAGATTGTTCATGTTGAAATCGAACTTCCCAAGCCTTATCCACTCTGATTTGCCACCGGAGGGAAAGTCGGATGGACCCTACCCTATATTAGATGGCTGGCTGAAATTGTTGGGTTTGGCCAACATACATCTAATGAAGGGCTACTCAACTGGTAGACCATAGTCTAAATTTGGACCACGGACATCAGTTATTTAGACCTGTAGGGCACGGGGAGATCTCTTCTTGCAAGGGATTGGCACTCATCCCTTCTGACCTACACAACAGCACATGTACTGTATACTTGTGTAGCCATGCTCCTGACTGTGCAAGTATATACACACGTGGACAAAATTGTTGGTAACCCTCGTTTAATGAAAGAAAAACCCACAATGATCACCAGAAATAACTTGAATCTGACAAAGTAATAATATATAAAAAAATTCTATGAAAATGAACAAATGAAAGGCAGACATTGCTTTCCAACCAGGCTTCAACAGAATTTTTTAAAAAAGAAAACTCATGACACAGGCCTGGACAGAAATGATGGTTCCCTTAACTTAATATTTTTTTGCACAACCTTTTGAGGCAATCCCTGCAATCAAACGATTCCTGTAACTGTCAATGAGACTTCTGCACCTCTCAGCAGGTATTTTGGCCACTCCTCATGAGCAAACTGCTCCAGTTGTCTCGGGTGTGAAGGGTGCCTTTTCCAGACGGCATGTTTCAGCTCCTTCCAAAGATGCTCAATAGGATTTAGGTCAGGGCTCATAGAAGGCCACTTCAGAATAGTCCAATGTTTTCCTCTTAGCCATTCTTGGGTGTTTTTAGCTGTGTGTTTTGGGTCATTATCCTGTTGCAAGACCCATGACCTGCGACTGAGACCAAGCTTTCTGACACTGGGCAGCACATTTCTCTCTAGAATCCCTTGATAGTCTTGAGATTTCATTGTACCCTGCACAGATTCAAGACACCCTGTGCCAGATGCAGCAAAGCAGCCCCAGAACATAACAGAGCCTCCTCCATGTTTCACAGTAGGGACAGTGTTCTTTTCAAGATATGCTTCATTTTTCCCTCTGTGAACATAGAGCTGATGTTCCTTGCCAAAAATTTTCGATTTTTGTCTCATCCGTCCATAGGACATTCTCCCAGAAGCTTTGTGGCTTGTCAACATGTAGTTTGGCAAATTTCAGTCTGGCTTTTTTAAGTTATTTCTGTGACCATTGTGGGTTTTTCTTTCATTAAACGAGGGGTACCAAAAATTTTGTTCACGTGTGTGTGTATGTATGTATGTATGTATGTATGTGCCACTCCAATACCATGCAGTTGGAGGATGTGTAGATGTAGAGGCTTAGAGGCCATGCCAGTAGAGCTACATGGTCAGGTCATTAGAGCCACACGGTCAAGTTATGAAGAATGAACCCTGAAGCTACTCCAAGTTCCAACAGTGATGAACACTTGCTATGAGTTTGTTATGGATGTTCCGTTCTGAGTTTAGGGGACTGGTTAAATGGCCCATATGTTGGTAAAATACCTACCACAATATGTTTATATATGATCTATACTGTAGTAAGGGAGCAGCGTGGGTTGGTGTAGGACCTTGTAGGTAGCTAGATGGCATCCCCTGACGGATACTTGAATGACTATCGGTAGCTGACTATTCCCTGCGACCACTTGCAGCAGGTGAGGCAGTTTTTAAAATTCCTGGAAAAACTGCTAGGTAGGTTGAGTTAGAAAATTCCCAGGTGGGACTAAACCTCAGGTGGGCTTACCAGCCAACCCATGGTGACACCTAGCGATCAAAAAAGTGCCATGTACTGTAGTGGTGGTGTGGCACGTATGATGTGGTGAATTTTTTAGGTTCAACAGTGCTCCAACCAATGTGAAAGCCAATAAAGTTAGATAGATGAAGATAGATAGATAGATAGATAGATAGATAGATAGATAGATAGATAGACTTTTCATTCATTCATTCATTCAATTTAATTAAATTTCCCTACGCAGCAGATTTAAAAAAAAAAAAAAAAGAACTTACAACATAAACCAGGGTGAAAATCTCAAGATATATCTATGTGTTTTCTTATTTATACTCCATGTCAATAACCATCTTCTCTAAAACATCCGTGACAATATCCGTAACATTTTTCTTCAAAGTAACAAGGCACCTCGTGTCTGACCTTTGCTACCGAATCCAAGATTTTCTCTTAGATTTCGAGGTTCCTGGAGTCTTATTTTTATCTTCTTTCCCACATGAGGAAGATCTTCAAAGGGTCCAAAATTAGACACAAGAAAAGCTCTGAAAATTATTTGCAGGGTTCTTGTAGAAGAAATTGGAAGCATTTCATCATATTGTTGTCCTCCAAATATTAGCATTTAATGAGATACACATTTCCTTCATTTATTTTGAGTTTTCTCCAAGGCCGGCAAATACCAGAAACTCCAGTGTTATCGTAGGATAGGAACCTTATTGGTTTGTTTTCTTTTCATTCTTTCTGTTTTGATTGTGAGTTTTTTTGGAAATCCGTCTGTTTTTGAACTGAAGGAGCCGCACTAATAAGATGGGACTTTGGGAGGAGGTAGAACAATCATACAATATGTCTACAGATCTTCAAGAGATAGACAGCTGTTTTTCAAACAGGATATTGAAGAAGCCAGATTCTCAAGAACAACGGGATTTCATTCATGAATGTTCTACCGAAAGAATTTTGCCAACTCAGAGTTTAGCTACGCATGATTCTCAGAAAGGTCAATGGGCAAGGAGAGGCAAGGTAGATGTTACAATATTGTCTTCATTACTGTCCCATTGAGAACATGCCTTTATCTTTGTAATAAAAAAATTCAAGAGGTTACCTTGAAAAAATTTGACCTTAGATTCTGTTGGATTTTTTTTAGTATGAAATAATAGCTTGGCCTGCCAATGTGAAAATAGTTATGTATGAGGTAGATAGATAGATAGATAGATAGATAGATAGATAATAGATGAAGATATATATGAGATTTTATAGATATATACATATGACATAAATATAAAATATGATAGATAGATAGATAGATAGATAGATAGATAGATAGATAGATAGATAGATAGATATTCCAGCACCACCCATTAGCAAATATACATCACAGAATTTCTCTGGAGTGCTATATCTTTTTTTACATAGATGGATGGATAGATAGATAGATAGATAGATACGAGATAGATAGATAGATAGATAGATAGATGTGAGAGAGATGAGCTGGATAGATATGAGACAGAAAGATAGATAGATAGATAGATAGATAGATAGATGTGAGAGAGATGGGCTAGATAGATATGAGACAGATAGATAGATAGATAGATAGATAGATGTGAGAGAGATGGCCTAGATAGATATGAGATAGATAGATAGATAGATAGATAGATAGATAGATGTGAGAGAGATGGCCTAGATAGATATGAGACAGATAGATAGATAGATAGATGTGAGAGAGATGGCCTAGATAGATATGAGACAGATAGATAGGGCCAGTTCACACACAGAAATTTGGAGAGAAATTCTCCAAAGGTCTTCCTGTAGTGGAATACGGACGTAGTGTCCAGCTTTTCCCCGCTGATTGGTTTCAGATACAGTGGGCATAACCAGTCTGAGTCTGTGGCTGAATCAAAGCCTCCGTCATCGCTTCCCATTGAAAACAATGGGGGGCAGATTCCAGACAGAACTTGGAACAGATTTTGAGGTGACATTCGGGATTGACTAAAGCCCCCTGTCTCCTAGGGCCTCATGGCAGCCTCACATTCTTCTATAGCATATATGACCTTGTTAGCCCAGGTGGCTTGGTTTCATCAGGTTTTCAGACATGGGCTGAATTTGTGGTTGGATTGGTAAAGTTCAATAAGGTAAAAGAAGAAATTCAGTAAAAGTGAAATGGAGAACTGTCCAGGACAGCTGAATTCTGGGTGTAGCTTCATTCACTTTAGGAAAGTACTGTCTTAGCATATTTACTGAAGGACATGGACTTCATGAAACTTGAGGATGAGCTATGTCCACCTGTAGAGCCTACAGTATGCTTATGTAACGGTGGTGGAGCTATAGGGGGTGCACAGTCGGATAACTAGTCTGGAATTTGCAAAAACTAGGTGACAACTCTATGGGTGGCCATATTGGACTTTATGCAGTGTCCCTAGAAACATATATTGTATAACTAAGGCTGCCCATACACTGAATGCATGTTTGGCCAACACCTAGCCCTCGTGATCCCTTCTTCCATACACAGGCATTCTTAGTTTGACTGAACACTCATGTGTTCTGAATGTGGGGAGGGGAGTAACCCGATGGCAGATACTTATGGTGGATTATCTCCCCATGGAAGTAAAGAATTGGTCATGTAGAATTCCATCTGTTCGTCCCTCATCTCTGCCAAATTTTGCTGTCAAGGGGAAATTGTGAGGATCCCATACACATTAGAGGGTCGGTTTTAGGCTTGCCCAACACATTAGATCGTGTTTGGTCAACAACTATCTCTCTCTCCCAACACCCCATACACATGCGTGTTCGGCTTAACTATGTATGCAAAAACACTCAATAATTGTTCATCCAGCAGTCATCTGTCCCAACATCCAGTACATATGCATACTTGGCTCAGCTGAGTGTGCATGCATTCTCAATACAGAGAGGGGTATTAGTTTAAGCCAGACTCTTCAGACTTCTGCTTCTGTCCCCTAAGGAAAAAAAGGATTGGACATGTTGAAATCCAACTGCTCAATTCTTATCTCCCCCGACATCTTTTGTTGGAGGAGTGTCAGGACACTCCCATATGCATTAGATGGTAAGCCGATCTTGCCGAAATTGTCAAATTTTGACAACTTTATTGTGGTTATTTAGGTTTCTTAATTGGCGACCTATCCTTAAGTGAAGATCTGCAGTGGTCAGACTCCTGGATGGGAGCTGTTTGAAGAGCCTCTTGACAGGAAACCATGTACAGCGCCATATATTGTATACTGGCACTGCTTGGTATTGCAGCCTGGCCCCATTTCCTTGAATGGGACTGAATTGCAAATAGGTCATGTGACTGACGAATGTGTCGTCATCTGGCCTGTGCTATAGCTTCAAACAGCTGATCTGTGGGGGTCTCGGTTGGTCAACTGATGACCTATCCTAAGAATAGGTCATCAACTACCCAAGCCTGGAAATCCCCATTAATCTAACGACCGCGACCACCTTGACAAACGTCCGCCGTATCTTCCGGTACATTAAAGCTTACAAATTTGCCTGCGAATTTGCAATGGGAAACGTTCTCAGAAAGACTCTAGAAGGACGTTGTAATGGTTTGTAATTCCCTGATAAAACAAGCTTTCATTCACTAACACCTCCCGGTTATTTATATGATCTCTGGATTATAAAAAAAAAAAAAAAGTAAAAAATAAGCAAAGAAAAAACAAAAAAACAAAAAATTAGTTGATCCATCTTCATAAATAGACAAAAGACAACAATCCCGCAGCACTATCTAAAACAAATAGGGGATTGCTTCTGACGCAGCTCCACGCTGAGGCTCAAATCCCTGTGACATGTGACATAGAGAAAAGGTCACGTTGCCCCGCATCGGCCCTGCCAAAGTCAAGTTAATTAATGCTTTGTTTTTTTTCTAATTCAAATGGATGGAGCTCCGGGCGAAGCGCGATGTGGAAATGCAGAACAATCCAACTTAGCACAGCCTGACAGATTGCGTGCTTCTCTATGCCCAGGGACAAAGAAGACGCTTTCAGCGAAGTCAGAAGTCTCGAGGTTCCGGGATTATCATTATGATCGTGATTATCTTTCTTTACTACTTTTAGGCGACTTTTGTTATTCATCTGCCTCCTTCTGTGATGATATAAATAGCAGCGCGGTGCCTATAAAAAGTATTCACGCCCCTCGTCTCATGTTTTAGCGTGCGGTGGATTTAAACGGAAAGACTGTTTAATGTCAAAGTAAAAAAAAAAACAACAAAAACACCAATTTCTGTTACAATTATTACGCATAAAATGGTTGATTTGCAAAAGTATTCACTCCCCGTCACAGCCTGGCCTCATAGCTTTTGCCTGCTGCAGGAAGCTTTAGCTCAGTTAAAGGGGTTATCCAGGATTAGAATATATAACACTTGCCTTCAGAAAGAGCTGTACTTTCTCTTCTCAGGAAGTGACATCACGTCCGCTGTTCACATGGCCATTCTGCTGCTCTGAGCTGTAGTGTGTATGATGTCACTTCCTGAGAAAAGGAATTGACAACAAAAAGCTCGACTTTTTTTTCTGCAACGGTTTTTGAAATCGCAGCACTTTTGCTGCGGATATTTTTCTGCAATGTGGGATGGGATTAGTCAGAATCCCATCCACTTTGCAGGTACTTTGCAGTGTTTTCACAAAGTGGGGACTCAGCCTTAAAGTGGTTGTCCCCAGTACTTGGCGTTATCTATATTTCCTATTACAGCACATGGTCATATCTTCCAGAACATTCAGGAGCCTTCTGAAAAGATGGAAGACCTAATGGACTTCTGGAAGAGTGGGCAAATTTCTAGGGTCTGGTGGAACACGCCTACATCCGCCGGACTCTCTCTTTCATTTTACAGGTGACATTTGCCGCACATGTCCCAAAAACAAGGGCATGATGAACAGATTGCCTGCTCATGTTACCAAAAAGGGGCATTATAGGTATAAAAAGGGGAATGTCACAAATCAAAGGAATGGGGTCACAATAATAAGGGCACAGTCTCACCTGAGAACTTCTGTGGAGGGTTTTGCACGCCATTCTACTGTGGCCCTGCTACAAGTATACTATATATTCACATGAAATACTGCACTGCACGTCCAGTCTCAGCCAAGATTCTATTGACGTGAGACGCGCCATATTTATAGAGGTACCTCCTAATAAATTTGGTGCATTTTCCGGCAGTACATGCTCCAGAGAACTAATCTAAGCTAGGTATGAGCGTGAGTTAAAGTACACAGAGACATCACCTGTGACGTCCTGTGTCTTTTCCTTAGGCCACTGAGGTTGCCAATTGGCCTCTGTGGTCACTTGCGGCGAGGAATTCCGCCAGAAGAAGCACCTGGAACAGCAGGACTGGACCGCGGTGGGAGACACTGGAGCATTGGGTACAGGTGAGTATGTTTTTTTTTTTTTTTTTTTTACTTCCCCTCCCCCAGTCCTCCTAACAAAAACTGTATATCCTGCACAACCCCTATTCTGTCTCGGATAGATGGTGGTCCAACACCCAGCACCCCCCCCTTCCCCCAGACAACTGTTTGAAGAGGATGCAGCACTCGTGTGAGTGATATAATGTTCATCGATCACATGACCTGTTCAAAGCTCAGTCCCATTCAAGTGAATGGGGCTTAGCTGCAATACCAAGGACAGCCACTACACAATGTATGGCTCTGTGCTTGGTGAGCAGTGAAGAGGCTGCAACATTCATGCAAATGATAGGTGTGCCAGATGTTGAACCCCCAAGAATATGATATTAATAAGTTACCTTAAGCATAGGCCATCAATATCATAATCCTCAAATCCCCTTTTAAGCCCTATCATATTAAAATTGGCAAACATATCCCAAAAATATGCCTTTTTCTGTTGCAGATTTCTAATTTAAGTCAGAAGTAAATATTGGCACTTCACTGGTGGGCAGAGTATTCCCAAGAATACTTTGTCCAAGCTTTCTTTTACTTTATCTTACCTCCTCCAGTCAGAGCTGACCAGAGAAGTTGAAGATCAGCTGTTGTCTCTGCACTCAAACTATGGCCGACCTGTGCTCGTCCACCATAGTTTTGGCCTTTTCTATCTGTACGAGCACAGGTCGTCCTAATCAGTAGTGGGATTCATTTTCCCTGCATGTTTAGAGACGGACTTGACATTTTGCCAGTGTATGTTCCAGACATCCGACAACGTCTGGACCTGTTCTTCAGTGTCAGGATGCAATGTGCAGCGTCCCCTGGAGTTAAAGCGGGGGCAGGCTTGTCAAGAGTGGAGATTGGTGAGTAAAATGTCGACTATCACCGCCCTGATTCCTGGGGCCCCTTGCAATTGCATGGGTTGAATTATGGCCAAAGCTGCCCCTGGGTATGTTGGTTTTAGGATGACACCTCTCCATTCGATTGACTGATCTCATCATATTCGATGGTATGTATCAAAGTCAAGTTCCTTTATATTATAAACTGCACAACTGATTCTGTCCCTCGCTTGTCCGACATGTCTGCAGCTTTACATGAAATTCTCTGGATTAGAACTCCAAAGGTTCTGCGTCCTGTGACCCGCATGAAACGTCTTTAGATGTCTCCACATAAAGCAGAGTGAATCCTGAACGTGACAGAAGAGCTTGTTTACTGCTCAACAAACAGCGAGGACAGAGAGCATCAAGTGTGAACGCAGACAATAGAACTCTATGCAAAGTAACAATGACACCCAACACTCGCTGGTGGCAATGGCAAGGCTGATTCCAGGCCGTGTATCACAATGAGATTGTCTACTTGAATATTCCAGCCAGGCTGCAGGGACGCGGCTGCTCCGCTGATTCATTGTGATCAATAGGCTTTGTCTTTTGAATAACATTGAGACTTTCACACAAACCTATTGACAGTAACCGCACTTGACAAATATTCTTCCTCCTCAGTTCTCAACAAAGGGAAGAGACTCAATGACTCAATAAAGAGAATGCAAAGTAGAAGATATCTGACAAAACATGGAGGAGACGGAAAAGTTTTGCAGGCCTTGATTCACTGGCCTCATTCCTAGTTGTAAGCGTATTTTTTATTTTACTACTGTCATGGAAGGGGTTACATTTTTTAAAGGGTCATTTCAGACCTAAAACATGTTCAGGGTTATATAAAGACCTCCCCCACCAATAGTCCTAGCATTCCTGCACCTCCCATTGACTTCCTCAGCTGATCAACATGTCACCACTAGGCCAAGCCATGGCTTCCTGGTAGGATCTGCTTGCGTCATGCCCCGCCCTTTAGTCTCCTATTATATGTTATACTAGTACGGGCATACTTCCATTGAAACCATGTGTGAAAATTGGTTTTAGCTAATTGACTTTTTCCACATTCCAAAACTACAGAGTGTTCCAGATATGGTGTGCCATGGTGTAGAGCGGTGAAGGTCAACTTCTCTAGTTAGCAACCTTAGGTGGGTGACCGATGATGGCATTATTCAGCATTCCCCTGCAACCCCTGTTTGGTGATGTATACTCAGTGTCGTGCTGATGTTTGGAGGTTCTGTGTTACCGCTTGGTAATGTGATTTGTTGGTTGCTGTCTTCTCATCGGGTACAAGTAGAAAGGCGGGACTGTAGTTGCGCCTAGGAGTTGTACCATGGGGTGGTGTTATTTGGCACGTCCAATGGTACGACCCAGTAATGGCTGTGCGTGATGTTTAGGTTATGCTGGAGGGAGGATTCGCTATATAAGGGTAATTCTCACTCCTTTATATGAGTTAGCTGGTCTGGCCGTGAGTAGTTCCTCTCCAGTCCACTCGGAAAGCAGTCTGCTGCGTCACAAAGCACTGGAGAACGTGCCCTGTGATTCTGAGAGGGAACATCATCTGTGAGAACAGGAGTGTTCCCCATCGCCTTGTGTAAGCTCGAAGCATTTTGAAGTCATTGCTTCGGGGCACTGTAACATTTGTATGTCAAAATCTGTTTTACATTCTTCAAACCAGACCAGTAAAGTTCGGTTCCGGTATAAGAGTTGTTGGGTGGTTCTTTTTCATACAACTATACTGCACCACCAACCTATGCAGATATTTCCTAATGCCACTGACCGTACACATGTAGTAACTGTTGATCACTCGTTCAGCTGATATCTATGCCTCTTGAACTCCCCACACATGCTTGCTCAGTTTGTCTGAGTGTTCATGTGTTCAGAATGGGGAGAGGGGAGTAACTTACTACCAGATACCTTTGTTTCCTTGAGAACAAAAGGATTGTGTGTTTGGAAATCCATCATACCATGGTTCTTCGTAACTCCAAATCAACTGTTGAGGAAGAGTCAAAACACTCCCATACCTATAAGATAGCGCTAGGTAGGTAGGTATAGGGGGTGCAGAGGTAGCAGTTGGTATTGGACTCTTCCCTTGCAGAGACTATAGCATTAAGTGTTGGCTAATCAGTTGCTGGGGTTTGAAAGATAGCTGTTAGGATTCAGATGCAAGGCCACAGTAACAAGGAGTAAAGTACAGGCTTTAGGAGAGCAGCAGCAGAAATGGGCTGACAACTGTGAGCAGTAGAAAATGCTACCTAAATGTAACACACCTCTGCGAGCCAAGACCGGCCCCAGATGCCTTCACCAGAGCTCCTCGCAAGAAGAGATGGACTTTGGCTGAATCTGAAGACCAGAATTGTCACCTAAACAGATGAGTGTACTACAAATAGATGCACTGCAACAGAGACCAAACACCAAATCTACACACTACTCACAGGAACAGGGATCACACAATGGTTGTCAATCACGGGTCAGCAGCTGAAGAGGGCAAAAAGAAACCAAATCGTGAGATGAAGTCGAGTCCGGAAAATAAGCCAATAGTCAAATCCAATCGGAAATGCCAGAAAAAAATTGTAAGACAGAGAGGAATCCAAGAACGTAGCCAAAGTCCAGTGTAGGAGTAGTAATGCAAAGCCAGGGGCTAAACAGGAGTAGCAAACTAACCAGTAGCAAACAGAGCTTATAGTCCACACATGAGTCAGGAGGGTGTTGCCTTCTATAGACCTCCTCAGCTACTAACTGGACCAAGCCAGGAAGCCTCTGGAACTACAAAAGCTTCCCAGGTTGTCCAAGCAACGTTAAAGGTGCAGCAGCCGGATAGAGAATCCTGACAATAGCTTGAGTCTGGAAAAGCAGGACCAAGTGGACCCTCATCTATGCCATCCATATGCCCTAATACGACTTTCAGAGAGGAGTTGTTTGCATGCAGATTATCTACTATCATGAGGGACATCTAACAGGGATTCAGTAGGGACTTTCCTCCATCCAACAGAGCTACTCCTTGAATTGAAAACAGAACTTTATATCTCCATCTTCTTACCTAGCCTTGTCCACAATGCAATTTACCACCCTCTTGGGTCATCTCCAGTACAACCTGGACCAACTTAGAGGAACAGCGGTAGCTGAAGTTTTTCAAAAGTGATATCCTATATGTTCCCTGAGACATCTGCATTCCAGGATGTAATGAGAATAAGATGGTGAAAGAATAACTTGCATTCCTTCTACGATGCAGAACACTCCATCAGCATAGGGTTATGGAATATATCGGACTCATCAAACCTTATATTCCCTGCTTATAAAGGGTATAGATCAAAGCAACTCCCCAGTAGTAAGACGTACTGACCAAACACCTCAATGAATCCTTAGTCTATTCAATATAGTGACTCACCAGAACTGAAATGTAAATGTGTTCGAAATTGCCAGGGGGGAAATTCTTTCTTCTTAAGACAGTAATGATCTGTCTAAACTATGTTCAGAAGAGCCATACAGGAGGTGGGAAGGTACTGGTACTGGTGGACTCTCCTTAGTTCACCCTACAAAGAAAACCTCACCCTAAGGGCCATCCCACTTCTTCTAGTGGTTATGTTTTGTAGAAACTTTGAAATAACACTCATGTCTCCTTACACATTTCCATAATAACTAGTTCATATATATCTAGCCAAACACAACATAGTGGCCCCATAAAAAGCATATGGCATCTCTTATAGTGGACCAATGCCGAGGAGCAGAAACATGGAATTCAAGCTTTAACAAATTCACATAAAGGACAAAGCGGCACCTGATGGACACCATTGACATATAATGGGTTCTGTTGGGTTCCATCTTTTTCTCAGAGAATAGTGCTGCATACATCAGTATTTTTTCCATCAATTGTGAGAAAATTTGTAATGGAGGAGCCAGTTGGAGCTTCCAAAGCAGAATTGAATAAAGCCTTAATTGTATTAATCACATATGTATATATAGTAGATGTCTGAAGATTATGGTGCTGGGAATTTTTAAAATTTTTGTTAAGATGTAACGAGAAACCTCAGAAGTAGATCTTTGGGTCACAGTTGGCTTTGCAGAAGCTAAACTGAGGTGTGGAGTAAGAAATGTTATCATTCTTCACCCTTAACCCCAACAAGGAAAAATGGACTTTCCCTTTCGAATTTCCAGGTTGTGGTCCACAGAGCAGTAACCAGTTGGTGTCATCAGGTGAGCTGTCAGGAGACGATAAACTTGAAAATGTTATACAGATGGAATCAGAAGATGGATGAGAAGTCCAAACCAGAAGATCAAGCTCCCAAGGAGCAACAAAAAAAGCAGGGTCCAGTTAAATGATGGCAGGCCAGATGTCTGGTAGCTTTCATTAGTGGACGGTCATCATTGGATCGGTAAAAGGAGAGTAAAAATGATTTGTCATGCACCTCTATTTGGTTAGAACTGAACAATTCTGACCAGGAAAATTGCCCCACCCAAGGCCATGAAGTCCAAGTGGCAAAGATTGAGAAACCTCACAGCTCAACATACTTAGAGGTTCAGGAACTGTTGATGAACCCATTGTAGGAACTGATTCTCTCTGGACAAGGTGAACTTTAATGTCCCTCCAGATTAAATAAAGTTAGAAGATGTTGACTTATGGAAAAAATCAAAATAGGTTCTACCTCCTGGCCCATGCCCACAACTTCCACCCATTTCCATCCAGTGAATGGTACTTTGACCAGCAGTACAAGTTTACACCAAGTCTGGTAACATTTCAAGAGAAGAAGATAGGGATAACCTAAGATGGTCTCTCCATGGTTCCCATAATAGCTCCAGGGGTCTACATGCCTTGGTAAACTAAGGTTTTAAGGATTTCACAGGTTTACCCGTGCAAACAAGAAATTATTTAACCCCTGTCCCTGTATATAAAGTTATCATCATAGTATGAATGACCTATCCAAGTTTACTTGTCCATCAGTGGAGGACACAATGCCTTCATTGTGTAGACTTCACCTATTATTTGTGGCCCTTTTGAGATGACCCTGTGACTGATAATGAGCCGAGCTCCCATGAGCGGACGCAACATGTGATGTGTCAGTGACCAAGGGAAAAGTATGCCGGGATCACTGGAAATTTGTCATGCCTCTTATAACAGGGGCGCTCACTGATTCAACCCAGAGACGTCTTATGACTTGCACATGACTTCCAAATATTTGACTTTATGAAGCTTCAGCCTCTCTGATCTGCTATATGAGCTTTGTTTCCTTCATAATTCCCAGCAAAGTCCACAGTTATTGGAAGGAAATCATGGTTTTATTTTTTCAAAAGGAGAATTCGACGCTTACGATAATTGACCCATTGGCTCCAAAAATAAGACAGGACAGGTTCTTAAAGGGTTCAAGACGCAAGTCAAAACTATTGGGCCCCACAACCCATACCAATTTATAATACTGGTGTCTTCCTCTGTGGCAGAGGGGCCTTTGGGTCTGGCTCCTACCTTTGTGCCCCCTATAGCTACGGTATGTCCTTATAATGATCCCCTATTGTAAACCACCAATATGTCTGTCCTTTATTAGACACTAGTTTTCTAATGAGAAGCTGTATCTGTTTCGGGGGAAAGTCGGTGACAACCACAATGGCTTCCAAGACTTTCCAAAGGATTTTTGGAGTTAGCATTGTGGCTGCTATAATGTTCCACAAAGTGGGGCTGGCCATGATGCAAAATCCATTAAACTTCTTGTTTCCAGCCCAACATCAGAAATGGGGTAGTCATGTCCAAGGTTAGGAGGCCTCTTAAATATGGAACTTTTTGAATACTTTTATAATATTTTCAGATATTTCTGCTGTTTTTTTTTTTTTTTTTTAAATGGCATATATGGTAAGATGTCAAGTATTATTCATCCCCTTTGTATAGAATTTAGAAACTTTAGTACTCATAGTTAAAAGGGCTCTCCAGGGAGTTCATTTGTACTTACTACTTACTCCCTCAGGTAGGGTTTGGATGCTACACCTAATGATTCCGAGCTGGTTCCATCTCAGGTCGTGTGAGCAGAAACAGCTTCTTTGTATGATCTTATTGATAGATGGGTATCCTGAAAAGAATCTGAATTTACGCCTCAACCCCTGTGATCAGCTAGAATCTGTGGAGAGGGGTTAAGTATTCAGGCCCCCATCCTCCAGAGTAGGAGGTACTTGCTGATTTGGGGACTTCATGGAGGTTATGAATAACTTAATAGGTTATATACAAATGGGTTTTCTAAACTAGACAACCCCTTTAAGACCCTCAAGAATGTACTTGCCTCCTCACCTTTAAGTGGATTTAAAGTGGGTGTCTACTTTATTTTCTCAGATATGACTTTATAATAAAAGTAGACCATCAGTGTTTGGTTTGTGCGTCTAACCCCAGATCAAACATTGGTGGTCAGGATAAGGATAGACCGTCATTGTTGTAGTCCTGGAAGTCTATATGTGCAGAGTTCCAGATAGTTGTGTCACCGCCTGGGTTATAAATAGAGGCATCTATCAACAGGCTGACACGTCTCTTGACTTTTATTAATGGCCAAAAATAGGGCAGACAATGGCTCTTTCTATAGAATTCATCATATGTGGGCAATTAAAGGTTAATAGTAAATCAACCAAAAAAGAGCACATTGTTCCCCAAAGGCTTTAAAGAAAGAGGTCACCGTAAATGTATGAATATAGGCGGACCCCTACCATAATAACATCTCTGGTGATAGAATATCTACTGCTCTATGGGAGAGGACCCTGTGTACTATGTATTCTATTCTATCTTTATTTGTGTCTTCGGTATCTATCTATCTATCTATCTATCTATCTATCTATCTATCTATCTATCCTCTATCTGTCTATCTATCCATCTATCTCTCTATCTATCATCTGTGTAATATCTTTATTAGATATAGATATTATAGATACTATCTATCTATCTAATAAAGATATTACACAGATGATAGATAGAGATAGACTAACTAACTGTAGATACTATTAACGATATTTTACAGATGACAAATAGATATATAGATCGATACTGTACATAAAAATACAGATATTAGATGACAGATAGCTAGATATGATAGATAGATAGATAGATAGATAGACGGAAAGATAGACAGAAAGAGGATAGATAGATAGATAGATAGATAGATAGATAGATAGATAGATAGATACCAAAGATACAAATAAAGATAGAATAGAATACATAGTACACAGGGTCCTCTCCCATAGAGCAGTAGATATTCTATCACCAGAGATGTTATTATGGTAGGGGTCCGCCTATATTCATACATTTATGGTGACCTCTTTGTTTAGAGCCTTTGGGGATCCTGTATCTATCTATCTATCTATCTATCTATTTATCTGTCATCTAATATCTGTATTTTTATGTACAGTATCTATCTATCTATCTATCTATCTATCATTTGTGTAATATCTGTATTAGATAGATATTATAGATACTAAAAAGGTATTACACAGATGACTGATAGACATATAGCTAGATAGATAGTATCTATAATATCTATCTATCTAATATCTGTATTTGTATGTACAGTATCTATCTATATATCTATTTGCCATTTGTGTAATATCTTTAATAGTAATCCATCTATCTAACTCTATCTATCTATCTCTCCCATATCTATCTATCTATCTATCTATCTATCTATCTATCTATCTATCTATCTATCTATCTATCATCTATCTATCATCTATCTATCTATCATCTATCTATCTATCTATCTATCTATCTATCATCTATCTATCTATCTATCTATCTATCTATCTATCTATCCTTAGAGATCGTATATGTAGAAGTATAGTGTCTCAAGATGAGTTAGATATATAAATATACACATTTGTCAGAATAAAAGCCACACAAAACCATTCTGTGTCGCATGTAGCCCTGTACTTAGGGAGATCACCGCTTTCTCACAAGATCAGAGCCTCTCCCCGCTGAAATACTCTGTGCTGCTGTGGTTGTTAATGAAATCGTCATGACCACCTTATCCCTGTCCAGGACCACAAAGGTCATCCTCCTCCTCCTCCATCCCCTGTTATAAATCGTTGTGGCATTGCTGGGCACTGTGTAGCAGGCAGAGAGTAAGATTTCACAGGCCGGACCGCAGTAAGTTATATCAGGTCACAGTTTTCCATCTGTGAATGTGAAGGATTGGGGAGAAACCAGACAAAACAAAGAGGACTTTAGCAAATTAAAAACCTCTTTCATCCTCCTGACATAATGGACCCTAATAGAAAATATCAAGTAGGTGATTAGAGTTATTGCCGGTAATCCCTTAACCTCCCAACACATCGCCATGTCCAGATACCATTGCATCTGACTCACATTTACTTCTCAAAGTCTCCGTGATCCTATTTAATACGTCGGCGTTTTTACCTCCAGTAGCTAAAAAAATAGAAGAGAATGAAGAGTAAATATTAGGTTTTCTTAAAGACTCCTCTATGGATGAAGCTTAGTATAAAGGGCTCCAGACAGACAATGTTAGGGCATCTATAGGCATTTATAGTCATCCCATATAGCTCCTATGGGGTCGATGGTAAGGGGGTCAGATTGGACATACCAGTCAATAGGTGGAGGTATATAGCTCTCTCTATTTATATCTGGTTATTTCATATCTAGTTATATTCTATCTATCTATTTATTTATCTATCATGTCTATCGTTTGTATCTATTGTATTTCTCTGACTATCCTTCCTCTGTCTGTCTATCTATCTATCTATCTATGTATCCTCTATCTATCTATCTATCTATCTATCTATCTATCTATCTATCTATCTATCTGTCTATCCTCTATCTATTTATATATCTTTCTATCCTCTATCTATCTGTCTATCTATCCTCTATTTATATATCTATCTTTCATTCCTCCTATCTATCTATCTATCTATCTATCTATCCTTCCCCTATCTGTCTATTTATCCTCTATCTTTCCATCTGTCTGTCTATATATCCTCTATCTATCTATCTATCTATCTATCTATCCCATTTAATAATAGTCATCATCCTATATGGTTCTTATGGGGACTGTGGTGAGGGGCCCAGGTTAGACATACCAGCCAATAGGTGGAAGTAACTTCTATGCAGCTCTCTCTTTATAGCTGACTATTTCATATCTAATGTATACTATCTATCTATCTATCTATCTATCTATCTATCTATCTATCTCATATCTATTTATCTATCTATCTACCTATCTATCTATCTCATATCTATCTATATATCTCCTAGCCCTCCTGGATGACATCATACACCCCGGGGTCATCACTGAGGCCTGTGATTGGGCCTCAACAGTCACATGGGGCATGCCAAGCGTCATCTCATTCAGGTCAAACCCGAAACTTTTGAAAAATTTGGGTCAAATCTCATCTCTATATTATCTATAGGTGCTCATATTCAGGTCCCTCATGTCTGTACTAGTGGAAACCTCCATAGCTGGGGTTTTATCTGTCCTATTGTTTCAGGCAGCCATTTATCCTAGTCCCTATTAAGATACCTCACAGGTTCATGTTCATGTGGACATAAAATGTCTGCTCTCGCTTTTATACATACTTATCATTATATAGTATCAGTTATCGCAGCCTTCTACTGTTTCACCCATTGCCTAAAGTGGCTCTCCAGATTAGGAGACCCCTCCGTTCAGGAGCCGCATCTTTTGGACAAAGTGTAGAGCAACTGCAAAGAGTGTCTCTTTCTCTGGAGGACCTGTCCTATCCTGTATTACCCAGACAGCATTGATTTCAATATGCAATGTGTAATTCAACATTTCCCCTGTGGTGGCGCTGCAGGTAAACCGAACACTTACTGCCAGGTCTCCTCACAGATCACAGCTGATCGCTGGTGGATACCTTACTCTTCCTACGAGTAAGGATTGTTCAGTGTGGACAATCCCTTTAACTTGTAGTCATTTAGAAGACTCGTGGTATAGTTTAGCAGAGCTGAGTTTGTCATTCAGTGCAACTGATGGTTAGAGACTCCATTATTATGATTCTTATAGATTTAGGTCTATCTACAATATTACCTTCACCAGAAGGGGACAAATTCGGCTCTGCTACATCTGTATTTCCATCCTTTATACAAACCCCGAACCTTATCTTTCCAGTGACCAGTCGGTGCACCATATTTGATTTGTTTTTAAAGTGCCGTTTCAACCTTCTCAGATGCAGGAACCTGTTCAGATTTCACAGAAATGTTTTAATAGCTGCAGCCGTCCAGTGTCCAAGAATTCCCATCTGCTGGTTATTACAGACGATTCCTGGGAACAGATAGGAGCCATTGTCTGGTCCGGTGCTGGAACATGGGAAGCGCCTACAATTCAGGCATTTTACTGTTGTTCTAATTAGCTCCTCCGAGCATGACGTCCTCAATTACACCGCCTGCAACAAATTACTGTACTGACAGTATGTATTATACACGTGTCCTGGTCAAGTCAGTGAACATTTCAGATTTGAGGGACTCTTCCCCTTCTTTAACAATGATTCCACTCTCAGACAGTTTCATAGAAAACCTTGAAGATCCCAATGATCAACTGTAATCTTTGCAGAAACTTGCTGGTATGTTTTAGTTTCTCTGCAGCGCCACCACTGGGAAAATGTAACATTACACATTGACCATTCAAATCAATAGGTTGTTTGAGTGAGGCAGGACAGGACGGGTCCTCCAGGGCGAGAGACACTCTTGGTGATTAGGATCCTTAACAGAGGACCCATCCATTATCTCACTATTTCTGTGTAGGGTGTATGACAATGGTTTTCTAAACTAGACACCCTCTTTTACTTTAAAGGGAATGTATCACCAGAAAATGACCCTTTAAGAATTTTTAAAGATTTTATTGTTAATTTAATTTTATTATTTTATTGTCTCAGGGTTATTGTCCCATCACTGGTCTGCATTTGGGTTTCTCTTAATTTTGGAGGAATGTTCTGGTTTGCTTTTGGTCTCGGTCAATGTCACTAGGCTTCTTAGGAATCCAGGCACAGATCTCTAGGGTGCCACCTTCCAAAAGGTGGCGCTAGAGCAAATTTCCTTTTTCAATTGAGGAGAACCTATTTGCATATTCCTTTTCCAGAATTCCTAGTAGAGCACACTGTAAGATACCGCAAGGTGGCCTGCAGCGGCTGTGTCCATAAGGATATATAGTACCCCTTCTGACCCACTATCTGGCTTTAATAAATTAAAGAAAATTGGCAATACCTTTCCTTTAGACCCCATGCATAGGACCGAGTGTGCATCCGATGTAGGGCCGGGTTTTCAGTGGAATGCACGCGGAGTGACATCTGAGTGCATTCCATTATGCATTAGTGTCTTTGGGGGCTTAGGATTCCAGAACGGAACGGATCGGAATCCCTGGTAGACGGATATCACTCCGTGTATCATCCAAGTGCATCCTGCTGCAAACCAGGCCTCACATGGGATGCACACTCGGCCATGTGCATGGGGCCTTAAGTATATCTTTAGCATATTTGTGTTCCCTAATATTACATCTAGTAGGTTCCATTAAATTTGGGAGTCCTCTTAGAAAAGCGGCCTGCGGCGCTGTGCTTGTCTGAGCTATAAACTCCTCAATGGCAATGCTATATTATAGAACTGGAAGGAGAGAAGTCTGTAAGGGTAAGTTCACACGGAGGAATTTGACGCTGAATTTGCCAATTTGAAGAAAATTCTGCTTAACAAAAACTGACAAGGATTTTGACGCTGAATTTGAAGCTGATTTAGATGCAGAATTTGGAGAATGAGTGCTATTGTATTTAGCCTTTTTTGGGCAGGCACAAATTCCAAATTCTGCTAGCGGATTTTGCCATATTTCACATCCAATCCTACATCAAATTCAGCCCCAATGAAAAAAGTATATTTTCTGCCTCCCATTCATTTCAATGGGGTTTCTCAGCCAGAATCTGCCTGAAGAACTTACAGGGTGCTTATTTTTCTTCTAGCTGATTTTTTCTGCTATTGCCTTCCATTGAAATGAATGAGAGGTGGATTTCAGGCAAAATTTGAGGCGGATTCCAAGTCAAATTCAGTGCCAAATTCTTATTTGTGAACTTACCCTAAGTGTGATTTGTCAGAGGTGAGCGGCCATGTTGTGGTGTCATTAAGTGAGGGGGCACCCATTCTGAGTGTTCTGAATACTAAGGCCTGTGTGCTGGAATCTGAGAGGTTCTGGGGTCTGAACCGTCCAGTCTGTGTGTACTATTCAGGATTTAAAGACGACCTTTTACCACCTATGCCAACTATAGTCCTCTAATAGCTGCTGCTCCTCCAATTGCAGCACAGTTGGAATTTTTCTCTAGTCCCCACCATTCCTGAACAATCAGTGCAGTTAATTTTTTTTGCCTGATATGATAATTAGGCTCTACAGTACTGTCAAGTGGGTGGTGTCAATCAGAAGCAGGCAAAGGGGTGTGATTCTGAGCTCTTTGACACTATCCAGTGTCAGAGTCACATCTCCTTGTCTGTTGCCACCACCCACTTGACAGTACAGTAGAGCCTAGTTATCATATCAGGCACCAAAACTAACTGTACTGATTGTTCAGGAATGGTGGGGGCTAGAGAGAAAAATTCCAACTGTGCCTAAATCAGTGGATCAGAGTCTATTGAAGGATGCAAGGAAGTGGAGGAGGTGAAATATCCACTTTAAGGAGTTTGGTATCCCCCCTATACATTAAAAAGTAGGTATAAATAAATACAATGGGTACTGGGTCACTAAACTTGCCTTGATACTGTCTCTTAGTAGTAGGAATGTTTTTTAGAACATAGAAACCAGAACCCTGGACCCCAGAGCTGGAATCACTGGCGGCAGATATCCTGGATTTATGGGCATAGAGGGGAAGGAGATCTATCAAGTCTGTAGAGAAAGAAATGGATGACAAGATAGAAAATCATAAGAACCAGTAAAGAATATAAAGTGATGTCAGCCTTCGAGCTGGCTATATATATAACTCACACGATGGAGGACCTGGACGGGGGAATAAGGAATCTGACTTTGCTCCAAATCATAGTGGAGTGAAAATGCTTGGATCCTGTATAGAAATGCGTGCAGTATATGGGCAGATCGGACAGTATATAGGTCCTCGTGCTGGTAGCACTGCCCTATGTGTAGTAGGTCAAAGAAGAGTTTGGGACCTTTCAGATTTACACTGACCCTTATAATAGTCACCCTCTATATAGCACACAAAGTGACGCTTTAAAACCTGGAGATGGTGACAGATGGTGGCAGAAGGGCCCCTTGTCTACTATGTACTATATGTGCAGGTCCCTTGGAATGTGCTATCAATGATTTTATAGTCATTTTGCAGCTGTCCTTAGATTTTGCACATGCATTTTACTATAAGATGCCCATATGAAGTGTCATATATAGCTCCCGGGCCACAATGCTAAAGGTCTATGGACCCGCTGATGCACCAGGACCTGGTGCGAATTCTATTTTTGTACTCCCTATAGATACACCTATTGATAATGAAAAAAAATATTACGATGCCCTGCACAAGATGGTAGTGGTTAGAAATAAGCGAATCAAACCTGACGAAGTGGAATACGATCCGAATTTCAAGAAATCTTCGATTCTCATTGAATTCAGATTTCCTCATGCTTCGTGGTATCGAATCACATTTTAAACTAGGACACATCGGAATAGCCTTTATAAAGGCTATTGTACTCCTACCTTTGCTGTTGCATCATGCCCCCTGTGATGTCCTGGTGCTCGGCGGCCCTCTTTATTCTATTCCCACACGAGCGGCTTTGCGCATGCCCGGCGGCCATCTTTATTCTATTCCTACATGAGTGGCTTTGCGCATGCCCGGCGGCCATCTTTGTTCTATTCCCACACGAGCGGCTTTGCGCATGCCCGGCGGCCATCTTTATTCTATTCCTGCACGAGTGGCTCTGCGCATGCCCGGCGGCCATCTTTATTCTATTCCTACATGAGTGGCTTTGCGCATGCCCGGCGGCCATCTTTATTCTATTCCCACACGAGCGGCTTTGCGCATGCCCGGCGGCCATCTTTATTCTACTCCTGCACGAGTGGCTCTGTGCATGCCCGGAGGCCATCTTTATTCTATTCCCACACGAGCGGCTTTGCGCATGCCCGGCGGCCATCTTTATTCTATTCCTACACGAGCGGCTCTGCGCATGCCCGGTGGCCATCTTTATTCTTTTCCTACATGAGTTAGGAGGACCAGGACAGCACAGGGGACGCGATGCAATGGCAAAGGTAGGAGTAGAATAGCCTTTCTAAAGGCTATTCTGACGTGTCCTTTGTTTAAAATGCATATCCCCATATCCCCAGGCTCTCTGAAGCCAGGAAAATAGCTGTTTTTTAACGCGATTCACCTTGAATTAACTCAAATGGAATTGTTTTGAGAAATTCGCTCATCTCTAGTAGTGGTATATACACACAAACACATGTGTACACACACTAGAGGTATGGGGTTGCCTCATGAAGACAACACTTTCCTATATGCTGGTCGAATACATATTATAGAAGGGGCTACTTCCTCAAAATACAACAGGAATCTGCCTACCATAAAGACTATGCTCCTTCCTGACAAGCAGGGCAATAAACTATTTCTTTTGGATGCTCTGCCGTGAACAGAGGATCACTATGCAAACAGCTGGCTGTGGGGAGAAAAACTGAGCATGTGTGTCCACCAGCACTCAATTTATGAGGTGGACGTGCAACTTGCTATAAACTTTGAACAGCAGGTGGTGCCATACTATGTAAATAAGTCATACAAATTTTCACTGGCTCATTGTTCACAGTATGGAAATGGCTATTATTGTTTAGTTTGCAATATCTATACAATGAATATGATATTTAACCCCTTGCTGGTATTTGCATAGTAAGAAGGATGCTCACAGGCACAATAGCCGCCATGTATCCATTTAATTACACGGTGGGGACCTAGCGACAGTGCCCACAGAGTCCTTTCTGATCAGGACAATAACCCTTCAAATGCCTCATTGAAAGGCCTGTTTTTACTATAACAAAAAAAAACAAAAAAAAAAAACATAATTCCACTCCAATGATTTTTTTTCCCATTTCTCCAGTACATTGTACAGAATCTTACCCAGTTCTGGACCCATAAACATTATAGGTCCACTCTGCAAGAACGTACCCTAAAAAAAAAAAAAAAGGGAGTAAAATAATAAAAAAAAATTTAAAACCACACCCACATCCATATCGCAGGTTCTAGCCCCACCCCTGGTGACACAACAATATATAAAAATTACCATAACAGAAAGGGAAAATTATTTTAGGCTAAGGCCCCATGTTGCAAAAAAAAGCTAACAAACGAGATGGAAATGTATGCCGTTTTTTTCCACAGCGCTTTTCATTGTGATTTCACAGAGTATTCCTCTGCAGTCTTTCTGCTCTTATAATAATAATAATAATAGTCCTTTAATAGTCCCACAATGGGGAAATTCAGTGTGTTACAGCAGCAAAGATAAGATAAGCAGATACAAATACAAATACAACATGTACAGGAATGTTCCAAGGTGAGAGGCATTACATTAATAGCAGACAGACAGATAGGACGTAGCAGAGGGGGGGGGGGGGATTTAACAGGCAGAGAGATATTTCAGTTCTCTGTGTGTAATGATCTCCGCTTAGGTCGGTGTTGGTTGTACAGCCTAACCGCGGTGGGGAGGAAAGACTTCCGATAGCGCTCCTTCTCACACCTAGGGTGGAGCAGTCGGTCACTGACAGTACTGCTCAGCGCGATCACAGTCTCATGCATGGGATGGGACTTCTTCTTCTGCATGGAGCTCACCACGGACAGTATCCTTCTGTCACCCACCACCTGCACTGGGTCCAGGGGGCTCCCCAGGACAGAGCTGGCCCTTCTAATCAGCTTGTCAAGTTTATTTCTGTCCCTGGTTGATATACTGCTCCCCCAGCAGGCCACTCCAAAGAAGATGGCTGATGCCACTACCGAGTTGAAGAAAGTCCTAAGAAGTGCCCCCCGGATTCCAAAGGCTCTCAGTTTCCTAAGCAGGTAGAGCCTGCTGTGGCCCTTCCTGTACAGGGCCTCCATATGATCTGCCCAGTCCAGCTTATTATTAAGGAGCAAACCCAGGTACTTATAGGTGTTCACAATCTCGATGCCCGTCCCCAGGATGTCCACTGGTTTAGGAGGGCTTCTGCCTTTGCGGAAGTCCACCACCATCTCCTTGGTCTTCCCCGCGTTAATCTTCAGGTGGTTCCGGTGGCACCAGTCCACAAAATCCTGGTTCAGTTCTCTGTACTCCCTGTCATCATCATCTGTGATGAGACCCACTATTGCAGAGTCGTCAGAATACTTCTGTAGGTAGCAGCTGGATGAGTTGCACCTAAAATCTGCAGTGTACAGTGTGAAGAGGAAAGGGGCGAGAACCGTACCCTGAGGTGCCCCCGTATTACAGATCACGGTACCTGACACACAGTCTTGGGCTCTCACGTATTGAGGTCAATTTGTGAGGTAGTCTAGGATCCAGTTGGAGAGGTGGTGGTCCACTCCAGCAAGGCCCAGCTTGTCCCTCAATAACCTGGGCTGTATGGTGTTAAAAGCACTGGAGAAGTCAAAGAACATTATTCTCACCGTGTTCCCTGGTTTCTCCAGGTGAGACAGAGCCCTGTGCAGAAGATGGATGATGGCATCATCTACCCCAATGCCCGGCCGATAAGCAAACTGGAGTGGGTCCATAGCGGGGCTCACTAGAGGACGGAGATGTGTGAGAACCAATCTCTCCAAGATCTTCATCAGGTGGGATGTCAGTGCTACAGGTCTGTAGTCGTTGAGGTCCATAGGGTGGGGTTTCTTTGGAACTGGTACCACACAAGAAGATTTCCATAATTCAGGGACTATTTCCTGCCTCAGGCTCATATTATACATATATGTAATTATACCACACAGCTGGTCCCCACAAGTCTTAATTAGCCTTGCACTGATGTCATCTGGCCCTGCGGCTTTCCTCGCCTTGATCTTTTCCATCTCCTTCCTCACCTGGGCCCGTGTGAAGGTCAGACTGTGGCCAGATATTATACCTATACGGAAAATACTAGCGTTTCCGCAGGTATAATTGACATATTGCGATTTTCAAAAACCCTCGCGTTTTTGAAAACGCAGCTTTTCCTTTTCGTATTTTTTTTTCTGCAATATGTAGATGGGATTAGCCAGAATCCCTCGCCTCGGCCAAAACGCTACGTTTTCTCAGCATGGTATTAAAAAAAAAATTTAAAACTTGAAAACAATTGTCCCATTACAGAAGTGGTTAAACGGTACCATTATGAAGTATAATTTTTCCTGCAAAATATAAGTCCTCTCACAGCTCTGTGAACGGTAAACAAAAAAAGTTATGGGGAGTCAAAAAGGAAAATGAAAAAATTAGAAATGGCTGCGACGGGAAGGTTAATGTTGGCAAAATTTTTAATTCAAAAACAATATAAAAAATACTCAAAAAGTCTTCCATAAGGCATTGTTAAGACCTACAGTAGTTTTCCGAAATTCTCCAGGAAGTACTACACACTTACAGGAAGTAGTCAGCCAGACTTGTTTTGATATCCCACATGATTAAGCCCATAAATTTGTCGGAACGGTCGGCCAGTCATCCGATCACACTATACAAATTTGGCCATATTTATTTAACAATAACTTACAGATGATCCGCCGTTGACTTGTTCCGGCAGCTGCAAACTGTTTTATTCTTAATTCAGGCCTTTAGGGAATTTTATGTTTCCCATGAAGCTAAAATAATTCTAATTAAAAGGTAGAGGAAAAAAAATTCCAAACATTTTTAGGCCGGCAGATATTTTTTAATTTTAGGTCTGAATATTTTGTTCTTACGAGGGACCATTTTTCTATGTTTTAGACCGTCAATAAATTAAAAAAAAAATTGTAAATTTTTGCTGTCACGTAATTCACATTTATTTGGCTTAATTCTTTCACTACTTGTCAGGGAGCTTTTTTTTTAAAGTAGTTACAAAATAATGTCCTTCGGTTTTCTTCTCTCCTCGGTTCTGCGCTGTAGAAGCACTTGTGGTGAACACGCATCACCGCAAACTCTTATGATGCTTGCTGTCAAAGCCATTTATTTATGCAACTGCCTTGGAAAGGCCCGAGGCCTGTAAGCAGCCATGAAAGATTTCAGAGTCATGGTGTGGGGTCATGAGAGGGAAAAAAAAAAAAAGCACAAAAAAGTAAAAAAAAAAAGAAAAAAAAAAAATCAGTATGCTGGTTATGAGAAAGGATCTGACACAGGAAATAGTCACATATGGCTCTGATTTGTAACGTCCGGGACTTCCCTTTCAGATCTCATTATATCCACAGCTCAGAGCCGAGTGTGGCATTCGTTTCTTGTTCTGCTCGTCCAGTGAAATTACCGTGCAGCCCAAAACAGATGGTAGCGAGGTGATGGCTTCTTCACTTTATGGCGAGAGTCCGAAATTGCATTTGTACATTAGGCCCAGCGAGGATGACAGTTTTAAAGCAGCCTGTGAGCATCAACACGACTCTGTTGTGCCATAAGAAATCACAAAGGGGGAAAGAGGGGCCGGAAAAATAAAAAAAAGAGAATAAAACCTACCTTAACTGTGCTATTAAGTGCTGTATTATACGGAGGAATTTACATTTTCTGTTGTGTAGTGTGCTGATTAAAAAAAAAAAAATATATATATATATATATATATATATATATATATATATTTTTTTTTATGTATCTATTTTTTGATTTATTAATTGATGTATTTTAATATTTAACTTTTTTTTTATTTAACTTATTTTTTCTTACTATGTTTTCTTACTATGTTTTATTTTATTTAATTATTTTATTCTTTTTAACTGTGTTTTAGGGTAGATTCACACCACCATTATCTGTCTTTTAATGTCCATTGCTCTCATCCTATTACCGATTTAAAAAAAAAAAATATTATATATATATATATATATATATATATAATTTTTTTTTTTTTTATTGATGTATTATAATGTTTAACTTGTTTTTTTATTTAACTTCTTTTTTTCTTACTATGTTTTATTTTATTTAATTATTTTAATCTTTTAAACTGTGTTTTAGGGTAGATTCCCACCACCATTATATGTCTTTTAATGTCCGTTGCTCTCATCCTGTGACGGATGAGAGGGGGACCCAAATGATGGAGACCCGGACTGTTACCTGCAGACACTGGAGGACCCCATAGAGTATAATGGGTTTGACCAGGTATCCATCGTTTCCATACTGAAAGCAGTGGAGAGAAAAATTCTCCATGCAGGATTTTTTTCTTCGTCGATTTTTGACTTTTCTGACAGAAGAAAAATTGAGCATGCAAAATTACAAAAGCAAACAAAGATTTTGTTTACATTTGAGTCAATGGGAGCGGACACAGACGGAGAGCCCCAAGTCTGTTGTCCGTTGTGTGAATGTAGCCTTAGTCTTTCTTTATTTATTATTTTATTTATTATATCTTTTTAACTGTATCCAGACTATTTTATTATTTTCGGAACATGAGGTTGGATGAAGTGCCAGTGGCAGAAAAACCCATGCCAGAAAAAAAAAATCCTTCCCGACCCTTCCAATTGGGCAGTCAGTATCAAACCCTGGATCAACTTGTCATCTCCAAAATCCCAAGTCTGATGTTGGGTTTACATCATAGGAGCAGAAAACAAAAAATAACCTAGAACAATATTGTTTTTAGACAGGTCTATGATGATGGATTCCATTGACTTATCTGTTGGAATCCATAGGTTTCCTCCAAAGTGCTAGCTTTTTTGGGCAACATGACATATTCTGCAAAGGAGCGTCTGACACAGATGTGAATCATATCAAATAAGAGATTATTCTATAAAATGTCCTAGATATAATATCGTATAATAGAATCATATTACATGATGGGGTGTTCTGGTATTATACCTCAATGAATTGTCATTGTTACCATGTTTGAAAGCCACAAACCCATGTTTATCCAGACAACTTGAGGTACAGTATAGTCAGGTTTATAGTATGATGTCATAGTGGAATATATTGTTTCTGTACAATAAATACATGTGATATAGCTTTCACTTTGGTTTGTGGGGTTTATAGTAAGAAGGAATGGCTATTTTTTACTTGTTTTTGAGTCCACGGGCAATTTATTGGATTTCAAAAGGCACAATAGAAATTGCAAAATACACTAGACCACCAGGGATTATAAACATATGTTACGCTACCAGGGACTATGAAGAGCACTACACCGTGAGGAATTACAAAGAGTACTAGCCTGCCAGGGATTACAAAGAGTACTAGCCTGCCAGGGATTACAAAAGACACCATAGCACTTGAGATTACAAAGACTAGACCACCCACGATGACAAAAGGCACAAAAGCACCTGAGATTACATAAAACACTAGACAACCAGGGATTACAAAAGTCCCTGGAGAACCTGAGATCACATAGAGCACTGGTCCACCAGAGTTTACAAAAACCACTGGAGCTCTAGAAGTAACAAAAAGTTCTACATCACTTACAGTGCTGGCCAAAAGTATTGGCACCCCTGCAATTCTGTCAGATAATACTCAATTTCTTCCAGAAAATGATTGCAATCACAAATGCTTTGGTAATAATATCTTCATTTATTTTGCTTGCAATGAAAAAACACAAAAGAGAATGAAAAAAAAAGTCAAATCATTGATCATTTTACACAAAACTCCAAAAATGGGCCGGACAAAAGTATTGGCACCCTCAGCCTAATACTTGGTAGCACAACCTTTAGACAAAATAACTGCGAACAACCACTTCCGGTAACCATCAATGAGTTTCTTACAATGCTCTGTAGGAATTTTAGACCATTCTTCTTTGGCAAATTTCTCCAGGTCCCTGAGATGTGAAGGGTGCCTTCTCCAAACTGCCATTTTGAGATCTCTCCACAGGTGTTCTATGGGATTCAGGTCTGGACTCATTGCTGGCCACTTTAGAAGTCTCCAGTGCTTTCTCTCAAACCATTTTCTAGTGCTTTTTGAAGTGTGTTTTGGGTCATTGTCCTGCTGGAAGACCCATGACCTCTGAGGGAGACCCAGCTTTCTCACACTGGGCCCTACATTATGCTGCAAAATTTGTTGGTAGTCTTCAGACTTCATAATGCCATGCACATGGTCAAGCAGTCCAGTGCCAGAGGCAGCAAAGCAACCCCAAAACATCAGGGAACCTCCGCCATGTTTGACTGTAGGGACCGTGTTCTTTTCTTTGAAGGCCTCTTTTTTTTTCCTGTAAACTCTATGTTGATGCCTTTTCCCAAAAAGCTCTACTTTTGTCTCATCTGACCAGAGAACATTCTTCCAAAAAGTTTTCGGCTTTCTCAGGTAAGTTTTGGCAAACTCCAGCCTGGCTTTTTTATGTCTCTGGGTCAGAAGTGGGGTCTTCCTGGGTATCCTACCATAGAGTCCCTTTTCATTCAGACGCCGACGGATAGTACGGATTGACACTGTTGTACCCTCGGACTGCAGGGCAGCTAGAACTTGTTTGGATGTTAGTCGAGGTTCTTTAGCCACCATTCGCTCAATCTTTCGTTGAAATCTCTCGTCAATTTTTCTTTTCCGTCCACATCTAGGGAGGTTAGCCACAGTGCCATGGGCTTTAAACTTCTTGATGACACTGCGCATGGTAGACATAGGAACATTCAGGTCTTTGGAGATGGACTTGTAGCCTTGAGATTGCTCATGCTTCCTCACAATTTTGCTTCTCAAGTCCTCAGACAGTTCTTTGGTCTTCTTTCTTTTCTCCATGCTCAATGTGGTACACACAAGGACACAGGACAGAGGTTGAGTCATCTTTAATCCATTTCAACTGGCTGCAAGTGTGATTTAGTTATTGCCACCACCTGTTATGTGCCACAGGTAAGTAACAGGTGCTGTTAATTACACAAATTAGAGAAGCATCACATGATTTTTCAAAGGGTGCCAATACTTTTGTCCACCCCCTTTTTATGTTTGGTGTGGAATTATATCCAATTTGGCTTTTTGACAATTCTTTTTGTGGTTTTCCATTGACGACAAATTAAATGAAGATATTATTACCAAAGCATTTGTGATTGCAATCATTTTCTGGAAGAAATTGAGTATTATCTGACAGAATTGCAGGGGTGCCAATACTTTTGGCCAGCACTGTAGGAGTATAAAGGACACTCTACAACCAGTGGCTACAAAGAACACTAAATCTTAGGGTATCACAAAAAGCACTAAACCATGAATAATTACAAAAAGTACTAATTTACCAGGGATTACAAGGGACACTAGACGATTCAGGATTACAAAAAGTGTAAGAGCACCTGGTGGTCTAGTGTCTCTGGATACTAGACCACCAGGGACTACAAGGGTCACTCAACCAGCTGAGATTACAAAAGGTACTAGACCACCAGGAATTACAAAAGGCACTGGGGCTCCAGCGATAACAAAAAGTCCCAGATCACCTGGGAGTAAGAAGGGCACTAGACTACAAAAGATTACATAATTCACTGGAGCACCTGAGATCACAAAGGGCACTAGACAACTAGGAACTGGAGCTCCTAGATCACCTGTGCGTTTAAAGGATAGTAGACCACTAGTACCACTTCCGGTTAGCTGGTTACAATATTCTTTTTTCACAAGCTGAAGTCAGGATTATATTTTATTTTTGTTGAGAAAGGACTTCGACCAACGGACTGATGTTGCATCTTTTAGCCCTTGGGAGGTTCTGAGAAGGGACAAGTCTCGCCAGCAACTGCTGCAATGTGGCAACCTGCTTCCTATGGTCAACTTTAGAGAACCGTTTCTTGTAGGTGTGGACTATATGCCATTGGTTTTCCGCTATCTTGAACCTGATTGGCTCAAGAAACAGTTTTCGAGTCATTTGCAGGTGCTATGTGTGCAGGTGGAATTTTATTGGCACCTAGGAGTTGTACGAGAGGAAAACTCTTCTGGCACTTTCGATGAATGACCCTGTGCTAGCTGAGGAGTGACACTTGGTTATGCTAGGGCAAGGGCTCTTATCAATAGGAATAGGAGGTATTGGGCAATGCCATTCAGTTGGTCAGTCTTTATTGTTCCAGGAAGCAGCTACTGAGTTACGAGGAATTGGTGGTATGGTTCGTGAGTGTTGTAGGGAATGTCTGTGGGAACAGGAGTGATAGCCACAGACTTGTGGGACCATTTGGGTGACTAAAGTAACTGCCTACAGGGCTTGGAAACCGATCTTGTATACAATTGTAGAACAATTGGTGGTTTTTCTTTCTGACATGACTACACTACAACACCAGTCTACCTGGGGAGGTGAGATACTACACTTGGCATAGTTGCCCTGTACTGTTACAGGTGCACACCCAAATTTTACTGTGGTACCTGCTGGAGAGAGGAAATCTTGGCTGTCTTAAGGATGGGTTCAAGAAGAGTTGACGTTGACCCCACGTACTGTTCCAGCCTCCTCAATCCTGGATGCTACACACGTGTGACTAGACAATTTGAGCATTCATATTTATGGTAACATCTTCTGATGGGTACTTCTACAGCCAGAACATCTGGCCCACCCTGTAACATCTATAGTCAACCTCATGTTTCCATGCTTTGAATACAAAATAGAGCAAAATCCCAAGTTCTCCACACATTGAGTATTATTTTTGAATTCCTTGTGACATGAAGGTTCGTAGCTCCGAATCGGGAGAAAACACGAAAGTTTGGATTCAATTTTCTTAACCTAAAACAGAACCTAGATAGTCTTGTTATTATATCAAACATCTCAGGTCACTTTTTAGAATTCAATGGTTTTTATCCACTCTGACCGGTCTCTTTGAGGAAAAAGCCTGGAGGCAATTTTGCTCCTGCCCTTCGCGTGCTACACTGGGTGTCTCTTCTTCACTTGCATTATGAGAGTCAGCTGTGACCAGGCCTCAGCCTTGTCTCTTTCTCTCGCAGACCTCTTACAAGAACCCCTGCTTGGAGGTTCATGATGAAGTAATCGGATTAGGCCTATTGCGGGGAGAGTACATAGGGAGTTCCTTTTTTTTTTTCCATTGTGCTACTTAGCGGATAAATGTGTTTTGTGGGAAATTGCAAACGACATTATGATTACTAAGGCCAGTGTGGGTTTCATTTAGAAGTGATCAAAATCAACAGGCCACAGAAAATGAGGATTGGCAGGAGAATATCCCAAGTGGGAGAATCTCTTTATGTAACTACTGAAAACATGTTAACTGTTTCAGCGTCCGAAGGAGACTCTTGTATTTAAGTGTTATTAAAGGATTAAACTTCTTTAGGAAAGAGAAGGAATCAGGATCTTACACAACTGCGATACAAAGGCTGTTACTATCGAGAAAAAGTAAAAGAAAAACTATAAAAGAAAAAGTAAAAAAGTCATGAAAATTTTTGTTTATTAAAAAAAAAAAAAATATCTTAAAAGGCCAGATCTCATTCATTTCTTTACGATTTCCGCTTAGGCTAGGACTAAGTCACTGCAACTCCTGTTACACGACCAATGATCGCTGGGTCGCCATTCAACTCTTTCACTCGTGTTAGTGAATGGAGTTGCGTTGCGACCCCTGAGAATGTCACGACAGTGATATGAAGGAAAAAGGTTACAGTCTGTCATTGCTTGTATATTTTTGCTGTGTGTACAGAAAACAGAAGTCTGAGGGTTAGAGAATACCTTACGCTAGGTTCACAGTAGCGTTTGAGTCTCCGTACGTGACTCCGTTCCCCATTCTGCTTAAAATCGGCGCAGAGAAAAGTCCACAAGGAGGAATTTTCTCTCTGCCATTTTCAATGGAAACCTGCTGGACCCCATTATAGTCTATGAGGTCCAGGGGTTTCCGTGTGCTACCACTTTTTAAGCATATAGAGTTTCCGTCTTTCAAGTCCCCAAGCAGACCCAAAGGACGGAAACCCGAATGCTAGTGTGAACCTAGCGTTGCTCTGCTTTCGTGTTATGTAGGTTGACAGATCCAAAGATCTTCTATTGCCACAGAGGTGGCCTTAATAGAAATATTATGAAGATATTATGTTTTATTCTAGAATGTTCTTAGTACTCACACTATTATTTTCTTCCCAGGGATATACAAGAAGGATGATCTTTGTTCCTTCAAGTCTGAATCACAGGCTTACATATGTCAACAGATTGACCACACAGTCGTCATCCTTGAAGTCATCTCAGATATCACGGAGTCCATCTCGCCAGTCTTATCCGTCACTGGCAACTTTATCCAAATGTTTGTCAATGGACAGAATCCTCAAAATCATTGCTGTGACAAAACCGACAAAACTTTTTACTCCATCTTACCAGCGAAAAAAGTTTCAAAAATTTGTTTTAATGGCCCAACTCCCAAGGCAATTAGACTCCGTCTCAATGGTAGTCAGAACTCTACCAGACTTATTCTGGCTCTGTTTTACGATGTTCCAAACAGTTTCTATATTTTGTGGAGAGGTAGAAAATACTCCACGCTTCTTTATGACTCTGAACCCACATTTCTAAATAGCGACCGAGTTTCAAGTTTTTTCAGTTTTCGAGAGAATTTGTTGTACATCATTCTCCAAGGAGATGAACCGGTGGAAATATGGACCAAATTATCTATCCATTTATTTTTTTTACACAGCTTTAGGAACAAGAAAGGACTTGCCCAACCAACTACCATCGCAACTGGCCATGTTTTTGGGTATAGCCCCATCTCAGGTAACGGTAGTGCAGAATTTACAAGGTAAGGTTGAGACATTAGAGGCCATGATGGACAACCAGTCAAAGCGTAAGCGGCACTGTCCGAAAGTACATGAGGAAAGGTCAAGGGTTAAGCGGCATTCTGAACCACCCCTTAAAAGTCACCCTGTGAGACAGAGAGAAGAAAGCCTAATAGAAGTGTTCGTTGTGGAAATACAAGACTTTGTTACACCGGGAGAACCATCTACAGCTGCTCCCTTGACCTACAGTAACTTGCAGAACATTGCACTGAATATTATTGGTGCACTACAGACTGGAGAACTGGAGAAGGCCATTTCTATGCATATTGACTCACTGATGGTGATTGAGCCAACCCTTTGGAGCAATAACAGGTACGTCTGAATTTATAGAGATACATCGATAATTTTATTCGTCTTAAAGTGGATATACACGTTAGATTAGGCTGAACCAACGATATCAGTGGGACCATGAAATGGAATGAATGGAACGGTGCATGCTGTCTGACCTACCACTCATTCAAAACCAGGTGCAAAGCTTAGTGACTTGTCTAATTATAAACTATAAAATGGACTTCAAAGATGGACCTATGCTGTAGAAAGGCTTTCACCATCTTAGACATCCATGGCATATCCACAGCATACTTGTTCTTCAGTTTCCAATATACCCATAGACTTCAAAGGTGAGACCATGATCAGGTTCTGACAGTTTTCCATTCAGGTGGAGAATGTGATAACTGATGGCTGTCTTGCCATGTAGCATAAAGATCAAAGGACAACATTCTCCTAAAAAGTAGGGTTCTCGAGGAAACTGCATTTGGCCATACATTTTCTTTGCAGGAGTTGTTACAGGAAACATATAGTGTTACAGACCAGATATTGAGATGAATGACCAACCATTTTATATAACGATGCATAGGGTACACCAAAGCGAGGGACATTCTATGTTAGCTGCTCCCTGCTCTGGCAAATAGGTGGGGATCCCTTTAAATGGTGCTCATATGACCTAATAGGGGTTGTCCTGGTAAGACATGACCCTTCAAATTAGAACTTACAGCAATGGGCACATGGTATACAAACCATCTTGAATGTCTCTACCATCACTCTCCCTCATGGCCAGTCATCTTCATCCATGAGAATTTCCAGATTAATCTTATCCATAAGTTTCGTGAAGAAGGCCAAGCAAATGAACTGTCACCTCCATGAAATTGGGATTGGATCTCCACAAGATATTTGTTCAGGGGTCTCCACCAACAACTAGTGTCAGACTCTGTTTTTTGGGCCCAATAGATAAAATGATTCTTGGGGCCTACCCTCCAACAACTCCTAATAAATAGACCATAGTACTCTCCAAATTTGGGTGTCTTCTGCTGGACCACTATTGTCTTAGAGACTGAGCCCACTGGAGGATCCTCTGGTAATCTGGTGGGCCAGTTCCACACTGCCAACAGCAATCTAGCCATATTAATCATAGTAAGTACAAAAACACACATAAGAACAACTTCATAACACATTAGGGACTGGTTACGAGGTCCCCAAAGTCTTTCATGCACTAGCAAATGAGCACCATGACTTACAGGACTGTGAAACTCAGCACAGTTTTTGTTCAGTGGAAAATTTCCCATTTCAATTTTCTGCACCTCATGTTTATTTTTCCTGCACATGAAGATATCCGCACGCCCTGGCTATGGTCCATCGGTGGCTTTCAACTCTTTCCTCACGTTAATCTCTGCTTGACATAAAGGAAAACAAACAAAGGATGGATAATGGCTGATAACATGCAGTGTCAAATCTGTTACCATGATTCAGCTCGGCTGGCAGCAGCCGCCAAACAGAGACTGGAAGTGTTAATAGTTCACTGGTTCCCTGCCAGCCAGCATGAAGAACATTCTTCTCAATGCTCCCAGTCTGGAAACCAGTGGAAAACTCTTTGTACTAATATCACAGTCATATGTAATACTTAGGGTTTATATACCAGATTAGGTCAAAGGTTTCATGAAGGAAATGTCACAATTAAAGAGCAGTCACATCACAATTCATATAAATTGATTATTGACCATCAGATTTGCACAATCTACTGTAATACAGACAAGAATATAATAATGATAATACTGTTCCTATGTACAAGAATATAACTACTATAATACTGCTCCTATGAACAAGAATATAACTACTATAATACTGCTCCTATGTGCAAGAATATAACTACTATAATACTGCTCCTATGTGCAAGAATATAACTACTATAATACTGCTCCTATGTGCAAGAATATAACTACTATAATACTGCTCCTATGTACAAGAATATAACTACTATAATACTGCCCCCTATGTACAAGAATATAACTACTATAATACTGCTCCTATGTACAAGAATATAACTACTATAATACTGCTCCTAGGTACAAGAATATAACTACTATAATACTGCTCCTATGTACAAGAATATAACTACTATAATACTGCTCCTATGTACAAGAATATAACTACTATAATACTGCCCCTATGTACAAGAATATAACTACTATAATACTGCTCCTATGTACAAGAATATAACTACTATAATACTGCTGCTATGTACAAGAATATAACTACTATAATACTGCCCCTATGTAAAAGAATATAACTACTATAATACTGCTCCCATGTACAAGAATATAACTACTATAATACTGCTCCTATGTACAAGAATATAACTACTATAATACTGCTCCTATGTACAAGAATATAACTACTATAATACTGCTCCTACGTACAAGAATATAACTACTATAATACTGCTCCTATGTACAAGAATATAACTACTATAATACTGCCCCCTATGTACAAGAATATAACTACTATAATACTGCTCCTATGTACAAGAATATAACTACTATAATACTGCCGCTATGTACAAGAATATAAGTACTATAATACTACCCCTATGTGCAAGAATATAACTACTATAATACTGCTCCTATGTGCAAGAATATAACTACTATAATACTGCTCCTATGTGCAAGAATATAACTACTATAATACTGCTCCTATGTGCAAGAATATAACTACTATAATACTGCTCCTATGTACAAGAATATAACTACTATAATACTGTGCCTATGTACAAGAATATAACTACTATAATACTGCTCCTATATACAAGAATATAACTACTATAATACTGCTCCTATGTACAAGAATATAACTACTATAATACTGATCCTATGTACAAGAATATAAGTACTATAATACTACTCCTATGTACAAGAATATAACTACTATAATACTGCCTACTATGTACAAGAATATAACTACTATAATACTGCTCCTATGAACAAGAATATAACTACTATAATACTGCTCCTATGTACAAGAATATAACTACTATAATACTGCTCCTATGTACAAGAATATAACTGCTATAATACTGCCCCCTATGTACAAGAATATAACTGCTATAATACTGCTCCTATGTACAAGAATATAACTACTATAATACTACTCCTATGTACAAGAATATAACTACTATAATATTGCCCCCTATGTACAAGAATATAACTACTATAATACTGCTCCTATGTACAAGAATATAACTACTGTAATACTGCCCCTATGTACAAGAATATAACTACTATAATACTGCCGCTATGTACAAGAATATAACTACTATAATACTGCTCCTATGTACAAGAATATAACTACTATAATACTGCCCTCCTATGTTCAAGAATGTGAGTACTGTGTTACTTCTTATTATGTGTATGAGAGACTAGTACTATGTTTGATAGTCAGGGGCCACCATGTGTATATTGTGCTCCTGGCTCTGTGTACTCTTCACTTTGTATTAGATATGGTTACTACCCACATCACACAAGCTGCCATTACAGTGAAGCAATGTCACAGTCCACGCCATCCTCCGCACATGGGGGTGTGTAGCGTGCTGCTATTGCATCGTTTGACATCGGTCGTCTTTGCCCCCTGGGTAGAGTCACATTAGTGTCTGTAAATTGGATAACAATGGCGCGATGATAAATTCAGGTGGCCGGCAATAAGGTGTTTATCCCCTCGCTTTAATATTACAGCGGGGATGTAATGATGTTTAGCCTTCACTTTAGGTTACTGACGACCCCAGTGGGGCCACACATAGGACCTTTACAAGGCTGTAACAGGATGTCAGGTTAGCGCTGTCACCACGGCAACGGGCCTAGGAATCTAATCTCGTCTTCTAGGAACCCAATAAGGCTTTCATTGTGTAAGTGCGGCCTTCATCGCTCAGTAACTCAAATCAATTAACGCTAATTCTCGGATCTCGGTGATATATGGGGATCACTTGCATCGCAAGTAAAGGGGGAGACGGGGCCATAACTCACCCAAAATGAGGCTTCCCGGGCCGCGGCGGTATTAATTGGGTGTCCATATTAAATGGGAGGACGATGAGGCAGCACGAGGGGAGACGGAATGAGTGACTCTCTTGGCTGCTATTGACCTATCGGGAGGAGACGGTGCCCTTTACTGTAACTTTTATCTATTGCGGTTTTCCCTTTTGTGTGTCAAGTTGATGTACGATTAAAAATTCATTTGGCGACCTTTCACCCCGGCTGCGGATTAGACAATTTCACAGGGATGGCATCATTAACGGGGGCTCCGCGTTTAATGATGATTTCTCTAAAAGGCCACAGAGATTCCATTTTAAGCTAACAGATTTATTACACTATTATAACATATCGTAAAGAAAATGGCGTAGACGGCCAGCGTGCTGTTCGGTAAAATGGGAGTGGGGGAGGGGGGCTAACTCAGTCTCTTTTATATTTTAATTCTGGTTATTTTGTAAAAGAGCGATAAAATGGAGGAACGGTGAAGATGTAGCAGATCTGAGTGTTTTATTTGAGCCGTTGTGGTGATGTGTGCAGTCGTATACATAACATGTGGTTATAATAATATGACGACAAACTCAGATCTGCTACATGAGACAAATAGCACTGCTACATCTGACAAATGCAACTCGGATAGATCTGACAAACACAGCTCTGCTGCATCTGATGAACACAATACAATACAGTTACAGCTGGCTAATATCACTCTATTAAATCCGGGGTTCTACTATGTCTGACAAACACAATGCGGCTACATCTGATAAACACCAGACTTTGAAATCTTACCAAGCTCTACTACATATGACAAACTCAATGCGGCTACATCTGACAAACACCAAACAACAAAGTCTTGCCAAGTTCTACTACAGCTGACGTAGTGCTGCTGTATCTGACACCACACTAAGAAATCTTACCGACTTGTTCTACATCTGACAAACACAGTGCTACCGTGCTAAATACATATAGCACTACTACATTACACAAGCTCAGCTCTAACTTACCAAAGTAATGCATATTCATGGAATTTTCTGGTTGTTTTTTTTGGGCAACTCCACCATAGGCTTAGCTATAGGAGTAGAAAGCCTGCAGTTGCTTCCAGTCAATGAAGTCCAAAAGCCACTACTGCCATGTATGAATATAGGCAGACTAGTAAGGGTAGCATGTAGCTTCTAGGCCTAGTTACCCTTAAAGGGAGTGTGTTCCCAGACTCCAGCATATCAACCCAGAACTGCAGATAAGTAGGTTAGGGCCACTAGAACCCAGCATATCAACCAAGCTCTGTGATAGATAGGTTAGTGTCACCAGAACCAGCATATCAATCAAGCCCCGCAGATAGATAGGTTAGTGTCGCCAGACCCCAGCATATCACCCCAGGCCTGCAGATAGATAGGTTAGTGTCACCAGATCCAGCATATCACCCCAGCCCCGCAAATAGATAGGTTAGTGTCACCAGAACCAGCATATCACCCCAGCCCTGCAGATAGATAGGTTAGTGTCACCAGAACCAGCATATCACCCCAGCCCCGCAAATAGATAGGTTAGTGTCACCAGAACCCAGCATATCAACCCAGCCCTGCAGATAGATAGGTTAGTGTCACCAGAACCATCGTATCAACTCAGCCCTGCAGATAGATAGGTTAATGTCACCAGAGCCCAGCATATCACCCCAGCCCTGCAGATAGATAGGTTAGTGTCACCAGAACCAGCATATCACCCCAGCCCCGCAAATAGATAGGTTAGTGTCACCAGAACCAGCATATCACCCCAGGCCTGCAGATAGATAGGTTAGTGTCACCAGAACCAGCATATCACCCCAGCCCCGCAAATAGATAGGTTAGTGTCACCAGAACCCAGCATATCAACCCAGCCCTGCAGATAGATAGGTTAGTGTCACCAGAACCATCGTATCAACTCAGCCCTGCAGATAGATAGGTTAATGTCACCAGAGCCCAGCATATCACCCCAGCCCTGCAGATAGATAGGTTAGTGTCACCAGAACCAGCATATCACCCCAGCCCTGCAGATAGATAGGTTACTGTCACCAGACCCAGCATATCACCCCAGCCCTGCAGATAGATAGGTTAGTGTGACCAGAACCAGCATATCACCCCAGCCCTGCAGATAGATAGGTTAGTGTCACCAGAACCAGCATATCAACCCAGCCCTGCAGATAAATAGGATACAGTCACCTGAATCAGTGTTTTCCCCTTTGAATAGCTGCCTCCATTGCTGTGTTATCTCCTTTTTTTGTCATTATGCAAATGAGCTCTTTGGAGCAATGGTAACGCCCCTGTTGCTCCAAACAGCTAATTTGCTTTTGACAAATAATATGATATCTCAAAAATGTAGGCCGTGATTCACAAAGGGAAACCTATCCTATCTATCTACGGAGCTGGAATGATATGTTGGGTTCTGTTGACAGACTCCACTTAACGCTTAAATCCCAATACCAGATCTGTAATAGGGTCCCCCACCTAGCATATACCATTTACAATACTCAGGTTTTGGGCCCCCTCAGCCATAAGTTTAAGGATACAAGAAGACTGCAAGGTCACCACATTGTGGCACGTAACCTAACCATGATACGATTGTGGACAAATATCATAATCTGCTGGATTTGGTTGTATTTTTTTCATCCAGATCACAACAGTCTAACATAGTTGCGTGATAGCAAGTTGCATGATACTTTTTAGTTACGCAACAATGTCTGAGACTTCCCTGGCACCTCCTATAATAACGCCCCTGACCAAACTTCTCATCCTCATGTGCTGGACATTTAGATTTCATACTGCTGGGGTGAGTGTAAAACAAAATATAAAGTCATACTTGCCTATCCCTGGCGCTCCATTGTGCGATTTCGGTCCTCTTTCCCTCACGTGTGGGGACTCCTCACATGGGAGGGTCACATGAGCCCAATCATTGGCCTCATTGGAGACTCTATTGCAGAGACTGCCAAGGGTCCTGCCCAGAGGACTTTTTTCTCCCCTGCTTTCAGTTTCTAAATGATGGACACCCAATGGACCCCATTATAATCAATGGGCTCCACCAGGCTCTGTGTGTAACCGCTGTTGTAGAAATCCATTTCTCTGTCGTTCGGGTCTTCAGATGGACCTAAACGATGGAGATCCAGGCAGTAGTGTGAACCTAGCGTCAGGGTCATGTGAGCCTCCCAACTTCTGTTCCAACGTGCCCCCACACCTAAGTGAGACCTGGACCGTACTCCTGAGAACAGGTAAGTATGACTTTTTTTTTTGCTTTACAGCCACCCCGACTGTCCAAGAATTTTAATGGAAAATCCCTTGAACCGACCCAACCCATGGCTTTGTTATAGACCCACCAATCTTGGTTTATACTCTTGCTTACTATACATATATAGCATCACTTTTCACTGTGGCATACACATTCAATATAATATTTTCATTTCATATCATATGTTGAATCTTATTTCCAAAAACTACAAATTTATAGAATTCCCCCCCCCCCCCAAATGAGATGATCCCCAGTTCAGAGACATGCCTTTCACAATGTCGACTGTTCAATCATCCTTATTATGCATCCGGTAGCTCTTTGTCTGATGGAAATCCTTTAACTTTCCCGGCTATTTATGACTTTTTGAAAGGCCAGCAGCAATTGATGGATACAATTGCATTCGGTGCCTGTAATGCGTCTGAAGGAAAAAGTTACTATAGTGAATCATTACTAGTCCTTTCCAGTTATCCGCTGTTTTATGAGCTCATTGTCTGGCCTCATTTACAATTTACTCTAATTCATTACATCATAAATGACATCAATTTCCCACCGTGGCTTTAGTCTATGGCATGAAGCATTCTGGGTAATGGGCCTTTATTTTCTGATTCATCTGGTAATCGAAAATTAATTTACAAGAAAAAAAAAAAGTTTCCAGAACATGGATGTGAATTTTTTGCCTGGCAGCAAAAATTCTGAATATTACTATAACAGCATAGGATGGATGATTACATAGTCCTTAAAGGGATTCTCCACGTTTTAGGGCCCATAGCTTACCCCTCTTTATGATTATACTCTTGACAATATGGTTATCCCCTTCCTCTAGTAGACATTTTGGGTTGGCGAGATTTACTCAAGCACAAGTCCCAGTCCAATTCATACATGCATTGTCTTATACAGGAGTTTGACAAAAGTGGAACCACTTTACGTAGTAAAGTTGAACTTTTCCCAACACACTGCCCATGACCGATAATGTCCCATTTTTTCTTAAAAAACTGACTATTTGTGTCATATGTCGTCTGACCTTACAGAATTCCAGAGAGGACTGTTTGTGGGTGAGTGCCAGGTTAGGGGCATCTGTGACCCGACCTGCTGAGCTCCAGGGTAGGTCAAGGTCGACTACATCCTACTATTAATGATGGTTGAACCTCATAATAAAATTTTTGTTTTGCAAATATTTACAAAGTTCAACCACAAGGTTCAGTTTGAAAGAAACTGAAAGATAACATGAGAGAGGAGCGGATGCTGTGGCAAAGCCCCAGACTGGTGAGGAGAGGTGAGTATCAGTCTACTTTTTCCTAAGCTCCCCAAGGCCTCCACTTATTATACTCTGGGGTCTGAAGAGACCCCAGAATATAGAAATAATTTGTGAGTGGTGAACTCCAAAAACTCTGAACCCAAGATTTTTGGAAATTTTTCATTGATCTCTACTCAGTCTGCGAAACCAACTGCAGACATAAGAAGCTGTGGTCAAAAGTCAAAGTGTAATGTGAGGGACAGAAGAGCACTTCCTCGAATTCTAGCCAAAAAAAAAAACAGAAAATCTATGGCCTCTCAAATTATGGTAAGTTTAAGGGCACCAGTATCAGTTAAAAGCGTCAGAAGTGCACTGCACAAAGATAGTATATATGGCAATACTGTAATAGCCAAACCAAAGTCAAGCTTTGGCTTTTGACCACAGCTGCTTCTGTCTGCAGTTGTTTTGCCGGTCTTTACATACTGAGATATAACAGAGCCAATAGACCTCGACACATCTATCAACTCAGGTCACAGATGCCCCACCAGACACACACTAACAATCAGTCCCCTTTGGAACTCTTTCAGGTCTTACATATCACACCCGTGATACATAAGAACCCTCAGCCATGACACTTTTAAAGGTGTCCTCCAGGAATTATAGAAAACTCAGGGGCAGTTGGGGTGGGTGAAAACAAAACAAAATGTCATATCCACCTATCCCTAATACTCCGCTGTACAATTCCCCTTGTCCCTTCATGGCGCTGTGCCAAACCAGAATCGGAGAGGCTCGTGTGATGGCTGAGACCAATCGATGGCCTCAGCAGTGGCTGGTAAGGAAATGGTAGCCAATCTGAGTGACTTTACTGAACCCTCTCTAGCAACTTGTGAGGCCAGTTATAGATTTCAGCAGTCATGTGATCCCCTCCGCTTCTAGTTTGGTGAGTCCCACCCCCGCTGCCCCTAAGTTTTGTATAATTCCTGGACAACCCCTTTAATTTTTGCATAGTTTTTCTGCATTTGGTTGTAAACAGTAATGAGCCCATTCATTGACAGAAAGCAGAGATAGCGATAACTTAAAACTGAAAGATGAACAGAAGACTGAAAAACCATCTAATAGGTCATTGTACTGTAGTGTTAGGAGACAATAGTAGCATAACATATAGTATATGAGTATGATACAAGGTATTGTCCATGTCCATAACCTTATCATGTACCCTACAATTTCTGTTCTGCCGAGCTTTGAGTTGGTGCCTGGTCCTGTTTTTGTCAGGTTTCTCTACATTGGCATATTAACCTGGATTACTGTGTGGGGGAGATATGTGGCACGGAAGACGCTCATCCCCTCAATGAAGCTTTTAGGAGGAACATTAGGCGTACTTAAATAGAGCATGTAATGTGTGAGCCAGGCACAGGGAACAACGGGGTGTAGTATAGCTGTAATAACCGCTCTCCCTGGGTGATCTGTAGGTACGTCTGGCTCTGAATGGCACATTCTTGGCACCACCTGGGTAGTGATGTCATTAAGGAGCTGTGCAGGGAGCACGGAGAAGTCGGTCATTTTGCAGATCTGTCATGTGGAAAGAAAACATGAGAATCCCAGACATACCATATATCTTATACGTAGCTCAGCGCCTGACAAGCATCACTATTAGGAATTTGGAATTAGGAATTTATTATTAGAATTGGGAATTTATTAAATAAATCTTTATTGTTTAAAGGGTTTTTTTTTATGGCGTTCACTCTGCATTAAAAATGACATGGCAAGTTTTTTCCAGCAGGTCATTACGATTGTGGCACTGCCATATTTATATATCGGTTTTATTAGGTTTTATCACTATTAATGAATAAAACATCATTTTGCAAAAATAGACAAATTGCCTCGGGGCACCGTATTGTGATGTCCAGAACTTTTTTACATTTTTGTCGACGGAGCTAAGTGAGAGCTCTTTTTTCGCAAGGCAAGTTGTAGTTTTTCACTTTTCTTGTTATTTTTACTGTCTCACAAGAGAACCTGAATCTGAGATCACTTGATCCCCCTGTACAATGTACTGCAATACTTCTCTAGTGCAGTATATCATACATAAACTTGCCGGCATGGCAACCCCTCAGAAACCTGCGATCTCACCAAAGGGGAGCCGAGGGGGCAACAAAAGAGAGCCCCCACCTATAAACCTCCCAGATGCTGTAATCGCTATTGATCATGGTATCTGAGGCGTTTAGAACCCTTTTGAGAGCTCTTTTTTTGCAGGGCAAGTTGTAGTTTTTATTGGAACTATTTCCTGGTATGTACAACTTTTTGATCACTTTTTTGTTGCTTTTTGTGGGAGAGAGGAGGTGACCAAAACACATTAATAAGTACCTTGCGGTATTTTCTTTTTTTAGTGTGTTCACCGTATGGGATAAATAACATTATATTTGGATAGTTCAGACTAATGCACAGACAGCATTGCCTAGTATGTGTTTTTTATTTTTTTTTGGTTTACATTATTTATCTTTGAAATGAGAAATTGTTTTTAAAAACTTTTTTTAATTTGTTTATTATACTTTTTATCTTATTTTTTTACTGTCAAGGGGACGTGAACCTGAGATTGCTTGATCTCCTGTACAATGTACTGCAATGCTTCTATATTGCAGTATATTGTACATAAACTTCCTATGCGAAGGCTACCTTGGCAACCCGTCAAAACAGGACCACAGGATAGCTGAGAAGGCAAAAAAGAGGAGCTCCCACCTATAAACCACCTGATTTTTTTCAAGGACAACCCATGCCAGTGTTAGATATCTTTCCTGCAGCGGCCATGTAGTATTACATTGTGGTCATCAAGATGTATGACCCTTCATGTACAAGAAGGTTTACTGCTCTAGCATGAAGATATTACAGTTGTAAGTCCTAGTCCTAGACCCTGAGGGGGCAGGGAGGTTCTTATGTCACATGGTGGAGATGTAGCGCTATACAGGGCATATGGTTTTTGGGAGAAGATACTGTAATATAGATATTATCGTAGAACCCATGGCATGACCCCTTAGTATATCGTTATAAGAGGTGATCTCTTTGGGTTTTCATACTATGACTTTCCTTGTAGTTACAGTAGTTCTACCGGAAGCCACAGCGCCGTCTACGTGAGACCACACAAGATCCACATTGCAGTACAGCCAGTGGGAGGGACGGTGGGAGCACCACTTCCAGTACAACCTAAAATTATCTTCTTGGATGTAAAGGTGAAGTTCTCATTATTTTCTTAACCAAGTTTAGTTGTCTCCCTAACCCTGCAAAGTAGACTATTGCTCACTCTCAGCACCCAGGGCTCATGTCATGTTGGCCCCCTAGCTATGCAACTGACTACTCTACTAGACGCAAGGACATGCTATCACAACTCTTGGGATAATGGGTTTCCTTGAGGTCTGACCACTACCGATCACACCAGGGGCGAACCTAGCAAAGACTGGGCCCCATAACAAACTTTTGACTTGGGTCCCCCTGCAACCACACGGCCTAGCACCCCCTTTCCTGGCCCCCATATCGTATAACATGCCATTTACACACACTATAATGTCCCACATTGGCCTCTTCACCAAGTACAATGTCCCTCACTGGCCCTTTCATGCAGTCTAATGTCCCATAGTGGCCCCTCCACACAGTATAATATCCCATAGCGGCCCCTTCACAAAGTATAATGTCCCATAGCGGCCCCTTCACAAGGTATAATGTCCCATAGTTGCCCCTCTACACTGTATAATGTCCCATAGTGGCCCCCTCTACACTGTATAATGTCCCATAGTGGCCCCTTCAACCAATACGGAGTTCGGTGCAAATATTGCAAAACTTTCGGGTGCGGCAGAACCCAAAATTTTTCGGGTTCAGCACCCACAAAATATTATGAGAAGAGACCCCCAAGTATAACAGCAATTTTGGTTCGGACTTGTTCGGTGTGAGCAAAACCGCCAAGCAAACCTCTCTGTCAGCGACGTGATATGAGACTCACAGGGCCCCCTGAAGGGGAAGCGGAGGCAGCTGTGGGCAGGTGTGGGGATCAATAGAATTTGTTGGGCAAACTTCATGAGATTCGTAAGTAAATACGGCCCCCCAGCAGGTAATAGCCTAATTAAATAAAAAAAAAGTTGCAGGCCCCGTAGCAGGCATAGCGGTAACTCCGCCACTGGATCACATTGAGTAATCTGGGTCCGGTTGTTAGGGATGCGCTGCCTGACAACCATACTGGTTGTTAAGCATTGTATCCCTAGCAACCAGAGTGTCAAACATGTCTCTGCCATGCAGTTTAGGTCATATTTTTTTGTAATAATGCATTTCAGTTTTATATCACAAGGTATTTAAAGGGGCATAGTAAGCATATCTGTAAATGTTGTATTGATGGTGTTCTATGTTTCATTCATCAGGGAAATCGCATCGTAAATGTAGGACACTTCTCCAATCCATGGAAAGTATCGGTCTACCTCAAGGACTCTTCAGGTGCACCACTGAAAGGTATTATACGTGGACTATGTGTCATGACAGGACTATGGGTGTTGTAGATACAGTTAGGCCTCATGCACATGACGCAATTGGATAAAAGTACAGACCCATTCAATGGACCCATACACACAACCGTAGTTTTTGCAGAATTGAAGGGACATAAAATATGGAGCAGGTCCTATACCTGTCCATACTTGGAGCTCTGTCAATTCATTTTCAATGTATGGGTCACTGAAAACCATGGATGACACAATGATACCAATCCATGTGTCATCCTGGCTGTTTTTACTGACCCATAGACTGCATATAGTCGTCTTCATGTAGCCTTAGATTTCCCTTGAATGGTATACAATGTTCCACCCGTTCCTAAGTAACTATTCGACGCACATTCTAATTGGATAGCAAAAACATATATAGGGATAGGCTTAGTTGGATTAGGGTTCCTCGGACCAACTAGAAGAAATAACTGGGAAGGATCTTCGTAGGACCATTATAGTTGATGTACAATTTTGTGCTACTCCAAGAAGTACATATAATATTAGGAATGTTTAGCCCAAAAAATTGCCAAACTTGTAGAGGAACTTGAGCCAGTCTTCCGCCTCAAAATTTTTTCCAAAAGCCATCTTTCCATTGCACGCAAGATTATCTTCATGTACAATGGGGTTAATCAAATGTGAGTCCTCGTACCCCGGTTTCCATAGTCATTTAGCCCCTGAAAACCCCGCAAGATTGAGAAGGACATAGTTTTTTAGCACACTGAAAAAAGAACAGGCGTCAGCGTCTTCCATTAAAAACAATGAGAGACAGAATGCGGCCGTTTTTTGGAGATGAGTTTGATGTCGAAGAGCTCTTCAAATTCCTTTCCAAATACCGCAGTGTGAATATACCCTTAATCCAAGATTAAGATTGATGGTTGTCACAGTAGGCTTGATTATGGCACACACCCTCTTAGATATTACATCTTTGCTATAGTGTATCACTTACAGAAATTCTCCACCTAATAGCAAAATATGTAATAATGATGGCGGTTCATGCAGGTCCTGGTGTCATGTCATGGTGGCCATGCTGCGCTCTGTATCAATACAGCAGTATTATACTAGGTTCATACCTGCATTCGGGTTTCTGTTCTTCGGGTCCACTTGGGGACCCGACAAACGGAAACCTAATCGCTTAAAAAGTGGTTACCTGTGGAAATCCACGGATTCCATAGACTATAATGGGATCTGCCGGGTTTCCGCCCGAAAAAGGTGGAAAAATATGGAAAGAAAAGTCCTGCTTGCAGGACTTCTCTCTGTATTTTTTAAACGGATTTAGGGACAGAAACCCTGAATGTAGAACAGTGTTTAACATATAAGGCATGAAAAAAAAAATCACATGTTCAAGTCCCCAATCTGTAAAAAAAAAATAAAATAAAAAAAAATAAAATAAATTGGAATTTTAGTAAAAATTCCAAAAATCGCACTAAAATTTACAGTATTAGGAAGAAAGGGAAAAAATATATATTTGGTATTAAGGAGTCTGTAATGACCAATTTTCGCCCATACTGAGCCAGTGTTTGCGTAACAAATCTTACAAGATTTGCTCATGTCTATTCCGTAGTGTTATATGGATACTTTCGGCCTAGGTACAGAGAGATGTCCCGTTGTATATAGTAAAATAGTGAGGATAGATTGGACTATACCAATGTTTTTATACCCATAAGTCCACATCTCCATCGCTCCCTAGTGTACCTCTGCGTTCTTCCTGTGTGTACGGTATCTCATTGTCTTTTATGATATAATTTCCAACATTAAATGAGTCCCGTGCAGCAGTTCTTTTACATCCGCCTGTCATTTCTATTCCTTACACTTGCAACAATTACACCGAGATAATTGGTTAACTATCCAAGGAGGAACTTGTAGAAGGAAAGCTAAATTTATCTTCGCTACTGAAATATTCCCCAAGGGAACTTTCTGGGAGTCTGTGTTTACTTTCACTACCTGAGAAAATAAAATGCGTAAAAGAAAGAGATATTTTTTCCTGCCGGAGCGAGTGCGGAGACGAGTCTGAGCAGACCGTTAAAGTGTGTCGAGCAAAATAAGGCTCCTCGTGTACATACATCAAGAATATAGCCGGCGCATTATCCTTCCTATCCGTGGTGCGACGTGCAGCTGTTGGCGTTCCTCACTTGGCATGAATTTTATGGAGACGAGCTCCCGTCTTATGACGAAGCTTTAAGAACAGCGAGTGGCATTTAGGGACAATTAGTTAACGTGTAAACTGTTCTCCAGAACAGAAGCCAAGAGACTCGATGAAGCGGAGTGAAGCCTTAAATTGACTCGCTTCCGTCTTAAATACAATCTTGCATCAAAAAGTCTTCATTAAGACTCTCACATAGATATAAAACCTCGAGATTTAGGAGCATGTGTTTGGAAATCTGAAATGGTCTTTTGGGAAGAGCGGAACGTTCCTCCGGGGCTCATAAGCTCTGAATGACAATTTACTATGTATTTGAAATCAACAGTCAGATCTATAAAGCGCTCGCTATGGGTTGTTAAATGTTCGAGGTACCGGGGATGACTGTATGGAATGGCTGCTGGCGCGATGCTTTATAAAAGCGATGTCACCATTATGGGCGACTGGTCCTGAAAATAGGGAATAAATTCGGGGCAAAAATTCAGATTAATACCTTTGTACTTCAGATGAGGTCACGTGGAAAGTGGATTATTTATGTAAAAGATTGGTTGGGTGACATTAAAATGAGCTTTGTCATCATTTTTGGATTGCTAACTCACTTTCCTATTTTAAGTAGATTGGATGGATGGATAGATAGATAGATAGATAGATAGATAGATAGATAGATAGATAGATAGTTGCAAAACCATTGCATCCAAATAGAAAATAAAACTTGTACAAATTAACGTAGTTAAAATCTCTCATAGTCTTTTGTATAAAACTCCTAGGCAAACTCATATGTCTCCATGGTTACAGACTACAAACAAACCCTGTGTAGTCAACCCTGCCCTGTACTTTCTTCCTGTCTACTCTTCTATGTAGTTCAGCAAGAAAAGGGAACAGATGGAAGGGAATAATATATAACTGCAGGGTCAGACTGCCAGGTTTTTGGTGCCACAGTTATGGAACTGAAAATAGGGAATAAGTTCAAAAAAGAATTTATATCTCTATATATTTATCTAATTAATATGTTTGTACCTCAGATGAGGTCACATGGGAGGTGGTGGATTATTTATGTAAAAGTGGTCAAAGATACAGGATTTAAAGGGATTGTCCAAGCAATGATAACATAATTACAGGGGGTCCCACTCTTCAAGTTCCCATCAAATAACTATAATGTTAAGAGTAATCCATCACTAAGTGTCTGATTTCCCTGCAGCGCCACCAGAGGTAATATAAAGTATTGCACTCTTGGAATTCACAGTAAAAATTTTTTGACAGATCTGCATATGGATTAGCCTCATTCAAAGATCCCAGCTATTCCTCCCAAGATCAGATTTTGTCTCACATTAAAATTAAAATTGAACCACATATAAGGAAGTCTTTTCTATGTGTCACAGTCAGAGGAGTGTGGGCTCACTGTGCCCTGTAACTGGTTTGACTTACAGGGCAAGGGCATTGTCTAAGTAACCCTCCTGGTGTTCACCCTTTAACCCCTCTACGGGGATCTGGACTTCATTGTGGAAAGGCTATCAGATTGCTAACTCTTAGAGTGGTCTTGGTGAAGTTGGCAGTAGATGAGGGCCAGAGAGACACCAGTATGTAAGACCCAAATCTCAGACAGTGCCTAGGAAAATCAAGGAAGGCAGCAAGAATAGAGTAGTCAGAGTAGAGTCAAGGTCAGCAACAGGAATCACAGGAATCAGGGAGAAACAGCAGGTCAGGTACAAGCCAGTGGTCAGGAACAAGCCAGGGATTAGTACGCGGGTCAGACAGAACTGGAGTTAGAGCTAGAGCAAGTCCAAACAGAAGGAACCTAATTACTCAGGTACCTGAGCATACCTAAATAGCCAGGGAAGGTTAGGGATTGGCTGGAGACATGTATACAGGAGCACGCTGGCCCTTTAAAAGGACATAGTACCTGGTGCACCCACCCTACAGGCATAACAAAGCCAGGAGAGGAAGGTGTGTACACAGGAAGTGTATGCATGAGAGCAAGGGCATGTTGTAGGGAGCTTGAGGAGGATCACGGCAAGATAAGTAATAATAATAATACATTTTACTTATATAGCACCAACATATTCTGTGGAGGTAGCAGGGGCGGCATGGGAGGTAGCATTGCTTATACAGTGGACCATTTTTATGGCTGTATGAACCATCACCAGGTGGGGTCGTTTTAGGCAGATGGTGCCTGGACATACAAGGTTACAGTCTGATAAGGCATCATGTCCTGTGGGATAATGGGGGGGGGGGTGAACAGTGGAGGGTTAATTTTAGGGAGCCTAATTGAAGAAGAATTTAGATTAGGAATTGTGATAGGCTTGTCTGAAGAGATGTGTCTTTAGGATGTATCTGAAGCTGTAGAAGTTGTGAATTGAATTAATCTGATTGTCCAGGGTAGCACATTCCAGAGAAGTGGTGCAACTCGGGAGAAGTCTTGGATACGCTGACCATGAAACCCCTCCTGTTCTTCCTCTCCCTGCCTGAGTCCAGCTGTAGGACATTAAGCTCCTCCCCTTAGCTAAGCCACACCTCTTATACGTTCCTTAGCTGAAAATAACAAATTGTCATGAAATTAACCCTGTGTTCTCTGCAGGATTTCTACAAGATTCTATCTGGAACTTGCAGAAAATCCTGCAGACTGTCAAACAGAGAGGACAAGGTTATGTTCTAGTACTATCTATTGCCATCTATTACCACTACAGGCAATTTGAAGTATTACATGTAGTCATTCTGATACCTTTCAAATGGTTGCTCCATGGTCAGAGCAAACCCCTCTCTGTGATTTCTGTATGCAGGCATATGGGCAGAGAACTAGTCAGTACTGAAATAGTTACATCATTGTCCCTGAAATGAAACTTTAAAAAAAGTACAAAATTTTGAAAATTTACAACACTGTCAATAATAAAAATAATGAAGCAAAAAAAAAAAAAAATGATGTGCTCCGTTACTGCACGTGCCTTGAGACGTTACCTTCTACCATTGCAGGGAGCACTACAGTGGTAATAGAAGATGGATGGGGAAACTTTTCCAACTTGGCTGTCTCAAGTTCCGGATCAAACTGCTGCTTAATATTCAATGTTACATCACCTGCAGGTATTTATCTGCTCTCTCTTGTTACCATTTCCAGTGTCTTGCGCCCGGTAATATCTGGAGATACGGAGCCTTGTGGGTGCCTCTAGGAGGAATATATTAATATATTTATTGTGTGCAACCTCAACAGCAAACTAGTCACAAAAGAGGCTTCTAGAAAAAAAAAACTCATATTGTATTCCTTTGTTCTTTTGCTGATAATTGTAAAATGATTTTAATTGAGTGTTCTTATCTTATTTGCATATTGGGTGTCATGAACAATTTTTTATATCTATCTATATATATATATATATATATATATATATATATATATGAGGTATTTAGATAGAAAATGGGTGGATGGATAGATAGATAGATAGATAGATAGATAGAGTATTTATTTATGCAAAAGATTGAAAAAGGTTGGGTGACATTAAAATTAGTTTTTTCACTATTTTTGGAGTGCTACCTCACGTTGCCATTTTTCAAGTAGATAGGATTGATAGATAAAATTGATAGATAAGATAGATATGATAGATACAATAGATAGATAGATATGATATGATAGACATATGATAGATAGATAGATAGATATGAGATTGATAGATACAAATAGATAGATAGATAGACAGACATGTGATTGATAGATACAAATAGATAGATAGATAGATAGATAGATAGATAGATAGATAGATAGATAGATAGATATGGGATAGAGAGATAGATAGATAGATAGATAGATAGATAGATAGATATGGGATAGATAGATAGGAGATACTGTAGATAGATAGATAGATAGATAGATAAATATGAGATAGATAGATAATGGATAGATAGATAGATATGAGATAGATAATAGATAGATAGATAGATAGATAGATGATGGCTAAATCAAAACCATTCTGTGTCCAAATGTTTCATTACTCCATTGCAGCCCAATTAAAAATGTAGGCACTTGTACAAACAGACCTGGTTAAAAACCTCCTACAGTCTTTTGTATACAGCTTCCATGCAGACCCATATGTCTCCATGATTATCGACTACAAATAAATCCTGTATAGTCAATCCTGCGATCATACTTCTTTCTATCTTTCTCCTCTTCTGCTGCTTGTGGTTCAGCAAGAAAAGGGAGCAGATGGTAAAGTAACACATGACCGCAGGATCAGACTACTAAATTTTTTGTTTGTAGTCTGTAACCATAGTGATAGGCTTGTACTCTAGGTTTGTATTGCAGCTGTATACGCAAAATGGTGTAATATTTAGAAACAAAACTTTTTCTTAAATTAATTTTATAGATACTGTTTAGTAATATAATAATCTTTGCAAATGTGGACATACCCTTTAAGTTGTCTCCAGTCCTAATGGAAACACGTGAGTACAGCGCTAAGCTGTTTCTTCCAGGCTCATAAACATTGAGTGGTGCAGCAGATAAAGTATCTGACCACTGATGTAGTAGACTGAGGTGTAATGGGGGCTCAGGGTCCCCCATTCTAGTAATCCTGCGGGTAATAGCACTGGGGCACCTAGCGACCAGACATTGTTGCAGTCTCTCCTGGAACCCAGCTTTGTCTCACCAGCCCCTCTAGCTCCTCCATTATAAGTCTCTCCCCATAGAAAACAAAGTAACTCACACGACTGTGATAACTAAATTAAAGTCACAAATGCCTCAAATAGAGATGGGCGAACCTCTGAAGATTTGTTTTGTTTCGGGCTTGGGTGGTTTGGTCCAAAGATTTGTTTCTGTTTGAACTTGTTTGGCCTGAATCGAAAGTGCTATTACTAAAACTTGGGGTCTGTTTAGACCCTAGAGTAGAATAAGAAGAGGGGCGGAAACCTAAAAAACAGTTATACTACCCTTCCCTCGCCTCTCTTGTGCCTCTTTGTGGCATCCAACACTCCCTCAGGTTCCTCCTCCAGCCTCCTGGGTGATGTCATTTACCCCAGAGATCTGCTGAGAGTTGTGATTGGGCATCAGCGATCACATGGGGCATGCCAACATCATGACACAAGGCTGGAAGAGAACTCCATGGGAGTGCTAGATGCCATGAGAACCTCCAGAAGTGGTGAGTACTATGATTCCACACCTACACGTATACTATATATAGAATATAGGGGATGAACCCTAAAGTTTTGGGTTCGGTCAAGCCCGAAACACTTGAAAAATTTGTTATGAATCCGTTTTATTCCGAACTGGTTCGCTCCTCTCCACATACAAGTCACATCATCCAACTCTTGATGCTGAATTCTAGCCCTAGCCTTAATACAGTAGTCACTCTGCCGTCCATATACCATATAGACATCATGTGTACGCAAGGCTAAAATGCATGCAAATTCACACAGACATCCTATAAATTGAGTTTCGGAAGTTACAATAACACATATAAGCCTGTTATGGCCGCTGTTATTTTCTGCTTGTCTCCTCGCAAACAGCCGCGGCTCCCTGGCTTTGATATTGTTGTATAACTAATTCTGTCTCTTGCGATATTGTACATCTTCTAGCGACTAGTCCCCTGCACTTAAGGAAAAGAGGCAGCCGCCATCTGAAGCCCAGCACATGAGTCTAATTTTCCAATTATGTTCGTGTTACTTTGAAAACTGGTTTATTTCAACAAGTTCAATTTTACGGCTTCCTTACCAAATTATAGAGTGCCGGGTCCAGAGTGTGCCGGGGAGTTTTCTTGTAAAAGTGTAACATGCTATAAACAATGCTCGTAAATTCCACAGTTTTCCTCTTTATTAACATCCTTTTTCCTGATGATAAAACAGTTACCTTGCCCGGGCTTCTTTGCCCCGGGGGGGTGTGAAAATTAAGATTTAGGGGTCCTGAACAGAAGCCACAATAGGAAGGTGTCTGCAGCGCTTTTAAACTGCCAGACACGGTTTTATGGCCGCTGTAAATATTATCAGCTTTTACAAAGCCCAGAGCCTCTTCAGTCATCTACGTACCGCAAGGCTACAAGACAATCATGGTGGACTTCAGGTAAGTTCTACTAGGCGAAGAAGAAAGAAGAAATTGAGACCCCTTTCACGCTGTGTTTGCTTTCGTCACATACAGTACGTTATTCAGATCTATAGGCCCTTGCCCACCTGATGGAGGCCAAAAGGACGTCTATGTATGTCTGGCCGGTATATGATGCGGTATGCATTGCTTTAACAAAATGCATCCTATGGGTGAAAGATGTGTCATCCATTACACATACACGTGTCCTTACTTACCTTGGACATGTCAGTATATGTGTGTCATGACATGACCAACTTATCAAAACAACATGAATCCACGATATTCTTCCACAAGATGTTTATCCTGTATTTGTGTGGCCGCCCAGTGGTTGTGTCATGAATTGCAGCCTACCAAGGGTTTTCCTGGGAATGAAGTTTTTAACTAAATTTGAGCAAAGTTATAGGTGGACACCTATGTATGTGCCCCAGGTTTCTCCAGGAAATCCTCCGAATGAAAATCTTGTATGCACACTGCAAAATATGTTGTGAAAAGAACCTAAAACAATTGTAGGGATTAAACATCTTTGGAAATCCATTTTCATACACTTTATTATTGTGAGCCAATGTAAGACCTACGTCATTTAGCGTGGCTACAAAGAGTGCCTCTTATTTACATGGACTACCTATTGTTCAGTGAGTACAGCGTAATTCTTCATTTCACCTATAAGGGCACTACAGGAGAATTTAAAGCTTGTTGCCTGGTTTTTCCATTGATTATACCTGATTGCAATATGTCCTGGTACCAGAACAACCTATAAGTAAAGTAGTTTTGGGGACCTGTCTAACAAAAAGGCTTTGTAAAAAGTGGATATCCTCTTTACTAAGTGTGAGCCACCATATTTTGAGTTAGGGTCCATGTTAGTCTCTAGTTCAAGGACCTCCATCAATCAGTAGAAGACAGACATGCTGACTTTCCAAGAACATCTGACAGGCTCCCACAAAAAAGAGTGGCATCCTCAAGTCTCAGGAGAGGGGGCAAATCTCCCTGGCCTGACAGAATGCTCCCTGTCATTTCATTTGTAATCTGGGCAAGGGTTATGTGTCAGTCATGTCACCAAAAAAGGGGCATCACAAAAGGGCGTGACATGTTCCTAAGGGGCCATGTCTTTGGAAATGGAGTGGTAGTTCCACGCCTCCTCCCTCAAAAAATTTCCACTGTTGTAGAGAGCGACGGCAAGAGTACCTGGCTTTTTTCCTCTGTTGGGTTACACTAACTACAGTTGATCTTCGAAGATATCCTCAGGAAAGAATATCAATATTAGATCTACAGGGGTCTCATACCAGGTACCGTACTGGTACTGTACAAACTATAGTGGCCACTGTAGGTACCAGTGATCTGTGGGGGTCCCTCGCCGATCTGATATTGATGGCCTATCCTAAGGGTAGGTCATCAATCTTAGCAACCATATAACCCCTTTTTCAGGGGTTTTCTGAAACTTTAATTTATAAGGCCCAATTCTTAGGATAGGTCATTGATATCTGATCATTGGCAGTCTGGTTCCCAAAAACTCCCTGATCAGTTGGAGTGCCATGTTTCCTTCACTGTTTACCCAGACACAACAACATACCTTTGGTTGTAGCTGTGCCTAGTACTCCAACTCAGTTCCTCCATTTAGCTGATTGTTGAGAGTCAAATTCCACAGACCAATCCTTGGGGGGTTTTTTAGTGCACATAAGTAAAATGGGTGTCACTATGTCTGAATGAGTCTATGAGGTGGAGGTTGTACAGTTAGTAAGGGAGTGGAAAGACTGGAGAAGAAGATTTTTTATGTAGTCTAAGTGGCCTAAGCATGGGTGGGACCCAGTAATAAGCAGCTACACATAGGAGGGTTACAATGTAATAGCTATAATATATTGTGAAAGATATGTATTATATAATTTCAACATGATCTAAAAACATCCACAAACAACTCCATGGCGTTGATCTTTGTTACAAAAACATTAACCTATACGCCAACCATTACAGCTCCCACATGGGTCATCAGTCAACTGCCCCAGCTTCCATTGGACACATCTACTTAGCTGCATAACAGCATGCGTGGGATGCATGTATCAAGGCAATTTGGGTATTCGTAAGTCCTTCTGCAGGGTCAAAAATCCATGTTCCCCGTCTACGTAGGTGTAAGGGAATCACTAGAGAAGCGATTCCCCAAAAGCTGCTGGAAAACTAGGGGGAGGGGCACAACGAGACAGTGGACCCTAAGCTGAATCCCCCCACTGTCCCTGGCTAACTTGCCCGATCTGTCCTAGGTGACAGCCAGCAACCACGTCGACAGTCCCTCCTTATAATAAGTGATCACATAGAACGCAGACAAGACGCACAACAACAAAGGGAGGTCAGCTAGCCAAGGGGTCAGTAATAATCGAGCAATTGCAGCACAGAATAGAGATCCAAGAGAATAGTCAAAGTCAAAGCCAGTGGTCAGAAAATAAGAAGAGCAGGTAACAAATAACAAGAAGTAAAGCCAGAAAGCAAAAAGCAATAGCAGGCGCCCATAGGAAAGTGGGCAAACAATAAATAGGGAGAAAGAACCCGCCTCAGACTTGATAGGAGGACAGGCTGTCAATCACCAAGGCAGGACCAAAGTTAACTCTTAGTGGAGCAGGGGGAGAACAAGGTGAAGGAGAAGGGCGTGGTGGAAAATCAATTAAGGAGGCGAGGGAATAGGACAGTGTTCAGACAGTACAAGAAAAACCCAAAGAAAAGAATCACAACCGGGCACGCCTCCTGCGCCGCAGCGTGCGCCCGGAGGACGGTGCCAAAGCCCGGGCAGGCAAGGACGTTACAGTAGGTTTTCCACCCACACTAATAAATCTACTTTCTCCTTTATTGCTGTGTGGGTGTAGACATGTGACAGCTTCTTAGTCTTCTGGGCTTTGTGTTTCAGGTGGATATTGATTCTTTTGGGTCAATAGCTGGATAATTTGGAACCTGTACTGTATATTGTCAATCAGAGGTGTCAGTGGAAGCTTGAGGGGCCCAGATGTAAAAGCTGTACCATGGTTTCCCTATTGTCATGTGTCATTTATTGTGCTGGTAGACTATCATGGGGTAGAAGGGCCTCAAGCACTACCAATACTTCTAGTTACGCCATGATTGTCAATAAGTTTAGATGGTATAGGTACAGTGTCTGGAGTAAACACACATACAGGGTGGGCCATAATTATGGATACACCCGGGTGGGCCATAAGTATGGATACACCCAGATAAAATGGAAGTGGTTGCTGATATCACCTTGCCGTTTGTGGCATATTAGTACATGGGAGGGGGGAAAAATTTGAGGCCTGGTGACGCCCATGGCGGCCATCTGCAAAGCCACCATTTTGGATTCAATGGTATCTGGGTATATCCATACTTATGGCCCACCCTGTATATTCAATAGTGTTAGCTTACAGACATTTACATGTGCTAGACTCCCACCAGGGCAACATTTGCTGGGTTTTTCTCACATCCACAAAACTTATGGATGGCTAAGTTGAAGGTAAAAGAGAAGAGCCCCTCTACAACTAGAGAAAAGAACCAAACAAGGTAATACTCCTGCTCTGGAGAATTTATGTCTTGATAGGTATTGGTTCTCCTTGTGGAGATCCAGCTATTGTAGGATATCTTGCAGGAAATGCTCACTGGGAAAAGTTATGCACATTACAGTAGATTCTTTCTCTCTTTCTAGTGCCTTTAGGTAGATACTCAAGTCAATGTCAGACCCATTAAAGAATATTGAACCATGGCTAGGGATAGCTGCCAAGCCAAAGGCCCTCATTTGTAGACAGAACATTCTACCAATGTCATGATTCTTAACCCAGAAATGTCAACCAGGAAGCTGTTATAGTACTATGTTGGAGCAGTGGGCAAGACAGCGGAGCCCAGGAGCAGTGAGGAAAGGAGTTTATGATTTTACTGGGCTTCTGCTTATAATACTCGAGGTCCTGTGGGTGGCGAACCCCAAAAATCTCGAGTTTGGTCAAACCTGAGATTTTTTGGAAAATTCATAATGATTTTTGGAATAATTCATGATGAGCCCAGCTTGTTACAAACCGGTTCGCTCATTTCTAGCTATGACCAAGTCTATGAGCTTTAGTCTTGATTTGGCAACTTTTTGAAACCTGTGCCCTGCAGCTGGGCAATTGCAAGTATTCATTTTGGAAGCTGAAGAGAAAGAGAAAAGAGCACAGAGAGAATGAGAGACTACTAGAACCAGAAAACAGCCATCCTACAGCCTCTGTTCCAGCCCAGTGTTGTCCATAACTGTTCCTCCATGTTTGGGAGATTTTTGTATCAACTGTTTACCTACCTGGCTGAAAACTGAAGTAAAACTGCATTTGTTTTTTCACCCTTCTCAGCTGTCCCCTGATCAAAGATGGGCGAACTTCTGAATATTCTTTTCATCCTGGGTTCGGATAGGCCCAAAAGAGAAATTATTATACTAGAATAACTGGTGGAGGCCCAGGGGAGGTGACAAAAAAAAAAATTAATACCCACCTTCTGTTACCTCTTTTGGGCCTCCTCACGGCATCTGGCACTCTGTATCTGCTTCCTGCCATCATGCGCCTGGGGTCACTGCTGAGGCCTTTTGGCCTCAGTGGTGACATGAGCATGGCGAGCGTCATGACGTCACATAAACATTTACCATAATGCAGCCATTTTAGTTTGTCCAAGATCGAATCCCAAATTGTTTGGTTTCGTTAAAAACCTAACAATTTGGAATATTCGGGTAGAATCTGGTTTGTTGCAAACCATTTCGCCCATCTCTACTCCTGAGTCCTTAAACCTACATTGCCATTAAGGGCATCCCAGCCAGCATCAGGCCAGAGAGTTATCATTGGTTGCGTCTTGGATAAAACTACTGCCACCAACTTCCATCCCACAAGCTCCCTCTTCACCAGTGCACCAGCCCCTGAGTAGTACCTGAGTAGTGGTGAAACCAACGACAGCCACCATGAGCCTAACCATTCAACTTCAAGAGCATCTCAGCCATAGATCTGATTTGATTATTATTATCTCTAGTCATGTTTCAAGGCTCTATTATGGCTCGGACATTGACTTATAGGGTAGTCCCCTATGGATGGCGCTAGAGAGACAGTTTTCTTTCCTCTGATGGAGCCCCACAGGACACTATTGTGAATAGGACTGCAGCTCAGTCCCATTCATTTGCACTGTTGTAGCACCATGCTGATCCATACATAGGAAATAACATAAATTTCCCTCCTTTAACTCCTTATATCCCCATCCCCTGCGGTGGCGGCCATGATTACAGGGGGACATACTGGTGGAGAGGGCCATATATGGGTAAATTCTCCATATAGACTATGTCAGCGCTAATAAAATGCATTCATTATTCATGATTTATAAGATATCTGTTACACACATATTTTAGTAATACACCTTGTAAAAAAGGCACGAGCCTCCAGATGCGGCAGATAATTACATTTATTCCCCCGTCTAAATAGAGAACACATGTCAGGAGGAACATACGTTATGTTTAGGATTTTCAGTGTATTGTTTGGCTCCTCATGAGTCTTTCTAAACAATGTACCTCGCAAAAGGCCTTCATTCAATAACTCAAGGGGGTGTGAAATCGCTGGAACTGACAATTACACCGAATCCTCGGGGAGGCTCCAAAAACACTACTGGGCATATTGCGCGTTTCCATTCCCTGCCATTCAAAATAAAAAGGTGGATGTGTTCCCCGAGCATGGAAAATAGTCATGAAATTCCCTATTTAACATGTATTATGAGGAGACGAAAACTGAATGCGATCATAAGATGTATCAACGTGAACCAGCACCAAATCTTGTGATGTTATATATAGTATGAAAAGATGGGGGGGGGCTATGAAATAAAGGGAACCTATCATCACCTCATCTGTACGATGCTCTGTCAACACTAAAGTAATGGGGAAAATAAGATTGCATTTGCCAAATTGTTCCCTAAAGTGCCAGAGGTCTGATAAAATGAGAAGCTTCCTTCCTTTTAGGGTACTTAGGGTACAAATGAAGCACCCTTAAAAGTGCTGGAGAAATGTCTCACAACATTGGAAGGGTCCATGTATGACGATATATTTTCCAGATCTTGAATGGCACTTAACGGCAGGTGTCAGCTCAGGGGCTGAGCGGGCGCCATAGCCGTAGACAATAGCAGGAAAAAATCTCAGGCTATCTAGGGCAGCAATGACGCAATATTGAAGGGCCCATTCCAAAATTCTTGGTGAGTGGATCAGCTTGGAGGTCAACTTGAGAGGAAGACTGCTTGTAGGGCATCCCGAAGTGTGAGAGGTCTGACAGCTTGCTGGACAGTTTGAGGAGTGGAGCCATCGCACAAACCCTGCCCGCAAGGGTTTACAATCTATGAGGGAAAAGGGAGAGAGACAGAAGGTGGGGGTAGAGGCTGTTCAGGTGGTGGTGTGGTGACTGTAGTGTTATTGGAGGTTGTAGGCCTTCCTGAATAGGTGAGTCTTCAGGGCCTTCTTGAAGCATGTGACTGTGGGGGACAGTCTTATGTGTCTTGGTAATGAGTTCCAGTGTATGGGGGATGCCCAGGAGAAGTCTTGGAGACAATTGTGTGAAGAGCGGATAAGAGCAGAGCGGAGTAGGTGGTCTTTGGAGGATCGGAGGTTACGTTTGGGCAGGTAGCGGGAGATTAGGTCGGAGATATATGGAGGGGACAGGTTGTGGATGGCTTTGTATGCCAGCGTTAGTAATTTGAACTCTATTCACTGGGCAATGGGTAGCCAGTGAAGGGATTGGCAGAGGGGAGCAGCCAATGAAGAACTAGAGGAGAGGTGTATTAAGCGAGCAGTTTAAAGTGAACTGGAGGGGGGCGAGAGTGTTAGCTGGGAGGCCATGGAGAAGTGCGTTACAGGAGATTATGAGGGCGTGGACTAGTATCTTTGTATTTTCAGGGGTGAGGAAGGAGTGGATTCGATGGATGTTCTTGAATTGGAGGCGGCAGGAGGTGTTGAGGGTTTGAACAATAAAGAGAATGTGACAAAAAATGTTGCTGCCCCCTCTGTTAGCTGTTCGTCAGGTGTTTTCGGTAGACAGATCCCCACCAATTAGATATTGTTGGCCTATTTCAAGGTTAGGCCAATCGTAATATAGTTGGTTGTTATCCCAAGGCAAAGAACTTGGTAGAGGACCCCCATCCAATGTCTGGGATTGGGATTTAAAGACAAGGTAAGTATATTAAGGGGTAGACCCTGTTTATGGACATCACCTGACCCTCTGTTGCAGCAAACATACAGGGCAGGTGATGTAAATGAAACATGGTCTACCGCTCAATAGCCCCTAATATACTTACCTTGCCCCAATCCCACATCAGGCCACATTGTTCTAGCCTGCCAGGTAGTTCTAAAATTTTGAGAAGAATGGTGGGGCTGGAGTCACCAGTTCGTTAATGGTTTATAATTTTAATAGCTGAGTCAGTAAAACCAATTGGGGTACGTAGGGTAAGAGGTGGAAGCCCATTACGCCCCCAAGGTGTTGGACGTAACGGTGCCTTGTGCGCGCTCTCTATAGTCCGGCCATGATAGCAGTTAATACCGAATAATGGTACAATATGACCGATTTACATTCCACAAACCTCCTCATGTTTTTGTTTTCTGTGAAGGTCCCTGAAAACAATCTTCCTCTGAGAAATAGAAAATCTTTTTTTTTTTTTTTGTGCTGTTTTTGCTTTTTTTTTCCGGCTTCACAATGTTGGGTAATTACACATATTTTTGTCTTGGGAGACAGTTGTTGATGGTTCTAAGTCATTTCAATATTTGTAATCCAGCAGCAGCTTGTGCTTGAGGCTCCCCTCTTTATTCCTTTGGTAGATCAGAAAATATATCTGCTTTATTTGTATGTATCCCGAGGTTGAGATTCAGATCCAACGATACAATATTTCATGCTCAAAGACAATGCAGTATAAACATGCTCCATGTTGTTTCTTGAAAAGAAAAAGTTTGCACCAGAAAATGTTTAATTTGTCCGGGAAAACTTTTTGCTATGTCGATTTGACGTACATTCAGCTTCTAATTATACCATGGAGCATTTACAATTCATAGAGATATCCATAGATAATAATATAGTACGCAGCTCACTGCTTTTAAATAAGGAGTCAATGTGATCGGTTTTTGACTTAGGCCTTATTCACATGACCGTACCATTTTTGACGGCCATTTTGAATCCATTTTGCATCCGTTCCACTTTTCCGTTTTTGATGGCTGACTGTCATCCCTTTGCCATCCGTCTTTAACTGTCCATTAAAAAAATTTATGAATTTCATTGGTCTGTCTTTTTTGACCCAACCACCAAAATGTTTTTAATGGACGTAAAATCAATCCTTAAAAATGGATCCATTAATTTCTATTGGATTTGTCTGGTCGTCAAAAGGGACAAAGAGCATGTCAGTTTTTTTTGACGGCATGGTAAATGGTCCCTCAAAAAAATGGACACATTGGGGCACAGTTATCAATACTGTCAAATTTTGCACTGCCTTAAACTTGGAATCCCATTCATAGTTTTAGACGTATTCATGAATCTGTCGTACGGACCTTCATAAATATGGAGTGTTTCTGTCTCCAATACCATCCAAATAAAAGTATTGAGCTTTACCATGGGACAAATATTTGGTGCATGTAGCCAAAAACCTTAACTCGCAGGCTGTAAGGAACAAATATTTAGCGCACCCATTAAAACCCTAAAATTTTGGCAAAAATTATCAATCTCACTTACTGAGGAGGCAAATATGAGGTGCACAACCGGAATTTATGGTGCACAAATTAAATTGTCATAAATTCTAAGTAAAATTAAAATAAAATAATAAGTTTACACCATTTTAAACTTAGTCTTTAGTTAGACACTTCTAAACCGCGACCATTCTGGGGCACATTTTTCTGTTCCTCCTGGTGCATGTTATTCATAAATATGTCGTAAATGACATGCACCATAAATTTTGGCACAAATGTAGACAGAAAATTGTTGGACGTCTATTCTCAAAATGGCAATGTAATGGTCGTTACAAAACCAGCGGTCAGATGTTTTTTTGCTGTGGTGTGAATAAGGCCTTAAAGGAGTTATCCAGGAATTTTTTTTTCTATGGCCTGCTTTTTTTTATTTATGGCCTGTTTGGGGGTACATCCGATCTGTGTACTATACAGTGTACAGAGTCAGAAGCAGTTGGCTCTGTGTCATGCTCTCAGCGCTGTATAGTACTGGGACCAGACATACTCCTGAAGGGGCCAACTGTTTGATCAGATATTTATGGCCTATCCTAAGGACACATCATAAATTTAAAAAAAAATAAAAAATTCCGGAAACCCTTTTAAGCCTACATGATAAAAAAAAAAGTTAACCAAACCCCCCGATCTGAGTGGAATTCTATGTGTCTGGGGGCATCTTGGGAGAAGGATCAGACATGTTGAATTTCACAGCCTTATCCAGAGCTGCTGCAGCAATATATTCTCCACTCCCCACTGACAACACATGCACACTCCGGTGAACTGAGTGTGTATGTTTTTGAGGGAGTCAATGGGAATACACCGGCTTACCCGACCTCAACCATCTCTCTTTTTCACTCAGGAGTGGCATTATCTGTACAATCCAAGGAGTTCCAAGTTTCTACTGCAATAGATCACGATAAAGAAAATATCTTTCTGTTGGTCGTCCTCAGCTCTGCGGCTTCCGCTATTGTTTTATTCCTTTTTGTTTGTTTTTTCTTCAAAAGGAAGAAGGTTCCAAGTAAGTCTGAAATCTCTCTTATTCTGAAGTTATATTCCATTTGTGTGTTGCCAGAAAATAACCTATTTTATTAATCAAAATTTTTAGAATTTTTCGTGAGGTTTTAAAAAATATCCTATGTTATCTGTATTTTAAAAAAATTCCTTGAAATCCTACAGTTCTGATTCTGATCACTAAGCTGTATAATATGGTGAGACTTACTGTTTTCTGTAGGAGATTTTTTTGCAGCAGTCACCTCACTTACAGCACATTGATGATCACAGCGATCATGTATATGTAGATAAGACACAGAATCCACCAGGCACCATAGAGGATTTCACAGCTTATCTACTCCTCCTCTATACACAATGACCCCTACAGAGGTCTCAGAGCATGGCCAGAAAACTCTACCATAGACATAAATAGGGTATGCTCCAGAGTATTGCATCTGTAGCCCATGGTCCATCTCCAGGAGACAAGAAGTCACAAACTAATTTAGGCATAGTGAAGATTTTTAGGTTTTTTAATATAAAAATATAGATAATAACTAGAGATGAGCAAATCGAAACTGACGAAATGGAATTCGATCCGAATTTCAGGAAATATTCGATTCGCATTGAATCCGGATTTCGTGACGCTTTGTGGTAACGAATCGCTTTTTTCATAAAATGGCTGCTGCACGTTAGGAAATGGGGCAAGGAACTCTGGGAATACAGGATCACCCACAATGCCATGTGTGCAGCCAATCAGCAGCCAGTCCTGTGATGTCACAGCCCTTTAACCCCCTTTGCGACCACCCACGGCATCGGGAGTGGGTGTTAGCTGTAACTGACAGCTAACACCCTGCTCCATAACTTCCGGTTGGAGCACAGCTCCGATCGCGGGTTTTAACCCCTTGGAAGCCGCATTAAAACATGACCACGGCATCCAAGGGGTTCCGCCATGCTACATGTCCCCTCGGCACCCCTTGCAGCGAGATCGGGGGGTTTCGATATACATCTTCTGCAGCCTGGGGTCTGGCCGGTGATCCCAGGCTGCTACTAGTCCCCAGTACCTGGTTGATCCTGCCCAGAAGTGAGGAAGTCAGCCTATGCATCTGCATAGGCTGACTTCCTCTATAGACTGTATTGCAGTCTATAGGGCTGAACCAGCAATGCTGCTCCATTATACAGGCTCTCTGCAGCCAGGAAATAGCAGTTTTTTTAACGCGATTCGCTGCAAATTAATTCAGATCTAATCAAATTGTATCAGAAAATTCAGCGAACCTGCCGAATCAAATTTTTTAAAAATTCGCTCATCTCTAATAATAACATGTAAAATAAAAAACAACATCACCAAAATGTAAAAAAAAAATAAGTTTAACATAAAAACATGATTTAAACAGTAGGTCATTTCCAGGCGACACATTCCCTTTAAGTGTTCCAATATTTAAGAAAAGCATTCAGAAACTTTAAAAATTTTTAAAAAATTGATGAATTGTTAATTTTGTGCCCTTTTGTACCAAAAATGAGGCATGCATGAGATTTTTTCATGACAACATAGGATCTTGTGACTTCGTTTTTGACTTTTACTCCCACATATTGCGACAACTATTTTCATTACAAACTTTTTTTTTATCAAGTCAAAAACTAATTTAGTTGATCACTATACGGTCGTATATTAATATGTATTTTTTAATCCTTTACAAAATATAATTTGAAATAAACCCTTGGATTATTCACATGGTTACTTTTTCATTATAGAATTTGATAGACTTAATCTAATAATGCCTCAGTCTTCTAAATTATAGGCTGGGGGGTGGGGGAGCATAGAATAAGCCTTTTTGTATTTATTCACAAAAGTTATAATCTTTAACGGTTTAAAATTAATCAGAATTTCCAAATTTATGCAAAACTGTTGATCTAGAAATATGAAATAGTTCATCGTAATCAGGTAGGATAGGAACAAGTAAAATATGTAATTTTTTCAATTAGAGAATCTGGAAACCTTTTTTGGAAATTTGTATTATTTCCCATTAGAACGGGTGAATCCACAAAATTTAGGATTGTCACTGGCTGAAACGCTAATGTAGTCTAATTTACGGTGGCCATACACATTAGATGAATACTGGTCAAATCCACTGATTTTGGCAGGATCATATGTCCATCTAAGGCCTGGGCCCCATGTGGCATACACGCTGCGGTTCGCCCACTGTGGAAACGCCGCGGAAAAAAACACGGCGTTTTACAGTCACAGCCAAGTGGATGGTATTCTAGCATATCCCATGCCGACTTTGCGGTAAAATACGCGGTGGGGACACATGGCAATTTCCTAAACCGTTGAAAATCGCATCATGTCAATTATATCTACGGAAATACCGGTGGTTTCCCTATAGGTATAATTGAAGCAGAAAGTTCGCAGAGGAAATATCTGCGAACTTTCTGTGCAAAGCGCTATGGGAAGAACCTCGATGCGTTGCTGCCATGGCTTTTCCCGCAGCGCTTTTTTTGCTGCGGGACACCACGTGGGGCCTTAGCCCCACATTGATGCAGATTTTGCTGCGGTTTTTTTGAGCCAAAGCCAGGACTGAATTGAGCAGAAGATAGAAGAACTTCCTATATATTTCCCATTCCTTTTGTAGCCACACTTGACTTTAGCTCAAAAAAATGCAGCAAAATCTGCAAAAAAAAAAAGTTACGTTTCCTCAATGTGTGGCCTCATCCTAAAGTTGTTTCGACTCCTCCCAATGGCAGATGTTACAGAAAAGATGGGTCGGGCATGTTGAATTTCAACACACCAGATCCATTGTTCTCAAGGGAGATAAACTGCTGCCAGAGAAGTATGGCCGTGGCTTTTTACCCTTTCCCCACTAAAAACACACACGTTTGGCAGGGAAATCTGGAAGAATAGCTGCAGACTGGGCAAGTGTTTGGCTGTCAAATATCCAAGGTGTGGTCAGCTTTAAAGGGATTGTTTTATGAAGGCAACTCCTGTCCACATGTACGCAGACGTCATAAAAGGGGGCCCAGGAACCTCTACTGTGGACCAGAGCAGAGAATGGAGAGCCACTCTGTAAGAATGGTTCCTGTTTTCATAGATTTAAAGGGTTGTTCGGGATTTGTAAACATGGCTGCTTTCTTCATCTCAGGAACTGAAATCCTGTCCTTTGGTCACATCTCCATCCCATTAAAATGAATGGGACTAAGCTGCAGCATGGCCATGTGACCAATGGTCATGATGTCAAAGCTACATTTTACCTGCAGTGACCACAGCAAGAAGAATGTTTTGCAAGTGAAGGTTTTACTCAACTTTAATAATCTGTTTGTTTCGGGTGTCCACATAAATGGATCACCAGGGTAGCTTTTTTATGAAGATGTTTTTTTTCTCAGGAGTACATCTTCAACTTGAAAAAAAAATGAACCCTAGTTGGCCAGGCTCACCATAAAGACTTCAAGAAATTTTTTAAAATTTGTCCGATGACCTTTTAGGACATCAATAGGTCAATGACTATCGAGAATAGATGTTCATGGAAGATTTTAGCAGGAGGATCACCCAAGATGGCTATAATACCCATTGGGGACAACTTTCATCTAATGTATATGGCCAGTCTTACAGAATTGTTTAGAAATGGCCTCCGGGCAGTTGGCACAGAATGGTGGTCAGATGAAAAGTCATAATTCACCATTGGAACATCAGTTCACAATTGGGTCAAATGAAGTAAAAAATGTCTCTGCCAATGGAGATTTATTATGTTTTTGACCCTCCTAATGAGTTCTCCCCTTCATATACACTGCCCAAAAGGAATGGGGATGGGAATTAATACCAGTCATTGGCACACTTTTGGTTTAGAGTAGTGATTGTCACTTTGCAAGCTCATCCATTCCTTCACATGATAAACTAACCTCCATACTTTACAGCACTTGTACTTCAGTTTTTTTTTTTCTTTTTTCGGATGGGCGGTCTCTCGGTTTGCTCGCACGTGTGTTGTTTGTGTTATGTTTCGGAATTAATTATCAGGCAAATAGAGATCCAAGTAAAGTTTCATCTTCTTATTTCAATTAGAATTTATCAGAAAGACATAAAGAAAGGAAATGCTACAATTTATATGTTTTGATACTTACCATGCCACTCCTAAGACAGAATTCAGCTGTGTGTGCCCGAGGATACAGATCTGCTATAAATTCATTTTTATCTAATTTGTCTGAGATCTAAGCTTCCTGTAGAGGTCTGTGATCAAAGAAACTGATTCCGTCTGATGTTGGCTCTGACACATAATGTGTGCTGACTTAGTTCTGTCTATAAACTCGCAGTGGGAGGCTGGGACTGTCCCTTGACACCTGTGCGTAGTGAACTTTCATTATACCAGGGGATGGTGGTAGCGGCAGCTCCCTTGGGCCTTTCTATGTAATAATTAACAGGGAGCTGGCACATTGTAGTACTGGTCACTTTTGGCAGATGGATTCTACTCGGTTGAAGACAATTGTGGTCAGTGGCCATATCAACAATTACAATAATATAGTTGGCTCAGACTGGCACTAGATAGAAAAAGGATGAAAGGTCTGCACAGTGTTGGACTCAGGCTCCTTGGGCCAAGCAGATGAAGTCATTCTCGGTGTCCACTCTCTAACAACCCTTAGGACACAGACCACAATACCCTTCAAATTTAGGTGTGTTCTCTGGATCTGCATTATTATTGTGTTAGAGCCTTGGCCCAGCAGACTATGAATTGTCTAGGTTATGAGTTGTCAGTACTATGAGTCGTCTAGGCCATGTGTTGTCTAGGCCATGAGTTGTCTAGGCCATGAGTTGTCTAGGCTATGTGTTGTCTAGGCCATGAGTTGTCTAGGCCATGAGTTGTCTAGGCCATGAGTTGTCTAGGCCATGAGTTGTCTAGGCCATGAGTCGTCTAGGCCATGTGTTGTCTAGGCCATGAGTTGTCTAGGCCATGAGTTGTCTAGGCTCTGAGTTAGTAGTATAATGTTGTACCGTGTTAGCCATAGAAAGTAGTGGAATAGTGAAGAAACCAGGCGATATCTTTTAGAGGCTAACTGAGTGTTATCAAATATACTCAGCCTCTAAAAAGTATTGCCTGATTTCTTCTCTCTTCCACTAGGCTCTGAGTTGTCAGAACTACCTGTTGTCTAGGCCATGAGTTTTGAGGCTATGAGTTATCTGGGCTATGAATTGTGTAGGCTATAAGTTGTCCAGGCTATGAATTTTCTAAGCTGTGTGATGTCAGTGCTATGAGATGTCCCGGCTATGAATTGTGTAGGCTATGAGTTTTCCAGGTTATGAGATGTCCAGGCTATGAACTGTGTAGACTATAAGTTGTCCAGGCTATCGATTGTCTAGACTATCAGTTGTCCAGGTGTAAATTTTCCAGGCTATGAATTGTCTTGGCTATGAGTTGTCCAGGCTTTAAATTTTTAATGCTTTGGATTGTCCAGACTGTCAATTATTCAGACTATAGTCCAGGATATACAGTAAATATTACAATTCTAGGTGGCATCTCCTGGAGTAGTCTTTATTATCATTGGTTGTTATGCAGATAGGCAGAAGTCACCAAGTCTCATTACCACAGCAGGGGCAAGAACTGTAGTCAGATTCATAGGTCAAGGTAGACACTTGGACGTGAGTGGTATACAGTCAGAGATGAGGACTGGCAGCAGAAAAGAAGACATGTTGAAGAACAAAATCTAGGCCTATACAAAAAAAACAGGAACAAACAACCTTATTGCTCAAGCAAAGAGCAGAAGCTCAGGGTACTTGAGCATTGGCTGCAGTCATAAGTATGTAGGCCCAGAAAAGTACAGATAAAATTAAACATTGGGCTTGCATAGAACTTTGATAATACTGTAGGCCATGGAGAAGACAAGTTTGATTACCCAATCAAGGGCAACTTCTTTAATGAATTATTGACTAGCTTGAAATTAACTTATTGGACATGTTATGAGAAACCCATTGAAAAGGTTAGTCATGAGAGACTAAAAAGAACAGAAGAGATGACAGCAACCAAATGGACAAATCATCGATGAGATTGAAGAACCCACAAGTAGACAGGACATCTTAGACAATTTATATTCATAGTAATCCTGGTAACAATAACACATTATAACGTGACTAGAGCTTTGCATTCCTCTGGAAGACCCTTTTACCTACACAAGAACCCCCACCTATATATATAACAAGCAGACATCCATGTATAATTGCATTGTAACCTTTGTTGTCGTCTTTGTACACACAGGACAGTTCATCAATAAGACCTAATAGGTTATTTGTGAATGACTGCATAAGAAATAGACCCTAGTGACAAGTGATTGACTCCAAAGTCACCTGTGAATCTGGTTGTCTTCAGCCATTGTTATTTCAGACCCTCCAGAGAATACTCTGGTATTCTGGTGGACTTGTTCAACCCTGGTTAACACAACCAGTCATAGACACTACTAACTAGACACTACAAACCTAACAAAACTAATATTTATTTTTGTAACCACATTGAAAGAATGTAAAAATTTTGACAGTAAATCCACTACAGTAGTGTTTCATCCTTTAGGGTAAGAACATGGCCAAAACTATGTCCAACCATAGTGGCCAATGTCTACATGATTTTGTTAAATGAAATTATGTACCTTTGGAATTGTGTGGCCATTGGCCCCTGTGGGTTGAGCTGATGTTCATACCTTTAAGATATCAGAACATATTTGAACCTTAGCCAACTGGTGACTAGTATATCTTCTTGGTGCAGTATATTACCTAACCCTTGTGACCCACTAACTGGTGACTAGTATATCTTCAGGGTGCGGTATATTATCTAACTCTTGTAACCCACTAACTGGTGACTAGTATATCTTCAGGGTGCAGTATATTACCTAACCCTTGTGACCCACTAACTGGTGACTAGTATATCTTCAGGGTACAGTATATTACCTAACCCTTGTGACCCACTAACTGGTGACTAGTATATCTTCAGGGTGCAGTATATTATCTAACTCTTGTAACCCACTAACTGGTGACTAGTATATCTTCAGGGTGCAGTATATTATCTAACTCTTGTAACCCACTAACTGGTGACTAGTATATCTTCAGGGTGCAGTATATTACCTAACCCTTGTGACCCACTAACTGGTGACTAGTATATCTTCAGGGTGCGGTATATTACCTAACCCTTGTGACCCACTAACTGGTGACTAGTATATCTTCAGGGTGCAGTATATTACCTAACCCTTGTGACCCACTAACTGGTGACTAGTATATCTTCAGGGTGCAGTATATTACCTAACCCTTGTGACCCACTAACTGGTGACTAGTATATCTTCAGGGTGCGGTATATTATCTAACCCTCGTAACCCACTATGGTGTTTTGACTATGCTAAAAAAACAAAATTCATTTTTTTATGTTCATTTTCATAGAACTAAAAGAAAAAACTGGAAAGAAGCCAAGAAGATGAGAAATATCACAACACAAAAGAGTCTTGTCAAAATGAATGGTTTTAGATATTTCAGTTGGTGAATCTTGGAAATTTTTAACATGGTATCACTGAAACATGGACAATGTGGTGACTTGATGTACTTGGTGTAAGACAACTGGTTAGTTGTCTTGTTCTTTTTCATTTTTAGTTTCCGTCTACAACTTACCTTGACAAACGTTGGTTGAAACTGTCACCATGGCCTGACGTTCTAGATTTCAAGACCATTGAACCACCTTTACTTGACTGGAAGATCTCAGATATATATGGAGGTATCTGTGTCAGGTCAACTTCTCCTCAGTTTTGGAAAATCCATTACAGATCCATGTAATATTGGTAGAATTGGTGGCCCATCACTGAATTTTATTTGTACAAGGATAGTGAAATTTACAAAGATGAAGCCTGCAGATATTTGCCTGGTTATGAATAATTTCTCTTAGCAGAGCTGATGTATGTTGTGGGAAAACACAATTTGTATCTTGGCCACCTTGGTCAAGTGGTCAAGGATACAGGGCAAATGGTGTTTGTATCCTCACAGAGCAGGGATCAGCAACCATCGGGCCTCCAACTGTAGTGAAACTACAACTCCCATCATGCACCAGTCACTTATGTGGGAGTATTGAGAACATCTGAGTAGGATGCATGATAGGAATTGTAGAGTGGAGTTGTAGAGGCCCGGTGGTTGCTGATCAATGTCATAGAGCATTATTGGCCTGGTTGTTGGGGATTGTTGCTCTGTCTTGCTAGGAGGACATTTTTAGCTGAAGACTGAACTATAATAACAATGTACAAAGAGGAATTTGCACAGATCTATCTGTCTTTGAGGTTGCAGACTCTGTGTAGACCGATCCTGCGGTCATATATAGTTTCATTGTTCCTCTGTTTCCTGATAACCATCAGGTGTTCTTTTTTTGTAAATTTCTTCTCCTCTTTTCTGCTTCTTTCAACAATTTCTTAAATCTACTTCTCCGTAAGCTGTTTGACAACCAGAAACCTCCATAATAGCTCCCCAGTGTTGTCACCAAGTTATCGAAGACTGCCTAAATCTGTTCTGCAGCAATATCAGACATTACATGCCTAAATAAATGGTTAGGTTTCTGTCCTAAGGATATTTGATATCAGACTCCCAGCACCCCACTGCTGTGGCACGTACCATATCCCTTTCATTGTACATAAGGCATAGCGTCCTATTTCAGGGAGTGGCTGGTCTTTGTAATGCATCTAGTCCCACTCCCACGAAAGCCTGGCCTCAGGATAGCCATATGAAGGCGGCAGGGACACACTAAGAATCTATTGAGCCCCGGAAAAATAGGGTCATAATCCTCTTACCCTGTCAACCCAAATTGTAAAGCATCCCCTAGTGTCAGCTATGAGCAAGAAAAATTCCATAATTTAATTCTATGATACCTAAAAAGATATACAGTCTATCTACAGTAATCCCAGACAGACTGGAGGATATTGAGATCAGGGCTATATTTATGGGTTCCATATCATCACTTCCAGGACTTCTCCTCAAAGGGCAAATATCATGCCAAATATTGATGGGATTTACATTTCTTTTTTCTTCGTTCACTTCATTTTGTTAAATGACAAAAATAAACTATTAACCCTTCTATTTTTGAAGGCATTCTTAGTTTATAGTATTCCACGTCTGCTTAAAACTTTTGCACAGTACTGTATATTTGCTGAATATGTAGCAAAATTTGCTAAACATGTATGCAATAATAGTGTCAAATACACACGTGGACAAAATTGTTGGTACCCCTCGTTTAATGAAATGGTCACAGAAATAACTTGAATCTGACAAAAGTAATTTGCCAAACTACATGTTGACAAACCACAAAGCTTCTGGGAGAATGTCCTATGGACAGATGAGACAAAAATCAAAATTTTTGACAAGGCACATCAGCTCTATGTTCACAGATGGAAAAAATGAAGCATATCCTGAAAAGAACACTGTCCCTACTGTGAGACATGGAGGAGGCTCTGTTATGTTCTGGGACTGCTTTGCTGCATCTGGCACAGGGTGTCTTGAATCTGTGCAGGGTACAATGAAATCTCAAGACTATCAAGGGATTGTAGAGAGAAATGTGTCAGAAAGCTTGGTCTCAGTCGCAGGTCATGGGTCTTGCAACAGGATAATGACCCAAAACACACAGCTAAAAACACCCAAGAATGGCTAAGAGGAAAACATTGGACTATTCTGAAGTGGCCTTCTATGAGCCCTGACCTAAATCCTATTGAGCATCTTTGGAAGGAGCTGAAACATGCCGTCTGGAAAAGGCACCCTTCAAACCCGAGACAACTGGAGCAGTTTGCTCATGAGGAGTGGCCAAAATACCTGCTGAGAGGTGCAGAAGTCTCATTGACAGTTACAGGAATCGTTTGATTGCAGGGATTTCCTCAAAAGGTTGTGCAACAAAATATTAAGTTAAGGGAACCATCATTTCTGTCCAGGCCTGTTTCATGAGTTTTCTTTTTTTTAAAATTCTGTTGAAGCCTGGTTGGAAAGCAATGTCTGACTTTCATGTGTTCTTTTTCATAGAATTTTTATATATTATTACTTTTGTCAGATTCAAGTTATTTCTGTGACCATTGTGAGTTTTCCTTTCATTAAACGAGGGGTACCAACAATTTTGTCCACATGTGTATACCAAAATACGAGATGTTATCCACAGGACACAACATCGACACACCTCCGACTTGTTCCGAAGAAACCCAAGGTTTTCTGTGAGCCCTCTATGGACCATTGGTGCCTTTTATGAATGACTATAATACATCTTTCACCTTGGAGGGTGACTACCTCTCAGCATTATGAGGTTTCATTTCAGATTTTGCTAATGTTTATGGTTCGATGTCTCTCCCCGGCAATTAACATACACAAAGCGTCTGTCCCGGCGTGGCTCCATCCCTTCTCCAAGTATATGGTGACTTTCCTTGCCCTTGTTCAGAATCTTACAAATTATGACCCCAATCGTTTCAGTGAGAATTACCTAGAATATTGTATGGCAGTGATAGAGGTTGATTTACAGTGCTGTAAATGAAGACACCATCAGGAGGCCCTAACCCCCCAAAAAAAGATAAAAATGCTTGAGCTTAATGAACAGCTCCTTAGGCACTTTCTTGTGGAGCCTATTTGCATGTCCCAGGTGGCATCTTGTGTCCTCTGGATTCCACATACCGTGCTGTGAATGGGATGCTGAATGCTGTGACATTGTCCTATGAATGGACATACAAGGGCTTTCTCATCGGCTGCCGCAGCTGAACGTCAATGACCTGTCTACTGTAATAAAAATAGATGGGAAAAAATCGGCAACATATTATTTTCCTCTTTATAGTAGTATTATTAACATTAGTAGTATATGATTCCATAGTAGGAAACATTTTTATAAATTTTTTCAAACATTTTTTAATACATTTTTCACATATTTTTGAAAATGTATGAAAGATATAAGTGGGATGTCCAACCCCATGAATTTTTTTAAAACTATTTTTTTAAATTGGCTAAAAGAAAAAAAATATATAAAAGGCTTGTAATTGTTTAAAACAACAAAAGGAGTAATACACACCTTACTGATCCCCTGCCTCACCACTGGCCTCCGCTCTTCTTCCTCCAACAATGTCTAAAATTCCAAGTCTATGGTGTTGGGAACTGTTCACTTGACTTCTGAAAAATCACCATCCCTCCTTAGACAACTGTGGATGCGATGTTAACTCTAGCCTACGTATTTTCAGTCTCTTTATTTTTTTTCTGTTTGTTTTGTAATGCCCATTTTCAAAATGAAAAGTATGGCCACCACCCTATATAGCTTTATTGGGAACACCTCTTTAAAGGTGTCCATCATTTTTAGAGGGTTCCCTGATATGTCAATATTATGGTATTTTGATTCTGTGATCCCAAGTGATCAGCTGTAATCTTCAGGAAAACCTGACCACAAGTTCTTAATTTCCCTGTAGTGCCACCACAGTTAAAATTAAGTATTACACTATTTCACTTGCTGTTGGTACGTGCTGTCTGCTCTATCGAATACTGTAGATGGGAACGCAAGCAACAGACTTCTAAGAAGTTCTTAATTGTGTTTATGAAGATAGATTTTCTGAACCCTCCAGTGATCAGCTGTAATCTGTAAGCTAGGGCAAGTGGTGAGAGGCCAGTTCGTAATGATCTGGGTTCATTGCAAATTTTACCAAAATTTGGGGATGAGTGGTACTTGCCTATCTTGGGCCGTCACTGCGTCCAGTGCTGGTCTCTGTCTTCTTCGGCCTCTTCCAGCTTCCTGAATGATGTCAGTGGCTCTGAAGAACTATTGAGCACTGTGATTTGACCTTGCCAATGTCATGACGCTTAGATGCAATCCTCAGCTGTCCCTTGGAGCCACTAACGTCATTCAAGAAGCCTGAAGAGAGACCTGAAGATGATGGGGACCCAGTCCAAACATTGCCAAGGAGCCCCGAAGAGGCGAGTAACACTGTTCATGTTCTCTCACCTCCCCTGGACCTCTACTTTATTATTCAGACTTCAGAGTATTATAATAGGAGTTTCAGTTCAACCCAATAAGTTTGGTCCGAAATGAACTGCCAGGTGCGCCTCGCGAATATTTGCAAGACGAATCTTGTGAGAGTTGCCCAACATTACTCCAGAGAGAGAGAGAGAGACACTCTTTGTAAATAAGGTGAAACTTCTCCAAAAGACCACCTCTTTGAGAAAACAACCCACTAAAGGCTCTTTTACAGAGGTCAACCCCACATCAAAGACCACATCAACGATCAGGAATTTCCATTCTTGATCTTTGTCTGATTGTCTTCTGCATGTATATACAGCAGATAATCGTCGCTGCATGGGGATGAACAAATCACTTGATCACTATTTGGCTCAATCATTACCCCATATAAAGGGGGCCTTTATCCAGATCATATCCCTTGTGACAGATATTCACCAAATTTTATGCACACTGACTACTTTAACCCTTAAATTTGTCGGATACTCAGAATCTGAGCGGCTGCCATAGCCACTTGGTCTCTGCAATATTATACAGTGGAGACCCTGCATTAACCCCTATGATGTCTCTGCCAAACCTGACCAAGGCACCATTTACCCAGCTGTGCTAGGCTGCCTGTAACAGAAGTATAACGATTTTACAATACATTGCAATGCATTAACATTGCAATGTATTGTATTAGTGATCAGACTCCTTGGGGTTTAAGATCCATAGAGGGTCTAAAAATAAAAGTTCAAATCACCCTCCTTTCCCTAGATTAGATATAAAAATACATATAAGGTATCCCTGTGTCTGAAAATACCTGATCTGCAAAGCTATAAAAATAATTTTTCAATAAGGTGAATGCCATAACAGTAAAAAAAAAAAAAATCCAAAGAATTAAACAACTGTTTTTTCACTGACTTTCCATAGAAATTTTAATAAAAAGTGATCAAAACATCAGACATTCCACAAAATGGTATAAATAAAGTACATCTGGCCCCCAATTCCACCCATTCTGATTTTTTTTTCCAGCTTCATCATACATCATATGGAATATTAAATGGTACCACTATGACAAACATTTTGTCCTGCAAAAATTAAGCCCTCATACGGCTCTGTGAACCGAAAAATAAAAAAAAGTTATGGCTTTTGAAAGGCAGGGAGTGAAAAACAAAAATCAAAAAATTGCTGTTTTGGGAAGGGGTTAACAAGACCATACTCCTAGAAGACCACTTTTCAGTGCAATTTGAAGTGGTCGCCTCAAAGTGGTTTCACTGTACTCTCCACTCGGGCCAGGATAGACCCATCCGAATTCCTGAATAGGGTATTTCTACACTAGACCAATCCTTTAGGGCCCTAAGACATTTCATTTTTAGCTGCGCATATGTCTAAAGAGAATATACAGCGACAATTCAATTTTCTTATAGTCAGAATGAAACGTTCACATCCTGGAAACCTCGATGATTTTATATGCACGATACATATTTTTATTTTCCTGTGAGGTATAATTGGTTGTTTTTGATTGAGCGCACCATAAACATAACAGTGTAACTAAAAGTAAGGCAACACGACAATCAACTACCAAAGCAAAAGACCATAAAAGTAAGGATTGTTAAAGCAGCCTGGAAAATTACCCCCATAACTTGAGATTGCCCCACAGTAGTTTTCCACAGGGTGAGTGAAAGGCAACTGCGAGAACTTTTCCACCTGACAATTTTTGTTTTATTGAATGACTGCTTTACATCTTACGAGTATAAAGGAACATTCTATGCAGAAATTTATGCAGATCGTATGCAAAAGTAATATCATAGAGCCGCATACAAATGAGATGCAAACATTATGCAACAAACCTTCTTGGAAGTTCTCTGAAAACAGAATCATTCATATCAATATCTGTCAAGATTTTTAATTAATCCTTTAATATAAAATTCCTACAATGCTACACATTGTGTTCACGGAATGCATTAAAAAATTCTTATTTTTCCGAGTCTACAAAATTGGAGCTCGAGACTGCCAAAACCAACTTTATTCTGAATTTGAATTTGAATTTAAAGGAATTTCACCCATTTACTTTCCCATCTTAATTTCATCAGGGTATGATATTAGACTACATGGTGTCCCAATTCGTGAAGTCAGTGAAGGACACAAAACAATGCTGAATCTGTGGGAAGTATTGGTAAGGAGGGTATGAGAATATTTTCAGGCATAGTTCTTAAAATTGGACAGCTACTTGGGAGGTGTTCATTGTTCCGATAGTAGTGGGAAGCATCAACAGAAGATGGTGTAAGATAACAAAAATAGCTTGTGAATGTTTGGGACAAAGTCAAGGTCCTCTTCAACCGGTAAAGATATTTTTGGAAATAATTTTCTTAAAAACTTCTTTCTTCTTCGTGGAAGTTACAATGTAGACTTCTTGCTGTTCTGGGAGAATGAGGGGGTGGTTCTCGGAAAAGGCAATCATTCCTGAGGGTGAGGAGTTCATTCATGAAGTCACTCAATGATCTAAAGTAATGCAGAATCATTAGAGAGTACGAGAATGTTTTCTTCCGCCAGTTCTTCAAAGTTGGAGGGTTCCTTAGGTGTTGTTAATTGCACAAATAGTGGTGAGATGCATCAAGGAAAGATGGTGGCAAACTGTATGTTGAGGTCCTCTTCAACCTCCAAAGAAAGTTGTTTAAAAGAATTTATTGAAAAACTTCTTGTTTCTTCATGGAAGTTACAAGCTGGACCTTTTTGACCTTCTAGGGAGGACTTCTTGATAAGGACATAATTTTTGACCAACCTGTCTAAGAATGTATGAGCTTCTGTAGCCAAGAACATAGGAGATACATCTTGGCTACAAATGAGCTTATCATGAGCAAAAAATTTTGATCTCATTTTAAGGATAATAATTCTGAACTTCTGTATCAGGGATCTACTAGGTAATGGTAAAATAGTGTATGATATAGAGTCCTCGCCTATAATTTTGAAGTCTCTGTGTGGCAAAGGACCTTTAGGTCACCTCAGATATAGGGTCCGGATACACCTGATAATTTTGTACTCTTTATAGCAGTGCCCCTGATTGTAGGAACCATTAGAGACATACAGGGTAAGAATAGTCTTTGACTATGGTGTCACTGTGTTGCCCCAATTTTTTAGTCTAAAAACGTGATGCCATAATTGGTAATTTTGTGAAGGTGTCTGCATGTAGACATATTATAAGCTTAAGTGACATGTACTGTATTTTCTGCATATATTGCACTTTTTTATTTAGTAGGTGTTGCTCACTTAAAGAGGATGTCCAGGCAAAAATGAACAACCCGTTTAATTTTTAAATCGAATGGGGGCAGTGAAAAAATAAAAAAAAATTCATACTCACCTTTCCACAATGCAGTCCGATCTTCTCGGTCCAGTGTTGACGTGTGGTGGAAGTCCCAGCCACACGTGACTGCTGAGGCCTATCAGCGCCTTCAGCGAAGGCCATGTGATGTCACTACCTCAGAAAGAGACCCATAAGAAGACGCTGGAGCAGAAGGCCCGCACCATGCTAGGAGGACATCGGGGACAGGTGAGTGTGATTTTTTAAAAATTTTTTTACCTCTCCTGGCATATTAAAAAAAAAAAAATTGTCTTGGGTCAGGTGACTTTTTATGCTTTTTGAATACCAATATGGGACACAGACAGAGAGTACTCCACCGCCACAACATACAACTGCTCCTCCCTGCTGCATATGGACTGGTGAGGTGGAATGGGGGTTTTGTAATCCCAGTATTAGTGATCAGTGAGTGGCCCAGTATCTATCAATTACCTCTCCGGTGTACTACCAAGTGTACAATTTCTCTTCAAAGGGGTTGTCCAATGAAGAAAAATAATTTATAAAACAGCTTATTATAATGTACAAATATAATAAAAGGCATACTTACCTCACCAATCCCCGGGTTCTGAAACCAGTAGATAGAGTTGTAAACTAATAACTATCCCACAGTATCGGTCTTTAGCCACTTGGCCAATGCAATGAACATCTCCCTCTTCTTCAGGCAAGACATGAGGCCTGCTTCCACTAGCCAAACTTCTCCATTCAATTAAGAGCATCTGATAGTCCATTACACACATTCACTCTGGGCTCCTTATGGCTATGTCATCTGGTTTCTCCTCGTATAATATCCTTACCCTCACGAGTACTCTTTGAGTCTTGCTCCCCAGCTCCAGCAACTGGGGTTCTACCATCTCAGTTCTCCACCCACCTCAGGCTCCCACTCTTAACACGCCATCCATGTCAGTAAGACCAGCACTCCGTGACATTCTGGGGTCAGTTACACTCCACGTTGCACTAGTATGTACGTCAATGGTTGGCTACAGTTGTCACATGCATGTATGTTGTGTCATCATTGCAAGACAAGTCAACCAAGATCAGAGGAGACCACCAGTGTGGCGACGTTGGAGAAGCAGAAGATTGAACAGGCCTGTATCCCCTTTTTTTTTCAACTTTTCTAGATATAGAAATATTTTTGAAACCCTGGACAACGCCTTCAATGTACTTTACATCAATGTAAGCACAGTACAAAAGAAAATATATCCGACAAAATGGAAGCCATCTCCATGAGCCGCCAACAGGTGAACTGTAAAGCAACGTTCCTTTTCAGATCCTACTTTCTGCTATTATTTGAGATGAGCATTATCTGGACCATGGATCGTAGAGAAAGACAGAGCAATTGTGTTGTGGTTAATGACAAAATGTAATACAAAAGAGTATTAAGACTAGGTCATAATCTCCGCTCCGTTATTGCTTGCACAAAGCATTGAGCCAGATGATAACATTGCCTCCTAAAATGCTGTTTTCTGAGGTCTGCTTTCCTTTTGGATTAGAACACAGTTTGCATTTTCAATTTCCATTTACTAAACAGGAAAATATTTCACTGGGAGGGAATAGTATAAAGAGGAAACGATTCTCCGCTTGCCCGAGGCCCAGTGAGCACAGGATTTGATTTGCTGTGTTAGGCTGCAATCTGGATTGATACAGAGAGATGAGAGGGGTCTTTAATAAAATTTACATTTCATTTTCTTACTTGACACCAGTCTCTTGTCACTCACTGGCTGGGGGAAGGGATTGACTTGCTTCCAATGATTGTTATTTCCGAAATAGGCTTGACAAAGGAAAAAGAATTAGGCTTTTTTTTTTCTTATCAGCAAAACTAGTTATTTTTTCCGACAGTACTGGTATCAATCTATAAACTTTTTCGACATTGAAAACTCAGTACCAAAAAAAAAAAAAAAAACATGTGCAATTGCTTATTCTTACCACCAGGGGTACAGATAGAGAAGTGTGAGGTTCTCAGGGGGCTAAAAAGTGACAGCATTGTAGGTTCTACTGTACATTGCGGTGCCTTTGGAGGTTCTACGTTCCATTCCCCATATCTGTTTGTATCCTCTAGGGATGACCATAATATAGCTCAAGAGACCAGTTTTTTTTGTCTGGTTGTCTGATCTCATGCCAAGCAAATGCCCAGCATTCATTGAGGCAGCCTAAGTGTCATGGAGTTGCTATGTATGCAACTCCCAGGTAGAGCTATTCTCTAATATGCCCAAGGAACAGATTAGGTCTGAAACCCAGAAGTACACCCGCTACCTGTGGAATGTGGAGTCTAAAGCAATGTCTTCATCAAAGTCCACTGTGAGGCAGGATGGACTTGGCTGCTCGGGAAACAGGTCACAAAGCCAAGACAAGCATAAGACAATGAGCTCAATTGCCGATATAGAGAACAAAATCAGTTACCTAATGATGGACTGAGGGGTAATGAACAAGCCAAGGTCAATCGGGAGTGTAGAGAGTTGCCAAAAACAAACATCAGAGAAGAGTCAGAGTCCAAATTAGAGTCATATCCGAGAGGTCACAACAGTGCCAAAATCAGAAGGGATAAACCAGAAGAACAAGCCAGAAATCAGAACCAGGAGATCAGCAGTAAAAGAAGTCTTCTCAGATAGAGTAAGGAACCCAGCTGCACAAAACAAACAATACACCACCTTAACCCTTAATTGGAAGATGATGCAGAATTCTGATTGGGTCTGCATTTTAAGGTCCCAACAGGCTTTGCAGGCCCAAGAAGTGTTTGTCTGGTGGTCATGGAAACCTTAAGGTCGGAGCTCGTACATTGAGATTCCTGACACTCAGATTCCTTGCAGGTCCCCAGAAGGCAACACATCTGTGATGCCGTCTGCCTATCTTGACCAGAAATTGGCACTTTGTAAGGGAACTTGCTGCTTGGACAGTATGCAGTGGCACTACTACCGCTTTTAGATCAATGGCATTTAGAGAAGCACTTTAGCTTTTAGGTTCTGGTTCTCAATGGCTTATGGTAAACTCAATATTTAGATGTCTGGTCATCAACAGTACAGGCAACATCTGATCTGTGGTGGTCAGTGGGTCAGCGAGTTGCCTATTCCTGGTATTCAGTAGATTATTTAATGAGTTGATCCTTGGTGTGCAATGATTATAGAGACAGTAAATGTAAAAAAAAATAATACTAACTATAATGCCATAAATATTCACTATGGTAAGTCCAATAAGTGACTCAGGAGAAACCTTATTTCCACCACCACCCAATAGATCTTTAAGAAAACATATCTGGCTGGGAGGAAGCTTGCTGTATGAAGAACTCCCACATCTACCAGAAAAAAAATTAGCCTAACGCATAGGTAAACCCAATGACTCAAACAACCCCTACTTTTAGGCTAAGGCCCCACTTGGCGTCCCACAGCAAAAAAGACAGAAAGTTCACAGAGTTTTCCTCTGCTGACTTTCTGTTTCAAATATACTTATGGGGAAACCGTAGGTATAATTGACATGCTGCGATTTCCAAAACCGCTCCAGTTTTGGAAATCGCCGGGTATCTGCAGCGTGGTTTTTACCGCAAAGTTGGCATGGGATTCGCTAGAATCCCTTTCACTTTGCTCTGACTGTAAAACGCCGCATTTACGCCACAAGGGGGGCTGCCCCGGCCTTAAAAGGTTTTGTATACTGAGAAAGGTAAGTGCTTCAATTAATTGTCCCCTCACCCATTTCTTTTTAAGTTTCATGCCCTTTAGAACTGATTTACACGATCATGTCCCCTTCATGAAACGCGGTAAGTATGCGGAACATATTTCCAGGACTGGGAAATGGGTGTGTTAATAGAACTCACTGCAGAATAATTACGTATTACAATGAGTTACCCAATGGTTTGGTTACTACCTTTCTGAACTGAAAGCTTTTTTCATGGAAAAAACACAGTAGTGTGAATAAGACCTTAAAGTTTCAGTGCTTAAAGAGAGTCTGTCAAGTCCAAAATCCCTCCCCAACTAATTGTCGTGCAATGTAGGGGCCATTACTACCAGCAGAAAGATACCTTTGTGGCCACAAATGCTTGAAATAATTCAGAAATAATGATTTTTTTTTTTTTAAAGATATTTAAATCAGCCTGTAGGTGCACTGGGGGCGGGGTCTTATTTGCCAGATTTGCCTACAGAAAGTCTCAAGTGCATTAGCTTTCCTCAGTAATCTCTGCCCAATGCTGCCTCAAATGATAATTTCAGCCTCTGCCTGCGTCACAGCTCTCTCTAACCAAATCTAGAAAATCAGGCCCCGCCCCCAGTGCTCTTGCCTGCTTATTTCCATATCCATAAACAAGATGATTACCTCTGCATTGCTTCATCATTATGTGTCCACCAAGCTGTGTTTCTGCTCCACTTAAAGCACCATACATGGCTCTTATTGGTTTAAGAGGCATTTTGGACCTGACAGGTTCCCTTTAATTCCTTTATGGACCTCTGGATAGGATCTATGTGGTGTTATCTCAACTGTCAGCCAAGAACGCCTGATCTGCAGAGTATCCATATCAGTCAGAAGAGGTAGAACGAGATCCAGTCCATTGTTCTATTGGTGCCTCGTAGATCACCAAGTGTAGAAGTGGCCCCAACTGTAACAAAAATAGTACCACAAAAAGTTATCTATTTGTAAAAAAATATATTGTAAATGTAGAAGTTCATGACCTCCTTAGGTGAAAACCCCATGGTGGGCAACTGGACACTAGAGCGTAGGTTCTTCATTCAAGTGCAGAATGTGAAAAAAATCCAAGATGGGTCAAATTCTTAGAAAGTTTCCGAGAATTAAGGATCAGTGAAAAGTAGAATGAGTTGTCTTCATTGTTACATTGTGGCCTCGTAGATCATACGGTGTAGTCGTGACCCCGACTGCAGCAAAAAAATGACCAGAAAAAAGGTATTTGTAAAAAAATATATACATTGCAAATCTAGAAGTTCATGAAGCCGTGGCAGAAAGTTCAAAGCCCCTTGGGGGAAAAGCCCAGGGTGGTCACTAGAGCATAAGTTCTTCCTTCAAGTGAAGAATATGTTATTTATCTTTGAAGAAAATCCAAAATAGGTAAAATCCTTAGAAAGTTTCTGAGAATTACGGAGGTAAGTTGAGTATGAAATGTTCATGTGAGATTAAATATTCCATTTTAAAACTTCTCTTAAATGTATGGATCACTAAGCTAGATTTCAGAAAGTTATCTGGCACAGTAAGACGAGGGCTCCAGGCATGCAATGTACTCTGACCAAATTCAGGACTGTTGCCTGCTCGACAGGGAGCAGTCAGCCGGCCCCGGGCTCTGTCATATATCAGAGATTGTTAAGTGACATCCTACTTGTAGTTAATGTTAAGTAATTCTTATGTGCCAGGATACACAATGTGACAGAGCGGCTATATAAAAATATATCGGAAATGGATTAACATGCCGGAATCGTCAATGTTTTACAACATACCAATGCTGGTTTTCTATGTTCATTATAGCCATATTCTGTGCTCATATGTACTTAAAGGAGCCGTGTCATCACAACAAACCCTTCCTATATGCCCTATTACCCCTGTAGGGGAAATGTATGGACAGCTGGAGGTTCCTCTCATGATAACAGCTACTTTTCATAGAAGCTGTGAATTGCTGTAATGTTGAAACCATAATGTAACAATTAAAGGGGTGTTCCACTTTGGGGTTTTTTTACCCCATAGGGTGGCTTAAAATAACAAATACTATATACTTGCCTATCCATTTGGCTAGGGATCCAGCAAAAAGTTCCTGACCTTGGCTGAGGCGCTCCTGTGCAAGCCAAATAAGGGACTGAGCAGTGCTCAAAGGGATGCACTGATTGGCTGATGTGCTTGAGTGCAGCTTGAGGGTAGACAAAGACCGGGGACCTGAACGGAAACTCTCTGCTGGATCCTCAGCTGAATGGACAGGTGAATATATAGTGTTGGTTATTTTAAGCCTCCCTATGAGCTAAAAAATTAAATGGAACACCCCTCTAATAAAAATATATTGCCTATAAGTGTAGGAGCCAGGGACCTGCGACCCTCTCAGACTACATAAAACAGTTGTTACTTCAGGCTTGGCTCACCACTCCCTACTCCTACTCACTCAAGGGCAAGGCTTCCAGACTTCCTGTTTGTAGACTATTGTTGGTATGCAGCCAAGAACAGAACACTCCGCACGAGAACACTAGTCCTTTGGTGCACACAGTGACTGCCCAGTTCTCACTGGGTTTTCACTCAACAATCACAATGACTTTTTCTCAGGCTCACAAAAGACTCACCACACTAGACTTCGGAACAACAAGCACTGCACAGATGGAAAGCTGGACTGTTAATAATGGAGGTTCAGATGGAAGACCAAAGACGTGAGAAAACCTCTCATTCATAGCCTTTCCTGCCCAATGTGGTTACAAGGAGTAAGGTTGTAGTGCTCAAAGACTGTAAGTCAAATGGCAACAAAGTTACACCATCTTCTGCATAGCCAATGGACGCAACTAGGTTTGCCCCAATTGGAGAGACATCACACCGCCCTCTTCCTAGAAAATACCAGACAATGGTAGACACGTTGAGTCAGCAGAATAACACAAAGTAACAATGTAACATCACACAACACATCAACATATTCAGTACAATACACAGCATAAAATGTACAACAAGACACACAGCCAGAAGAAAATACACTAATACTGGGCAAGACTCTAAACTAGTTTTGTGTTCAGATAAACATGAAACATTTGAAAAATTCGGGTCAAATCTGGTTCGATCCGGATCAATTTACTCATATCTAATACCGGTACAGATTCCAAACACATTATCATAAATCATTAAAGCCTTGGGTGTTACCATCACCACTCCATGGGTCCAAAAGCTTTACCTTTATCCTTTTGCAACATTACTCCATAAGGCAATCCAGGATTGGCCTGGATGAACCAATAAAGCCAGCAGTGAGGCTTGGAACCACTTTCCAATGGTCTGTTCAACCCGGAATCAAACTCTAGAGTTGTTTCTCCTACTTTCATAACTCCACTAGATAAAAGCACACCTAAATGTTCTCTGTCAGTGCATTTCCTAGTGTACATTTTACCTAAGTCTATAGCACTGGATAGCATCCTCTGCCTTTGACTATGAAATAAAAGGAATTCACACTTTCTGGAAGTCAAATTTTTATTTGGCCCTAATCAACTGTATAGCTGCTCCTTGTTCTGCTATTGTCCCACCATAGTCACCTCTTTCATATAGAAGGTAATTGGTAATGGTACAGCTCCTGGCACCCCCAAAAACATCTGATTTTGCTGGGCTAGACAAAGGTCATGTAATACATGGAGGTCTTAAGGCCATCAAAGTGGGAATCACTCCTTAAAGGAGTTGTACTAAGATATGAAGTTATCTCGTATTGATAGTATAGGGGATAACTTCATGATCAGTGGGGGTCCAACCACTGGGATGCCAACCACTCCTGAGAACAGGGCTCCAGTTCTACCATCTTACTGGAGTGGCAAGCTGAGCATTTGCTCTGTCACTCCATTTGTTGTCCATGGGTGCATCAGTGATAGCCAAGAACAGGACAGGAGAACAGGAGCCCCATTCTCGGGATTGGTGAGGGTCCAAGCAGTCAGACCTCCAAGCTCTGTCACTATCTCCGATGCTCCCATAGAGAATGAATGGAGTGGCAGTGCACATGCTTAGCCTGCCACTCCATCAAAAATGGAGACCTGGAGCCTGTTCTCAGGACTGGCAGGAGTATCAGAAATTGCACCCCCACTGTTCATGAAGTTATACTCTATCCTATTGGTAGAGGATAACTTCATATCTTGGTATGACCACTTTAATTGGCCAACAGTACCAAATGACCCTCTAATGTGCACAGAGTTGTCCCAACTCTCTGCAGAAGTCAGAGAGATAAGGATTGGGCAGTTGGATCTCAACATGTCTGGTCCTTATGTTGTATGGGTCGATAAGCTGTCACCAGAGATGTCTGGTCTGGCATCAGCTTTCTCCACTTTCTCTATAAAAACCCATGCACACTTATGTAGGTGGAACATGCATGTGAATAGAGAGGGTCAGTAGAGATGTTGGTTGAACAAGCATTCAGCTGATGGCTAGTTGAAGTGTACGGCCCCCTTTATCTACTCTTTGACATCCATATTCCCCAATACGGCTTTTGGACAGGAGGAGCCATCTTCATATTTACACCAGGGCAGATCAATGTGAATGGGTGAGTTGGGGGAGATAGTTGGCGGTGAAAGAAGAATTTGGCCAACTGCTATTCGATGTGTTTGGCCATTTTTACCCACCCATTGACATTTTTGCCCTGATAGGGCCTTTGGACAAGAGTTATCTTCACGGACCACATCTAAAGGACATAAGCCGTAACTTTTTGAATCCACCAAAGCCCTGACATCGCTTAAGAGAACTAATATAAAAGTTTGTTTCTAAGAGCAAAGTCTATTCAACACCCTTTACCTTCATTGCCAATCAATTATTGAGGATTTCCCAATCTTTTATTCTTTCTCATGGACATTTTTACGAAAAAAAGAGGGAAAAAAAATAATATCTTGCTAAATAAATGCAGACTGGGTCCTGGCAAGTTGAATCCTAAATCAGTGCATTAAAACCTCTAACAAGTCTATCTGGTTTCTGAAATGACTAGGAGATGAAAGAGCCGAGTCTCATTTAAGGAAGCCCAGCGGAACCGTTCTGCATTTATATAACTGTTATCAAAAGCAATTCATTTGGAGATCAAATAGACTGACAGATAGGACAAACTAGAGATCACTTCAGCCTGGGGGCAAAGCAAGGCAAAAGACGCTCTTCTAGCACCTCCACTAATATTGGGTCTAGTCATTGCTCAACTCTATTATATGACTTTCGGTGAATGATAATATGAAGCTTTTTCCCCCTTCTCCTCTTTCTCTCTTTCTCCAAACACTCAACAATCATTTGCAACCGGGGAGAGCGGGCGATGAGTGATGTGAGGTATTTTCGGTAATGTAATCTAGTATGCAGAACATGGATTCGGTGGTTCCTTAACAAAAAAAAATAATCACGTTGAGATGTAGATTTGATAATGCGCCACTTAGGGACAGTACGAGGGTCCCAGCGTGACAGTGATCAGGGCTAACATATGCAAATAGGGAAGGCTGTCAGGGAGCTTGTATTTCCTTAAAGCAAAACACGCCATACCTTGGACATGATCTGGGAAAATAGTGAAAGCTATCTACATCAATTGTCAGCCTGCGCGGTGTGCGGTGGCGTATTAGACATCAGGCCGTTACACTTGTCAAGTGATAGGTGGGAAAACATGGACTAATAGTGAAAAATTAAGATTTGTCACCGCAGTGTAAATGATTCCTTATTGTGTTAAGGCATAAGCTTCTGGGCTTCAATGCAAAATCTGTACCTACCATTGTAATGTTATTGTCTTCTTATATGGCGCAGGGGCCAAGACCGGGTGTGACTGCAATTGACTACATTAGCTAATAGTAAAAAAATAAATGAATATAAGTCACTGCTGTGCAAATTATTCCTTGTAGAACTCAGGGTTCGATGCAAAATCTGTACCTACCATTATAATACTAGTGTCTTCTAATACACTTCTAATACGGCAAAAGGGCCAGGACCGGTGTGACTCCTATTCACTACATTAGCTAATAGTAAAAAAATAAATGAATATAAGTCACTGCTGTGCAAATTATTCCTTGTAGAACTCAGGGTTCGATGCAAAATCTGTACCTACCATTATAATACTAGTGTCTTCTAATACACTTCTGATACGGCAAAAGGGCCAGGACCGGGGTGCGACTCCTATTGACTACATTAGCTAATAGTAAAAAAAATAAATGAATATAAGTCACTGCTGTGCAAATTATTCCTTGTAGAACTCAGGGTTCGATGCAAAATCTGTACCTACCATTATAATACTAGTGTCTTCTAATACGGCAAAGAGGCCAGGACCGGGGTGCGACTCCTATTGATTACATTGACTAATAGTAAAATAATAAATGAATATAAGTCACTGCTGTGTAATATATTCTTATAGAACTCAGGCCCAAGGCATAAGCTTCTGGGCTTCAATGCAGAAGTTACATCTACCATTATAATACTAATATCTTTTTATATGGCATAGGGGCCAGGACCGGGGTGCAACTGCTAATAACTAGATTAGCTAGTCAAATTATTTCTGTTGTGAAAATTATTCGTTATAGCACCCAGGTCTCAGTGAAAAATCTACCCCTACCATTATACTATTACTACTAGTGTCTTCTTATACAGCAAAAGGGGCCAAGTCCGGGGTGCAACTTCTATTGACTACATTGGATAATAGTAAAAAATTAATGTAAGTCACTGTTGTTCAAATTATTCCTTATAGAACTCAGGTCTCAGTGCAAAATCTGTACCTACTAGCGTCTTCTTATATGGCAAAGGTTCCAGGACTGAGGTGAGACTGCTATTGACTACATTGGCTAACAGTAAATAATAAATGAAGATATGGTAAGTCACTGCTGTGCAAATTATTTCTTATCGCATTCAGGTCTAAGGCATAAGCTTCTGGCCTTTATGGCTAAGTCTACACCTACCATTTTAATACTAGCATCTTCTTATATGGCAGAGTGGCCAGGACCGGGGTGCAACTGCTATTGATTATATTGGCTACTGCTGTGCAAGTCATTCCTTATTATCATTTCTCATGGTCAGGACTAAAGAATAAGCTTTTGCTTTGGTGCAAAATCGGCACCTGCCATTATCATACTAGTGTTTTCTTATATGACAAGGGGCCATAAACACTTACACTCACCTTTCCTCACCTCTCCTGGACATAGTTGCGGTGTCCAGAGCTCCCACAGCATCCTCTTCCAGCCTCCCGGGTTATGTCACAGTCCCTGGGTAACCTCTGAGGCCTGTGATTAGACCTCAGAGGTCACATAGAGCCAATATCATGATGCTTTACCGCAACCATCATGATGCTGCCGCCCTCCATATGTAACTGCTGAGTTTCCACTTCCGGTTCAGGCCAAACTTTAATTCAAACACGAACACGAGGTGCACGGACCTTACAAATATTATCTAAACAAATCTTGTAAGAGTCGTCCATCTCTACAGGGTGCAACTAAAGTACTGCTACACCACCTCATATAGGACCAGTAATGTTCATAAACATTATACAAATATCTGGTTTCTACGAGTGGCAGCCACATGCCCTATTATATACAGTGCACCATATTCCTTTTAGTGCAACCACATGCCACCCATAAACAGTGCAAGCCACATACTCCTATATACAGTACCTGCACACACCTGCCATAACTAACAACCACAGCACAACCTGCAGGCTTAAAGAGGTTCTCCTCTTTGGACAACCCATACTTGTTACAACAAGCACCCTTTGTCAGTAAGTATCTCACAGTGTCCCCATGCCAGAGTCAGTGATCAGTAACTTGAGCGAGAATCTGGCAGCGCCACCACAGGGGAAGTTAAGCATTACACAATGTCCATTCAAATAATGGGTTGTCTACTGTATGTAACTCATAACAGGACAGGTCCTTCAGAGTGAGAGACTCTTCGTAACCATTCTCCACCCTGACCAAGAGATGAGGATCCTAAAGAGGTGACTCCCTCTATTGATTCCTATTGAGAATATAACAGTGGGTTTTCTAATCTGGACAGTCCCTTTAAGACACCTTCAAAAGTTCTTTCCAATAGCAGGAGTCAACCTCATGGATTATATCTCTTATCCTCCGAATGGACAGGATGGGGAAGGCATTGAGCCCGGAACTGTAAATCTAGGACACTATAGGGGAAATAGTCCAGCACAATGTAGATTTTTGTTGCCAGGCTGTAAATGACATGACAAGGCTCCTTGAGAATGTAAGTATACATGGCCTTGAAATGGACCCTTATGGGTAAGTCTTAATGTTATGGATGTAATGATGGTGAGGCTCAGTGCATGTGTTTTATCCCTCCTGGAAACCACTGGGGGAAAAATGTACAAAATCCAGGAGAGGCCTCCACTCCTAAACATGTTAACCATATGTTCCCTGCCAAACAAGGGATCTATGAATGTATCCGGCAGCCTTATTGTATGTTCAGCTCCTAGGTCCAAATAACCAGTTGAGTAGCTATAGGAGATGCAGAGGTGGAAGCCACACCCCAGCCCTGGTGTCTGAGGAGGTCCAAGGATTCCTCTGTCTCATAAGAAAGCTGCCATTTATAAATGACACATGATACAGTAGTGCTTAAAAGTTTGTGAACCCTTTGGAATTTTCTATATTTCTGCATAAATTTGACCTAAAACGGCATAAGATTTTTACACACGTCATAAAAGTAGTTAAAAAAGGGCCAAATCAAACATATGAGTCAAACATATTAGACTTAGAAAAAGATCCAGTATCACATATCACTCAGTGGCAAAAATATGTGAACCTTTAGGATTAGCACATAATGTGAAGGTAAACTTAGAGTCGGGTGTTTTCAACCAATGGGTGAGAGGGCGACCTGCTTTACTTAAAAAACACTAATCTATTAAAGTCTGATCTTCACAATATATGTTCCTTCATGGCATGAGCAAAGGAGATTTCTGAGGACCTCAAAAGAAGACTTGTTCCTTCTACAGATTCTGGGAGCCCCTGCTATAGATTCTGCATTAGAACCCAGGAGTAACCATGGAAAACCTTGGAAATATATTGTGTCACAGTATTCTAGGTTGGTCTCATATTAGGGAGAGTAGGAATACATGGAATTATGGGAAACTCTAAATGGTAATTGTAAAGATATCATTCACACCATAGAAGACATAGTAATTAGGGGCCCTGATACAAATTTGGCATTGGGGGCCCCGGGGATGCCTCTACTTTCATGTAAATTTTTTTTTACCTGTGAATGCCAACCCTACTGTGTACGAGAATGTAATTTCCTGGACGGCCAATGTCATGTCCTTAATTGCAGATAATTATCACATAAAATATGGATCCGTTGACCCTGAAATGCCGCATTGATTTAGCCCGGCGAATCTTTTCGCCGTTTACCGTCCTGGAGGTGCATTGCGTTCTCCTGTGGGGAAGTTTCCCCGAGACGTATCACCAAATTAGATGAAATACTAATTACGGCAAGATAAAAAGCTTCATCTTTGCCTCTTGTTGCCGTTGCCCCGAGAGACAGAACGCCTGGAAGGCTGCCTCATGCGTGACAAGAGTGAGCTGTCACATTTGAATAATATCCTGCATAGAGATAAACCTTTCCAATTCCACTTAGTTCACTTTTGCAAACAAGAAAATGATAACTAGGAGGTATGTTAATGGACGGATATGCAAATCAGGCCCCGCATTTAAATATTGCGGTATAAAGGATCACAGCTGCAGATTACAGCAGATTTAAAGAGCAGCCTGCCAAAATATACGCTACTTTATGGCGGCCAGACGAGGATATTTTTATATATATTTCACAAGGGGAAAAAATTGAAGTGACTGAGTTTTTATTGTAAATAAGAATTCAGACGTAACGCCGAGATTTATGCCGAACGGGAGAATAAAGAGCGTTGATGGCAGTTCTCGGGAATTTCGACTGGATTTACGATGGGGTTGTGGGATTAGTAATAAGATTTTATTATTATTTTATTTTTGCTGAATGTTTTGGGTAGAGATGGGAGAACCGGTTCATAATAAGTCGGGTTTTTTACTATTTTTCCTAAAATTTCTCCAAGACCAAAGTTTTTTGGGGTTCGCTTTGGACAAATCCATTAAGTTGATTAGAACACTCCAGGTTTCGCCCATATCACATGGGTAGAGATGAGCGAACTGGGTCGTAATGAGCATGGTTTGTTACTATTTTTCCAAAAATTTCCCAAAGCTCGAAATTTCTGGGGTTCGCCTTGCTCAAATCCATTAAGCTGATTATTATACCCTTGAGTCTCTTCAAGCCCAGAATATAATAATGGGATGGTTGGGAAGGTGAGACAAAAATCCCCTTTAACTTACCTTTCCTAGGCTCTGTTCCAACATTCTTCAGCACTCCAGTCTTCTTCGTGGACTTGGGTCACTGTTGAGACATGTGATTGGGCCTCAGTGGTCACATGGGGGTGCCAATGTCATTGTTCCCAGGTCACCACTGAGGCCCATACGCTGTCATCCCGTACACTGTAGCGTTAAGGCATTATGATGTCAACGCCCTAACATGACCACTGAAGCCCCGTCACAGGCCTTAATGGTGACCATGGGACCAGAAGACCCCACAATGAACCTGGGAAGAACATGACAATGCTGGAGTATTCCGCAGCACAGGTGAGTGTGTTTTTTTTTTTTTGTTTAAATTGAACATATCATCCCTGGGTTCCAATTATTATAGTCTGGGGTCTGAAGAGTACAGAGAATCTAGTTTGGTCTGAAATTTATCGATTTGGTAGACATGTGGGTGTGGATTCTCAGAAAAGGACTATATGGCTTAAATCAGTGGCGTAACTAGGAATGACTAGGCCCCAAGGCGAACATTTGACATGCCCCCCCCCCCTGAACAGCTTCCCCCAATCGCCCCCCCGGACTGCCCCCTCTAACCCCCCCCCCCAAAAAATATGCATTCCTGCGCACACTATTATGTGCCATAGTGGCTCCTGCACACACTATTATAATAATAATAGTCCTTTAATAGTCCCACAATGGGGAAATTCAGTGTGTTACAGCAGCAAAGATAAGTAGATACAAATACAAATACAACATGTACAGGAATGTTCCAAGGTAAGAGGCATTACTTTGATAGCCGACAGACATATAGGAAGTAGCAGGGGGAGGGGGGGGGATTTAACAGGCAGAGAGATATTTCAGTTCTCTGTGTGTAATGATCTCCGCTTAGGTCAGTGTTGGTTGTACAGCCTAACCGCGGTGGGGAGGAAAGACTTCCGATAGCGCTCCTTCTCACACCTAGGGTGGAGCAGTCGGTCACTGACAGTACTGCTCAGCGCGGTCACAGTCTCATGCATGGGATGGGACTTTTTCTTCTGCATGGAGCTCACCACGGACAGTATCCTTCTGTCACCCACCACCTGCACTGGGTCCAGTGGGCTCCCCAGGACAGAGCTGGCCTTTCTAATCAGCTTGTCAAGTTTATTTCTGTCCCTGGTTGATATACTGCTCCCCCAGCAGGCCACTCCAAAGAAGATGGCTGATGCCACTACCGAGTTGAAGAAAGTTCTAAGAAGTGCCCCCCGGATTCCAAAGGCTCTCAGCTTCCTAAGCAGGTAGAGCCTGCTGTGGCCCTTCCTGTACAGGGCCTCCATATGATCTGCCCAGTCCAGCTTATTATTAAGGAGCAAACCCAGGTACTTATGCGGTGACCAGATGGAAGGCAACGCTGCAGTTGGGATTGCGGGGTGCAAACAGCGCAGACTTGTCACGGTCTCTGGGCACGAGGGCGCAGCGCTGGTGCTGTCCCACGTTACCACCACTGGTACCGGTGATGAGGGGGCTGCACAAATGTTGGTGGTGATTGTTCCCCCGGGGCGCTTCCCCTATACTGTGCCGACTGGTGGTGTTTGGGGTGCCCTGATGTTGTCGGTGCAGAGTCAGACACAGAAACGGTTGTAAAGTTGAACTTTTACTTCCATGGGTGTGGAGGCACAAATGCTTAAATAGTTTCTTCAATACAAAACAACGGGGTACGCCTGGTGACACAGCAAAGTCCTGGGGTGCAGGGTAGACTTGATGAAAGGTGTTCCTAGCCCCTTATACTTCAGTGTTACAGCCCTAAGGTGCGTCTGGGCTCCTATTTGGCACATAGGAGGATGCCCACCATGATACTAGTACATAATATTCCCCACTCACGTTATGTGGTCCTGATAGCTCAGAGTTTCGGGGTGCAATAGTCAGGGTGGCAGGATATTCCACAGGTCTGGCCTTGGCCCCTGGATCCTGTGATACTGGCTATGGAGCACGTGTTCCAGAATGTTCTCTCCACAGTCTCAGGCTGACAAGATAATGATGCTTGACTTCCTTCAGGGCGATGGCTAGGCAGACAGGGGACAGGATCTTCTGAATAGCTGGAGTATGTCAGCTCTCCAACCTTCCTGGGCCTGTCTAGGACTTGAGATTCCTGCACTAAACTCACTGCTTTCTTCACAGGACATCACACTTATCTCCTCACCTCCTCCTCCTAACACTCCACACTTCTAACTCCTCACACGCAGGACCTTCCTGCAGGGGTGTTACCATGGGGACCCAGTGATCAGCTGACTCCTCCCCTTTTCCCAGGCGATGTCCTCCCATTGGACATTTGGTTACTATTCAATCCTATGGGAGGTGTAATGCATGTGTGAGGCTCACTAGGTGGCGCTGTGTTGTGTGAGACTCAGGACCCCCTGCTATGTCACACAGGCTATGAAGCAACAGGAAATAATACAATGCACAGAGATCACCCTCAGCCCAGCCATAGCCAGCTCTGGGATGCCACATACTCCCCCCTCTTTCACTGAGCCGACCTCGGCGACAGGCTGGGGTGAAGGTGAGAAATGTAACATAACGTTAATAAATACGAATAAAGTGCAAATGTCACTAACAGTTTAGAAAAATATAATACCTAGAAACTTGAGGTTAGACCTCCCGGCATAGTCCTGGAATGTCCATGAGAAGTCTGAAGGGTAACGGAGAGATAATTAAACTCAGACTTATGGAACCTTTTGGCGGTACCATCAGACAGTCCATATAGAAACAACAGTAGTGCAAATGGGTCCAGAGGCTCTCTGGCACAAATTTCGTGAGTGTCCATTATCATGAGAGTCTCTCTGAGAAATAATAAACATTCCTTTCTGTAAGGAAGAGTAGGCACTCTAGCACGAATGTCCATACCGCAATGGGGTAACAGAATTTCCTTGGCTCAGTGAGCCAGGCACTATGGCTTGGATTGTTGCATATAAATGTAAATACTATATTACATGGCAAGATATTATATATATACTGTATATACACACAGGAAAAACATTAATGTAATCAGAGCAGGAATAACATATATACAGAAGCAGAGACAGTTAACCTCTTTTACCCAAGGACAGCCATGGCATCACTATAGCGTGTTGGAGGTATGCCTTTTGTGGTACGCTCAGAACGCCTAAGTGGAACGAGATTTGAATCAGGAACAGAGTCACTGAAATCAATTAAATCATCTGTCGAAGGGTTCTCTTGCACTAGAGCAATTGGTGGATAGCAGCTAAATGGTAGTAGTTTAGGCGCCCACATAAGCTCAGTTAACGTTGGGGGTCTCTCTTTCGCTTCAGAAGGTGACAAGATCTCTGTACTCGTTGTCTCAGCTGGGGGCACCTCTGTGGGTAGTCCTTCTTTAAGGCAGAGCTTCAGACGGTTTCGGTGTACTACTTGGGGCTGTCTCCCAGGTTTAGAGATCTCATACACGTCGGATTCAGGATATGGTATGGAGATGACACTGTATGGTTCTTTCTCCCAGAATGGATCCAATTTCACATTCCGATGGTTATTCCTTAACCATACACGGTCGCCAACTTTCAGGGGCGCTGCATGGGCGCGATGGTTGTAATCCTCCTGTTGTCTCCTACGAACCTCATCCATGCGCGTTTCAACTATCTCTTTAGCTTCCTCCATACGTCGGCGGTGTTCAACAACCCAGTCTGTTATGGGTAGTGGATTGATGGTGTCAGGGACCTTCACACCAAGGGTTAAGTCTGAAGGAAGTTGACCTTGTCTTCCAAACATTAGATAAAATGGTGCGTATCCCGTAGATGTTTGGGGTGTGTTGTTGTAAATATAGGCCAAGTCCTTGATACGCTCAGGCCACTCAACACCAGGTGTAACTGCGGCTGTTCTTAGCATGCCGATGATCACTTGATTTGCCTTCTCGCACATACCATTCCCTTGAGGGTGATACGCTGTGGTTCGCAACTTCTTGCAGTCTTGGAACTGATACAGCTCACAGAACAATTGGGATTCAAACGCCGATCCACGGTCGGTAAGGATATGCTCAGGACAACCGTAATGGCGGACAAACTCTGCGTAGAAGGTCTCAGCCGTAGTTATTGCTGTAAGATCTCTGACAGGCACGATGACAAGGAACTTGGAGTAATGATCCACCATTGTCAGAGCGTAGCTGTAGCCGGAACGTGTGGGACCCAACTTCACATGGTCCAGAGCAACAATTTCACACGGCTTTTGAGTCTTAATTGGATGTAGAGGGGCCTTCTGATCTCTTCGACCTTCCTTGGTGATACTACAGGCGGGACACTCTCGGCACCAACTCTCAATGTCACTCCTCATCCCAACCCAATAGAAGCGACGACGGATGGTAGCTTCGGTCTTTTGTACCCCGAAGTGACCGGATCTGTCATGATACGCCTCAAGTATCATCTGTGCGTCTCTTCTTGGTACGAGGATCTGATGAAGCCTTTCACCTGTGACAGGATCAAGAGTGTTTCTATGTAGAAGGCCTCGTTGGACAAACAGGCGCTTCCTCTGTCGCCAAAGGCGTTTTAATTCCACGTCATGAAGACCTCTCTTTACACGGGTTGGTATTCTTCCTGTAAGCAGGAAATCTGACAATTCTCCTAAAACTCTGCTCTCTTCTTGGAACGTTTTCCACAGAGATGGCTCCTGGAGGGATTCGGCAGCTGTTTTCGCCAGAGATTCTCCTTCTACAGGGACACCAATAGCAACCTGATGGGCAAACTTGTTGTAGAATGGTGGCATCTCCACCTCTTCCCAGATGTCTTCTCGGGGTGGTTCTTCTCCCACAGGCAACCTTGAGAGTGCATCAGCGTTAGCGTTGGACTTGCCACTGCGATACTTGACAGAGAACTTGTAATTCGCGAGTCTTGAGGACCACCGTTGTTCAAGGGCTCCCAGTCGAGCAGTGTCCAGATGCGCCAACGGATTGTTATCTGTGTACACGGTAAAGGGTGTGGCAGCCAGGTAGTCTTTAAACTTCTCTGTCACGGCCCAGACAAGCGCCAGAAGTTCGAGTTTGAAAGAACTATAGTTCTGGTCGTTCTTCTCCGCGCCTCTCAGACTCCTGCTGGCGTAGGCGATGACTCGCTCTTTGTTGTCCTGAACCTGGGACAACACTGCACCCAAACCTTGGTGACTTGCATCTGTGTACAAGCGGAATGGCTGACTGTAGTCGGGATAGGCTAGAATTGGTGGTTGCGTCAGAAGTGCTTTAAGCGCTTGAAAGGCTTCCTCTTGACGCGCTGTCCAGTCTACCGGAAGCTTTCGGTTGTAGTTTTCTCTGGGACAACCGCGCAACAACTCGTTCAGAGGCTCGGCTACTTGGGCGAAGTGTGGTATGAAACGCCGGTAGTAACCTGCGAATCCAAGGAAGCTTCGGACTTCTTTGACGGTAGTTGGTCTTCGCCAGTTCTGGACTGCAGTGATCTTTTCAGGATCAGGTTGGACGCCTTGTGCGCTCACGACATGCCCAAGGTAGTGAACTTGGGGTTTCAACAGGTAGCACTTGGAGGGCTTCAACTTTAGGCCGTGCTGTATAAGTACCTTGAATACCTCGGACAGGTGACGAAGGTGTTCTTGGTATGTCCGGGAGAATACAATAACATCGTCCAGGTACAGTAGCACACTCTGGAAATTCTCATGGCCGAGGCACCTCTCCATAAGCCGTTGGAATGTGGCTGGGGCATTACATAGCCCAAATGGCATACTATTGAATTCAAAGAGTCCCATCGGGGTCGTAAACGCAGTCTTTTCACGATCTTCAGGCGCCATAGGGACTTGCCAGTATCCACTGGTTAAGTCCAGGGTCGAGAAACAGGTAGCTGATCCCAAAGCCGTTAGAGATTCCTCAATCCGCGGCAATGGGTATGCGTCTTTGTGCGTGACATTGTTGAGTTTACGATAGTCCACACAAAATCGTAGGGTTCCATCTTTCTTCTTGACAAGGACTAGCGGGGCTGCCCAGGGGCTGTTACTCTCCCGGATGACATCAGCATCTCGCATCTCTTGGATCAACTTTTTCACCGGTTGGTACATCGCGGGTGGTATTGGACGGTGACGCTCCTTGATTGGATGGTGGTCGCCAGTCAGAATGCGATGTTGTATGGTCGTGGTCTTACCAAAGTCCAATGGGTGTTTGCTGAATGCCTGTTGGTAACGCTTGGCCACATTGCGAACCCCATTGATGTGCTCTATAGGGGTATTGGCATCTCCCACGTTCAATTCATCCCACCAGGACTTCGTGGCTCCATTCTGAATGTTCTCAGCAGCTTGGGTGGAATGCTGTGTGGCGGTAGAATCACCAGAGAGAATGTCTTCTGGTGCTAACCGGTGTAGCAGGGCCACAGAGTGGAACTTGTGGAGGTTCACTGGAGCATCGCCCAAGTTGACTAAGCGGACAGGAACACGTCCATTGGAAACTGTGACAAGGCTGCGGGCAGCCATGACAAGTGGTTGGCCATCTATCTGTATGGGTTGTAGCAAGGCCTCGTAGTCCTGATTTTCTATGCCCGGACGGGCACGGCACCACACCATAGTTTCTGTTCCAGGCTGTAGGGTTACTGGACGGGTATCTTGGATCCGGACTCGACCAATTTCACCTTGTTTGTTGGCGAACTTGTGCTGGGCATTGAGTACACGAATGGCCCGCTGAATGGTCTGCTGGTCACTGGGAGAAGCTGTAAGGAGAGAGGCATGCAAGGCATCCAACACTTCTGCAAAGCAATGGCGTAAAACATTCATGCCTAATATTACAACTGCAAACCTATCATCCTCTACATCAGTGACAATTACACCCTGTCTAGGCAGTTTCAAGTCCCCAATCTGGATAGTGGGTTCCCAATAACCCTGCTGTGGTATGGGCTGTCCATTGCTGGCACACAGATTTATCCATGTGTCAGGTGTTCTATTCAACACACCTAAGTCCCAATGTTCAAGGAACACCTGCTTGCGCAGGGTTGTTACCTGAGATCCAGTGTCCACCAACGCTGTCAGAGGGACGCCGTTCACCCGGATTGTGATGTGTGGGCATGCTGAGACGAAGCGTGACAATGGCACTGAAGATTCACCTGGGCCCTTCTTCTTTCCTCCCGAGGGGCGGCCCGCTGCCTCGGGGGGTGGCCCGTTTAACTGAAAACACTGAGGCCTGGTGTGTCCATATCTATGGCAATAGGTACAGTATGGCCTCTCACTCTGCGGAGGTTTCACTGAAGACGAACGTCTGGGTGGCGACTCAGGTGAGATGTTGAGACTTCGCAAAGGATCACTGGACAATGAAGACGGCTGGGTCAGACGATCTAGACGGACGGTGATCTGTTCCATGGCACGGGTCAGATGATCCACTCGGGCCAGAAAGTCATCTCTGGAGTCTGCTGGTGTAGTCTGCGCAGTTTGGGCAGCAGGTGAGGTACCCAGAGGTAGTGGCAGGACAACTGGAGCAATGCTTGTTGAGGGTCCAGGTGAGGGAGCACAGATGACTGGGCTCGACTGGGGCTGCTCCTGTCCCAAGACCTGGATGGCAAGGGCCTTGAAGTCAGCAAACGTGATGCTGGGATGTTGTGCAGCAAGCATTCGCAACTGAATCTGGAGCAATGTGGTACCCGCCCCTTCTATGAAGCGGTCAAGCAAGATTTTATCAGAGTCCACATTTTCACGAGGATCCACTTGCACCACAGCTCTGAATGCCTCTTGGAGGGATAAAGCATAGTCCCGCAGGGTCTCACCAGGTAGTTGTCGTCTGGAAAAGAAGCGCATCTTTACCTCGGAGACAGATCGCACGTCAAAGTTCACCTGGAGTTTGTCCAGAATTTGCCCAGGGGTTCTTTTGTCAGAGGCAGGCCAGGATTTGACCTCCCTAGCTGCAGCACCCTCAAGCTGGCCCAGCAGGATCTGTATCTGCTGTTCTGTATTCAGAGGATAGAACTGGAAGAGAGACAGCATCTTCTCACGAAAGTCCCTGAGGGTATGCACCTCCCCTTTGTAGCGCGGCAGCCATGGTGCGCCAGGGTAAAATGGCATGGAGAATGGTAGGCTACTCGCCATGGACACTGCTGGATCACTAGAAACAGATGGCACAATGTCACTTTGCTCAGTCATGTTGTTTGCAGGTATGACTGAAATTAGGTCGCCGTCTCTTTAAGAAACTCAACTGCTTGCTGGCAGGGAATGGAGACTACAACTTGGAATGCTGTCCCTTTAAGAATGCTGTAGCTATTAACAGAGTCACTGTGATGCAGGCTGACGGTGTGCTCCCCCTCTTTAATGGTGGCACTCCCCACGGACACTGTACACGGAAAACACTCGCTGGGGCCGTGGGAGGACTGAAGACAAGGACAGGGAGGCACAGTACTCACTGACAGCAACTGCAGCGTGGACCAGAGATCAGCGGTGCACAGCAGGGACGGTGATGCGGCACCGGAGAGTCAGAAATGGCGCTGGCACGTTCGCCTTTCACTTTCTTGTATGGGTGCGCTGGAGCATTGCGCTCAGCATTCTGGGCTCTCCTAAGATGGCGGCAGATGGGTCTCCTGGCCTCATGGGCAGTGCCAAAAATCTCCCGCACTTTTGCAAGGTACAGTTAACCCTTTGTGGGCGTTCTTACACAGCGATGTGGCGCAGCAAACAAGTCCTGGGCGTTTTAACTCTTCCAGGGCTGTAACACACTGAGAAGACAGTCTTTAGGGCTTACTTCAGGGGTATAGGGCTCCCCCTCTTTGTGGCAAGCACTCTCAGGGAATAAACTTGATCTTAGCAAAGTCCACAATAAAGACCGATGCTCTGGAGACAATTTGGCGCACTTTTCGTGGCGACTTTCTCAAAATGGCACACACCCATATCCTGTTCGTGACGCCAGTTTTTCTTGCGGTGACCAGATGGAAGGCAACGCTGCAGTTGGGATTGCGGGGGTGCAAACAGCGCAGACTTGTCACGGTCTCTGGGCACGAGGGCGCAGCGCTGGTGCTGTCCCACGTTACCACCACTGGTACCGGTGATGAGGGGACTGCACAAATGTTGGTGGTGATTGTTCCCCCGGGGCGCTTCCCCTATACTGTGCCGACTGGTGGTGTTTGGGGCGCCCTGATGTTGTCGGTGCAGAGTCAGACACAGAAACGGTTGTAAAGTTGAACTTTTACTTCCATGGGTGTGGAGGCACAAATGCTTAAACAGTTTCTTCCATACAAAACAACTGGGTATGCCTGGTGACGCAGCAAAGTCCTGGGGTGCAGGGTAGACTTGATGAAAGGTGTTCCTAGCCCCTTATACTTCAGTGTTACAGCCCTAAGGTGCGTCTGGGCTCCTATTTGGCACATAGGAGGATGCCCACCATGATACTAGTACATAATATTCCCCACTCACGTTATGTGGTCCTGATAGCTCAGAGTTTCGGGGTGCAATAGTCAGGGTGGCAGGATATTCCACAGGTCTGGCCTTGGCCCCTGGATCCTGTGATACTGGCTATGGAGCACGTGTTCCAGAATGTTCTCTCCACAGTCTCATGCTGACAAGATGATGATGCTTGACTTCCTTCAGGGCGATGGCTAGGCAGACAGGGGACAGGATCTTCTGAATAGCTGGAGTATGTCAGCTCTCCAACCTTCCTGGGCCTGTCTAGGACTTGAGATTCCTGCACTAAACTCACTGCTTTCTTCACAGGACATCACACTTATCTCCTCACCTCCTCCTCCTAACACTCCACACTTCTAACTCCTCACACGCAGGACCTTCCTGCAGGGGTGTTACCATGGGGACCCAGTGATCAGCTGACTCCTCCCCTTTTCCCAGGCGATGTCCTCCCATTGGACATTTGGTTACTATTCAATCCTATGGGAGGTGTAATGCATGTGTGAGGCTCACTAGGTGGCGCTGTGTTGTGTGAGACTCAGGACCCCCTGCTATGTCACACAGGCTATGAAGCAACAGGAAATAATACAATGCACAGAGATCACCCTCAGCCCAGCCATAGCCAGCTCTGGGATGCCACACTTATAGGTGTTCACAATCTCGATGCCCGTCCCCAGGATGTCCACTGGTTTTGGAGGCCATCTGCCTTTACGGAAGTCCACCACCATCTCCTTGGTCTTCCCCGCGTTAATCTTCAGGTGGTTCCGGTGGCACCAGTCCACAAAATCCTGGTTCAGTTCTCTGTACTCCCTATCATCATCATCTGTGATGAGACCCACTATTGCAGAGTCGTCAGAATACTTCTGTAGGTAGCAGCTGGATGAGTTGCACCTAAAATCTGCAGTGTACAGTGTGAAGAGGAAAGGGGCGAGAACCGTACCCTGAGGTGCCCCCGTATTACAGATCACGGTACCTGACACACAGTCTTTGGCTCTCACGTATTGAGGTCGATTTGTGAGGTAGTCTAGGATCCAGTTGGAGAGGTGGTGGTCCACTCCAGCAAGGCCCAGCTTGTCCCTCAATAACCTGGGCTGTATGGTGTTAAAAGCACTGGAGAAATCAAAGAACATTATTCTCACCGTGTTCCCTGGTTTCTCCAGGTGAGACAGAGCCCTGTGCAGAAGATGGATGATGGCATCATCTACCCCAATGCCCGGCCGATAAGCAAACTGGAGGGGGTCCATAGCGGGGCTCACTAGAGGGTGGAGATGTGTGAGAACCAATCTCTCCAAGATCTTCATCAGGTGGGATGTCAGTGCTACAGGTCTGTAGTCATTGAGGTCCATAGGGTGGGGTTTCTTTGGAACTGGTACCACACAAGAAGATTTCCATAATTCAGGGACTATTTCCTGCCTCAGGCTCATATTATACATATATGTAATTATACCACACAGCTGGTCCCCGCAAGTCTTAATTAGCCTTGCAATGATGTCATCTGGCCCTGCAGCTTTCCTCGCCTTGATCTTTTTCATCTCCTTCCTCACCTGGGCCCGTGTGAAGGTCAGACTGTGGCCAGATAAAGACGGATTTCTGGATTTACTGGTCTGTTGGGAAGTGGCCGCATGGGGAGAAGTCATTGTGGTGGGGGGAGCTGAAGGACATACTGGGGTGGGAGGAGCTGGTGTGTGATATTATGCCCCATAGTGGCCCCTGCACACAGTATTATGCCCCATAGTGGCCCCTGCACACAGTATCATGCCCCATAGTGGCCCCTGCACACAGTATCATGCCCCTTAGTGGCCCCTGCACACAGTATCATGCCCCATAGTGACCCCTGCACACAGTATCATGCCCCATAGTGGCCCCTGCACACAGTATCATGTCCCATAGTGGCCCCTGCACACAGTATCATGCCCCATAGTGGCCCCTGCACACAGTATCATGCCCCATAGTGGCCCCTGCACACAGTATCATGCCCCATAGTGGCCCCTGCACACAGTATCATGCCCCATAGTGGCCCCTGCACACAGTATCATGCCCCATAGTGGCCCCTGCACACACTATTATTCCCCATAGTGGTCCCTGCACACACTATTATATGTCCCATTGTGGACCCCAGAGTATAATGATCGGAGACTCAGGGGAGGATAGAAACATAAAAAAACAATGCTACTTACCTGTTCCTCGCTCTGGTGCATGCCCGTGCACTGCTTCGGCCGCCTTCAATGTTGGATGCGGGCCGGCGTCACATCGCAAAATGATGTCGGGAACGTCACCAAACAGGCCCAAAGCCTGGAGAAGCGTAGGAGAGATAAGTACATTGTTTTTTATGTTCCCTCACCTCCCCTGGGCCTCCGATTATTATACTCCGGGGTCTGAAAAGACCCCGGAGTATAACGATAGCAGTGATTGTGGGGTTCGTCCCACGGCCTCACATACCGATCCCCGCTCCTGCTCACAGCCGCCTCCGCAGAATCGGAAGCACAGGCGGCCGTGAGCGGGACCCCGGGGAACGGTAGTATATAGGGCCTGTTACCTGCTGGGGTTACTCCAGCAGGTAACGGCCTATTAAAAAAAAAAAAAAAAAAAAAAAACATCGTAATGTCCCGGGCCCTGTGGCAGCCGCTATCGCTGCTACCCCGGTAGTTACGCCCCTGGCTTAAATGTACCATGATGTCCTAAAAATGCTCCAAAATTGTGCCATAACATTCTGCCTCAAAGTAAGCCAACTAAAAGATGATGTAAATGTAGAGTAGACAGTGTAAATATAAGGCAGAGTTATCCAGCATTAGTCATTGTGGTAAATGCCGTATATCAGACTGCCTGTCTAAGTTTACACTGTCTAAAATAAACACAGTAATATCACAGTACAGAGATAATACACACAGTGATTTCACAGTACAGAGATAATACACAGTGATGTCACAGTACAGAGATAATACACACAGTGATTTCACAGTACAGAGATAATACACAGTGATGTCACAGTACAGAGATAATACACAGTGATGTCACAGTACAGAGATAATAAACCCAGTGATGTCACAGTATGAAGATAATAAACACAGTGATGTCACAGTACAGGGATAATACTCACAGTGATGTCACAGAGATAATAAACACAGTGATGTCACAGTACAGAGATATTAAATATATTGATGTCACAGTACAGAGATAATATACACATTTATGTCACAGTACAGGGATAATGTACTCAGTGATGTCACAGTACAGCGATACAAATAAACACAGTGATGTCACAGTACAGAGATAATAAACACAATTATGTCACAGTAAAGGAATAATAAACACAATTATATCACAGTACAGGAATAATACACACCGTGATGTCACAGTACAGGAATAATAAACAGTGATGTCACAGTACAGGGATAAAAGGCACAGTACTGTCACAGTACAGGGATAATACACACAATTATGTCACAGACAAGGGATAATACACACAGTGATGTCACAATACAGAGATAATACACACAGTGATATCAAAGTACAGAGATAATAAATATATTGATGTCACAGTACAGGGATAATATACACAGTGATGTCACAGTATAGGGATAATACACACAGTGATGTCACAGTACAGGGATAATAAACACAATTATGTCACAGTACAGGGATTATATTCACAGTGAAGTCACAATACAGGGATAATACACACAATTATGTCACAATACAGAGATAATAAACACAATTATGTCACAGTACAGGGATAATAAACACAGTGATGTCACAGTACAGGTATCAAACACAGTGATGTCACAGTACAGGTATCAAACACAGTGATGTCACAGTACAGAGATTATAAACACAATTATGTCACAGTAAAGGGATAATAAACACAGTGATGTCACAGTACAGAGAGAATAAACAAAGTGATGTTACAGTACAGGGATAAAAGGCACAGTATTTTCACAGTACAGGGATAATACACACAATTATGTCACAGTACAGAGATACTAAATACAGTGATGTCACATTACAGGGATAATACACACAGTGATGTCACAGTACAGGGATAATAAACAGTGATGTCAAAATACAGGGATAATACATACAGTGATGTCACAGTACAGAGATAATAAATATATTGATGTCACAGTACAGTTATAACATATAAACATGGATGAACCTCTAAAGATTTGTTTTGTGTTCGGGTTGGCGGCTTGGGTTCCTGGTTTGTTTCGGGATAAATTACACTTTAAATTGGCTTAAAACATAGAGTAAAAAAATTTTCAGGGCTCCTAGGAATCTATCTATAAAACATAGTATAAAATACTCTTAAGGCTCCTAGGAACCTATCTATAAAACATAGTGTAGAACACTATCAGGGCTCTTAGGAACCTATCTATAAAACATAGCCCAGAATACTCTTAGGTCTCCTAGGAACCTATCTATAAAACATAGTGTAGAATACTGTCAGGGCTCCTAGGAACCTATCTATAAAACATAGTGCAGAATACTCTTAGGGCTCCTAGGAACCTATCTATAAAACATAGTGCAGAATACTCTTAGGGCTCCTAGGAACCTATCTATAAAACATAGTGTAGAACACTGTCAGGGCTCCTAGGAACCTATCTATAAAACATAGTGTAGAATACTCTTAGGGCTCCTAGGAACCTATCTATAAAACATAGTGTAGAATACTCTTAGGTCTCCTAGGAACCTAGCTATAAAACATAGTATAAAATACTCTTAAGGCTCCTAGGAACCTATCTATAAAACATAGTGTAGAATACTGTCAGGGCTCCTAGGAACCTATCTATAAAACATAGCCCAGAATACTCTTAGGTCTCCTAGGAACCTATCTATAAAACATAGTGCAGAATACTCTTAGGGCTCCTAGGAACCTAGCTATAAAACATAGTATAAAATACTCTTAAGGCTCCTAGGAACCTATCTATAAAACATAGTGTAGAACACTCTTAGGGCTCCTAGGAACCTATCTATAAAACATAGTGTAGAACACTCTTAGGTCTCCTAGGAACCTATCTATAAAACATAGTGTAGAATATTGTCAGGGCTCCTAGGAACCTATCTATAAAACATAGCCCAGAATACTCTTAGGTCTCCTAGGAACCTATCTATAAAACATAGTGCAGAATACTCTTAGGGCTCCTAGGAACCTATCTATAAAACATAGTATAGAAGACTCTTAGGGCTCCTAGGAACCTATCTATAAAACATAGTATAGAATACTCTTAGGGCTCCTAGGAACCTATCTATCTAATTTCTTGCTCTCTAACACAAACACAGCTGAAGTTATGTCAAAGTGAAAAGTGACATTATTATACTTTGTGGTCTCTTTAGACCCCAGGGTATAATAGGTGGAGGCCCAGGGGAGATGTTAAAAAAAAAAAAAAAAAAAAACAACCTTCATACTCACCTTCCATTACCCCTTTGGGCCTCCTTTAAGCATCTGCGAACATTGGGGGGGAGGGATGTGTGTGTGTGTGGCAAATGTACTATTGAGAATGTGCCATAATTCTACACTATAAAACTGTGAGACATGGCCCATGTGCCAAAAGCTGGGGGCTAGAGAACATTTCAGTCATATTCATGCCAGTTTTCTGTGCAAATAATTTTAAATCTGTAGGGTCACGAGACTCTTCACCCTTCCCACCTGTCATAGTTGCTTTTGTGGTGTGAGTGGGGGGAAAAAAGAGTCATGCACCATAAGCTGTGACTTTTATCATACATTTTGGCAGGAGTTTATGACACTTGTAGTGTGACTAAAAAGTGCATGAAAATCACACAACAAAATGTCTGCTATGTCTGCTACAGCAGCATACAGTGCAGTTCCTATTCATGTAAGAGAAGTGGTGCTGCAGTTCCCTGGAACCACCACTATGTTTTGGATGAGGTTGCACATGCTCCTTTTCACTTGCACACGACCGAGTGTGCAGACTGAGGGTGGCTTATGTCATAGCGGAATGCCATCGGTTGATACAAGAATGCCATCTGTCCCCCATTGACTTCAATGGGGAGTTCCATTCCGTTCCGAACCTTCTCTATAATCATCGGAATGGAACAGAGCATAGGACCTCCCATCGAGAGGGCCTCAACCTGCACACTCGGTTGTATGTATGAGACCTAACAGCTTCGGACCTCCTATGGATGTATTAAAAATGTATTTGGGGTCGGAAAGCCCTTTAATAATTCTGGTGCATCTGCTGCCAGTGCTCAGAGTATTAAAAATGGCGCATGATGTTAAACCTTTGAATGATACTTGTAATGGCTCCATTGAATATTCTGTATGATGTACTGGGAAGCTGGAAAAAATTCAGAATGGGGTAGAATTGGAGAAAAACTGTGTTTGCATGACTTTCTAATGAGCTTTATTTTTATGGCAGTCACTGTGCAGCCAAAATGACAGGTTACCTCTATTTTATGGGTCGGTACAATTTATTTACATTTTAACCCCTTAAAAAAATCAAAATGTTGGCAAAAAAATAATTTCTTGGAGTCACCATATTCCTACAACTTTGTACAAAAATATACAAATTTGGGGAATGTCTATTTCTTTGATCACTTTTGATCAAAATTTTTATGGGAGGCAATACAGTGAAAAAACATTGATTTAGCCCATTTGATTTTTTTTTTCCTGCTATTGCGTTCACTGTATAGGAAAAATATTTTCATAAGTTTGTAGACCGGGTGTTTTTGGACACAGGTATATCTAATGTGTGTATGTTCTAGGAAAAAGGGGGGGTGATACAAATTTTTATTTTATATATATAAATATTTAACTTTTTTTTTTTTTTTATGCAATTTTTAGACCAGGGGGTCTGATCACTAATACAATGCCTTGTAAAATACGGGCAGTTCTATTACAGGCTGCATAAATCAGCCTGTAATACAAATGTATGCCAGACAAGCCTGGGAGCTTTCAATAAGCTTCTGGCTTTCACGGCAATTGATCGCTGACCCTGGATCCTTCGCATGCGTCGAATGAGAAAATGGCGTCTCGGTCAGATTTGAATGAGGCTTCAGGGGGTTTAATGATGCTGGCACAGATTGTGGGCACTGCCACCAGATCTCCCTGTATAATACAGCGGAGACCTGACGGCGATAGCGGCTGCTCAGCTTTTTGAGTGGCCGCCATATTTAAACAACACCTGATATCTGCCGTACTATTACTGCGTATGTCGGGAAACGGTTAACATATTTCTGTGGTGAAATCCACTCCAGTCCCTTCTGTATTCTTTGCCTTGTTTCTCTCACTACTTTTCCCTGGAATAAAGGTGTATGGGCTCTAAGAAGGCAGGAATTTTTAGTTGTTTTTTTTTTTTAAATAGGCTTTTACCTGCGGATTATTCCAGCAGGTAATGGCCACTATTTGCTTATTGATCCCTACTCTTACCTACAACAGCTTGCACTTCTCCTTCAGTCTTCAGCCTCCAGAGGGCCCCATGAGCCGCACATCATGTCCCAATGCTGAGCAGCGTCAGGATGTTGTTGATGCTGTTCAGCATCTGGTCATTATGTGCAGCGCATGGAACTAGCAGTGATGTCACAGGATCAGCCCAAAACAGCGCCTCTGTCTGTTTCATACATTACATTTTTAGCCCAGAGATCTCCATGAGCTCTGTGGAACGCTGTGTACTTCTCCCAAATTTTCTACAACACTTTGTGCTTCATTTTTCACAATTAGCTTTCAGTGGATGGAAACATTGTACATGATATCCAACCATAACAACTTAGCCTCTATTCAGACAAGTGATGTTCCCAGCTGTGTCACACGACTGCATTAAATAGAGCATAAGTCCTTCTCACACATCTGAAGTGGAACGCCCTCTCGTCCTGATAATTTGTTGCAATGTATCAATGCAGGTTAAATGTATCAGTCTAGAGTCCAGGATGTTCATCTTTCAGAGGATTGTCTAGACTGGATTACATAGGGGGCGTTCACACTACCATTGGTGACCGTCAGTAGTGTCCGTTGCTATTGTCTGTTACAAGATTTTAGCATCGGATACTAGCTGAACCATCAGAAATCCGTTAAAATTTCCATTAATTTCAATGGGTTTTTATATTGTGTCCGTTCGTGTCCGTTTACCCCCAATCCGTCAGAAGTCCGTTTTTTTTCCGCGGAGAAAAAATCCTACATGCAGGACTTTTTTGTCCATTTGGAAAAACGGATTCTTGATGGACAGCAAGTGTCCGTTATTTTTTAGCATTGAAGTCTATGGGTAACGGACTTATAACGGACAGTAACTGATAGCCATCAGTTACTGTCCGTTATTTTATGTCCGTTTTTTTTCTGCGCATGCTCAGAAAGCAGAAAAAAAAAAAAAACGGACACAATAACATCAGTTAGTGTCCGTTAATGTCTGTTATGATAGGTGTCCGTTTTTTTTGTTAACGGACACCTTCCTAACGGAATCCAACGGTACTGTGAACCCTGCCATAGTTACAAATCCTCAGCTGTGAGAAATCTTATTGGTGTAATAGCACCATCTTCAGTCTTCCCCTGCTGGCCTACATTGGTAATGTCCTAAACAGTAGACAAATTTTTTAAATTTTTTATTTTATTCCTTTTAACCTCTAAAATCCGTTTTCTGTACTTTTGCTAGTGGTTGTCCCTGGTATTGCAGCTTTATTCAATTCAGGTGAAGGGGACTGAGCTGCAATACTAGACACGGCCATTACCGAAAGGAAGGCGCTATGCCTGGTAATCAATGAAGGAAAGTGTGGTCCATTCAGTTGGTTGATCAGCAGGAGTGCCAGAAGTCAGACCCCCACTCATTTGATATTAATGGTCTACCCTAAGGATCTACCATAATTTTATAGAACATCAGGAATTATGGCATTTCTGCCTTCACAGATAAACCAGAACTTTTTGATTTTTAGAGGACTACTCCCATTTTCTGGTTGGGATTGGTGAAATGCTTAAAAATACTGTACATAAAAACGTGTATATATATATATATATATATATATATATATATATATATATATATTAAGTGGTTACCAAATATGTGAATGTTTCTGATTTTTCAGAAGATTTAATGGCTATTTAAAGGGGATTTATTGTTTTGCTTTGTAACTTTTTAAAAACTTTTCTTTAACCTCTTAAAGCTATATTCACATGAACGACTTTCAAGGCTGTGTTATGGTTTTTTTTTTTTTTTTTTAACAGCTGTCATATGGCTGCATGAAAATCAATTCATGTGAATGGGGTGAATGGAGCTGTTCACATGACCGTTTTTTGACAATCTGTTTTCATGTCCTATTTTCGCCCGTTTTCATGGATCCCTCAATAGACTTAAATCTATGAGGGATCTATGAAAACTGGAGCCCCTCAGATGCAGAACGGCTGTCAAAAATGTCCCTTTTTTATGGCCATTTTGCCCATCGGTTGTGTGAATTTAGCTTTGCATTGACAGGGCTACAAGGGCCTATGGGTGGTGACTACATGGCATTGCTATTGTGTCTGCTCAATCACCACGCCATATATATAACATACAGTCCCTGACAGAAGTTCTGTCGCTTATCCATGTTGTGGAATCAAAAGCTTATATCCTGACTTTAAATTCATCCATTGGTTTTAGAAATGACTCATATGAAAGCTGAAACCCTCCCAAATGATTTTTTGGTTAAGAAAATAAATTGGCTTCACTGCTGAAATATTCATAATTTAATGAACACAGAAAGGTCAGATTTTGGCAAGACAAAAGTTTTGTCGCTTTGTCATATACTGTAATGCACCCAATCCTAGTTTAAAGCCTCACCTGTGCTCACTAATTGATCGGTTAATTAGTGGGTGTGTATAAAAAGAACTCCAGCACCCCAGACCTTCACCTTCAATCAACCCTGCGACCAAAGCCTTGATTATAAGAGGCTGAAGACCAGATCCACTGCAGAGGTGGCCGGCACCTTTAATGTGTCTCTGCGTCAAGTACAAAGAATTAAAAAAAGATTTGAACAGACTGGAGATGTTTTTGATAAGCCCAGGTCCGGCAGACCCCGCAAGACAACTGCTCAGGAGGAACGTTTGTTGGTTAGAAAATCAAAAGCCAGCCCCTCTTCCACTGCAGCAGCGCTCCAACAGGCCTGGTCACCTCAAGTCCCTGTGTCAACTAGAACAGTTTGTAGGATTCTGTCTCGAAATGGCCTCCATGGTCGAATCAGTGCCCAGAAGCCAGCACTAAACAAAAGGCAATTAAAAAAACGTGTGGCATTTGCCAAGGCCCGCAGCCTGCTAAACGGATGGACGCTGGAAAAGTGGCAGAAGGTGGATTTCTCAGATGAATCTTCAGTTGAATTACACCACAGCCGCCGCAAATACTGCAGGAGACCTACTGGAGCCCGTACGGATCCAAGATACACCCAGAAAACAGCTAAGTTTGGTGGTGGAAAGATCATGGTCTGGGGTTACATTCAGTATGGGGGTGTGCGAAACATTTGCAAGGTGGAAGGCAATATCAATAGCCTAAAATATCAAGAAGTATTAGCTTCCTCTTACATTCCCAATCATAAAAGGGGTCACATTTTGCAGCAGGATGGTGCTCCATCTCATACATCCATCTCTACATTAAAGTTCCTCAAGGCAAAGAAGATGAAGGTGCTCCAGGACTGGCCAGCCTAGTCACCAGACATGAACATCATTGAGCATGTTTGGGGTAGGATGAAAGAGGAAGCTTGGCAGACAAAACCAAAGACTCTTGATGAACTCTGGGAGGCATGTAAGACTGCATTCTTTGCTATTCCTGATGACTTCATCAATAAATTGTATGAATCATTGTTGTAACGCATGGATGCAGTCCTTCAAGCTCATGGAAGTCACACAAAATATTAAATATGGCTCTAATAGCACCACAAGTTCATTCACCAATGTTAGGAAACATATCTTTGTTTTTGAACAGAATTATTGGTTTTATTTTCACATTACTTTATGTGTGCGACAAAACTTTTGTCTTGCCAAAATCTGACCTTTCTGTGTTCATTAAATGATGAATATTTCAGCAGTGAAGCCAATTTATTTTCTTAACCAAAAAATCATTTGGGAGGGTTTCAGCTTTCATATGAGTCATTTCTAAAACCAATGGATGAATTTAAAGTCAGGTTATAAGCTTTTGATTCCACAACATGGATAAGCGACAGAACTTCTGTCAGGGACTGTAGTAGGAATTAAAGGGATCCTCTGGCTTAAATTAATATTTTCATCTGCAAATAGTGTAAATAATAAATAAAATTAACCAGCCGCTCAACTTCTCACATTCTGTATCTATTTTGGTCACTGCGGCGGCCAATCATTGGCTTTGTTTCTGACTTATATACTAAACAGTCCTGTTATGATATATATATCAGATGATAAATGTTACAAGTAGGACTGCCACAAAGCATTAACTACAAAATCCTTGTAGTCGTAGTCAGGCATGCGCTTGGTTGTTTCCATTACTCCTGTTGAGTTTGCATTGAGCGGCAGCGCACTTGCTTCACCAAACACTTGCATCAGGTGGAAGGAAACTAGGGTCCCAATAAACCACCACAGATCTGACCTCTACCACCTATTCAGTGCAATATTTTGGGCCATAATACTGTTTTAAAGGAGTTTTCTGTCCCATAATGCATGTTTCAAGATGTGAATAGGTCATCAGAATCTGATCTGTGGGGGTCAGACACCCAGACCCTGCACAGATTACCTGTTCCTGCAGCTTCAGGGTGCTGGAAGTCACTACATATAGGATTGCAGCTGCAGTTCCCCTGCTCCACCACTATACAGGAGATGGAGCTGCAGCTCTGCATCTATTACTTGAATAGGAGCAGAACCGCTTTCCCTCCCCATCCACTGCAGCATGTTTTAGAAGCTGGAGACTGCCGATATAGCTGATCTGTGCCGGGTCCGGGTGTCCGACCTCAACAGATCAGATACTGATGACCTAGGTCATCCATATGAAACACGCATTAGGGGCCGGAAATCCCCTTTAAGCTAATTTTGTCTTTGAAAACAAAAAGTCTATATGGTGGAATATTTTTTTTTCTGGCTTCCAATCTCTTGTCAGGTGTCCTGGAAATAGCATGAGACGCGCGAGGTGATCTATAGCGCTTTTTATAGACGCTGTCATTTCATCCTCCTCAACGCCCGAGTCCTTATGGCACAAGTTGCGATAAAATGTAAAATGTTTGTTCGACATTGTCGCCAATCAACTCCGGCGAGTCATTTGCCTCGTCTCTTCGGGGGGGAGAAACAGCTAAAGGGGCTTTATTCTTTCTATATATCTACATTTCCGAACATATCACTTATTAAAATCTGGTTGTTGTGACCACTGTCACTGCGACTGAAGTCTGCTTTATTTACTCCAAAATCTGATTTGTTTCATTTTATTACTGTGTTTGTGGAGTAACGGATATCAGATTCTGGAGGGTAGGGTTGCTATTTACCAGGAGGGAGAGATGACTCTGATTCGGTCTGCAGACCCGTTTTCAGTCCTGCTTCGCCCCGGGGCATCAGGGAAAAATAAAATTACTGGCAATAACTGCTTCGACTGCTTTGAATAACATATACAACTCAGAGAGCATAAAATTAGCATAAACACAGCGACGGCTCGCCGCGGCGGAGACACAAATAAGCAGACCCTGGGCTCAGCTGCGGCCTAAGAACCAGAAACCTGCAAACGGCAAATTGAATTTTTGTCAATTATCAGAACTTTTAATTATAAAATGTTGCAGAAAGTTAAAAAAAAAATTTTTAAAAGATTATTTCTTAAAATCATAGAATGCAAGGGAAGATTCTGTAGAGAAGAAGACGCGTCACATGGTCACAGTCTGTTGCAGGGTATATAGGTCTTACCGGTGCCAGGACAGGTAGGGGAGAGGAGGACAGCGCCAATTTGTTACTTACTGGGATTTTTTGGCACTACGAAGCTCCCTCCTAACTCTGCTATATATGGCCTATGTGAAGAGACCCCAGAGTATAATGCTGGGGCCATTTTAGTTCACCCAACAAGAATCTCTATTTTTTCGGTTTCACAAAAAACTAACAATTTGGAATAGTCGGGACCAACCCGACTCGTTACGAGCCGATTCAGTCATCTCTAGTTACAATATATGGGACTACCATACATACTGCCTCTATAAGACTTACAGTATGTTGCACTGCACAGTACTGCTAAGCTCCCCCTCCGACCTCTATAAAGCTTGTGTTACAGTACATGGTACTACTTAGATATGGGAGAACTGCTTTGTCATGAACAAGATTCAACTCGAATATCGGTTTTTAACGAAACCGAGCAAATGGAGATTCATTTCTGATGATCTCGGATGCATTGCGGTAACTTGTTAGACTCTTCAGACTCCAGAGTATAATAGGTGAAGGCAAAGGGGAGGTGGAAAAAATTAAAAACATTCATACTCACCTTCTGTTACCACTTTTGGGCCTCCTTGCAATATCTAGTCCTTTCTTGTTGACATCAGGCGCTTGGGGTCACCGCTGAGGCCTGTGATTGGGCATGATGCATGGTGTGCCCATTTCACTGCTGAGGCCCACACAGACTTGGGATGTCACCTAGGAGACCAAGAGACAGCACCAGAGGCCGCAAGAAGAGGTGAGGGAAGGTGAGTATAAATGTTTTTTATGTTTGTCACCTTCCCTGGGCCTCCACCTATTATACTCTGGGGTCTGAAGAGACCCAGAATATAATAATTTCACTTCCGTTTCAATCCAAACGTGTTTGACCCATAACGAATCAGGGACCCCAGCACCCGAACCTGAAACGAATCAAAGACCCCAGCCACCCGAACCCGAAATGAATCAAAGACTTCAGTCACCCTAACCCAAAAATGAATCAAGGACCCCAGCCATCCGAACCCAAAACTAATCAAAGACCCCAGCCAACCAAACCCGAAAAGAATCAAAGACCCTAATCACCCGAACCCAAAATGCATCAAAGACCCCAGTCACCCAAACCCAAAACGAATCAAGGACTCCAGCCACCCGAAACGAATCAGGGACCCCAGCCACCTGAACCCGAAACGATTCTTGGGAAGTTCACGTATTTCTAGGTACCACCATTCTTCCCTCTCCTGCCTCTATAAGACTTATGTGAATATTACCCGCCTGCCTCTATACGGCCTGTGTTACAATACGTGATCCCACCACGTTCACCCTCCTCCCTCTGTAAGGCCTGTGTTACAATACATAGTACTATCTTGCTTCACCCTCCTAGTGCTTTCAAAAATGGTGGCATACACAATAAGGAGCCTTGAAAATAATGCCACACTCAGTGCACCCTAAAATAGTGCCATACATACAGGACCCAAAAAATAGCTTCATATATAAATTGCCTATAAAGGAAGTATCCAAGAAATAATGGTGTGATCTCCCAGCAAAGGACTATGGCATACCAAGATGTCTACTCTTGATGATCGGAGACGTTGACCATTCTACCACAATGACACACGGGGACTACACAAGTCTTTTTGCTTTTCTAGCAAATGCAGACTTTATCCTAGTACTGTGATATAATACAAACATATATATACATATACATGTTACACTCTGTAAATAAGAAACCTTCCATATAAAGTATGCATTAAATATTAAAGACGAACATTACAAAGAAGTATAGCGGTGTATAATCAAGTGTTACACTAATCCGCCGCATTAAGTACAACAAGGACTGACTTCACTAACTGCGTCAATGAGAAAATCAATTTTACTTGGTATATAGATCACAAAGGAGGCCGATGGTGAGAACGTGTAGATTCATCCAGAGGAAGAGATGGACGCGATTCCCATGGCTGAATTCAAAGAGGCAATGATCGCACTGCCCTATAGATCCGAGTTACGATCCATCAATGACTTTATTTTTGGATATTTTGGCAAAAAATAAAAGTTCTTTATAGAGAAATTCATGAAAGAAAGTTTTGTCCTCGTGTTGTGAGTTGTAGATTTTTAACCTGTGACCTATAGTAATTGATTCGACTACCAAATTTACTGAGAAAAAGAGAATTTTATGGCGAATCAACTAGCAACTAAATTCAATATAAAATAATATCCACTTGGCCATCTTCCTTGTATGGCACACAAGCAGAGATAGCTGTCAATGATTAAAGGGAGTGTGTCACCAGACCCCAGCATATCCACCCAGCCTCACAGATAGATAGGTTAGGGTCACCAGAACCCAGCATATCCAGCCAGCCTCGCTGATAGATAGGTTGTGTTCACCAGACCCCAGCATATCCACCGAGCCTCACAGATAGATAGGTTAGGGTCACCAGAACCCAGCATATCCAGCCAGCCTCGCTGATAGATAGGTTGTGGTCACCAGACCCCAGCATATCCACCCAGCCTCTCAGATAGATAGATAGATAGATAGATAGATAGATAGATAGATAGATAGATAGATTAGGGTCACCAGACCCCAGCATATCCACCCAGACTCTCAGATAGATAGATAGATAGGTTGTGGTCACCAGACCCCAGCATATCCACCCAGCCTCTCAGATAGATAGATAGATAGATAGATAGATAGATAGAGATAGATAGATAGATAGATAGATAGATAGATAGATAGATAGATAGGTTGTGGTCACCAGACCCCAGCATATCCACCCAGCCTCTCAGATAGATAGATAGATAGATAGGTTAGGGTCACCAGACCCCAGCATATCCATCCAGAAGCACAGATAGATAGGTTAGGGTCACCAGACCCCAGCATATCCACACAGTCTCACAGATAGATAGGTTATGGTCACCTGGATCAAGTGGTATTTTCCTCTTATGAAACGGTGTCTCCGTTGTTGAGATATCGCTGTTTTTATCAATCTCCCAAGGAGCTCTTTGATAGATAGATAGATAGATAGGTTAGGGTCACCAGACCCCAGCATATCCACCCAGCTTCTCAGATAGATAGATAGATAGATAGATAGATAGATAGATAGATAGATTAGGGTCACCAGACCCCAGCATATCCACCCAGACTCTCAGATAGATAGATAGATAGATAGATAGATAGATAGGTTGTGGTCACCAGACCCCAGCATATCCACCCAGCCTCTCAGATAGATAGATAGATAGATAGATAGATAGATAGATAGATAGATAGATAGGTTGTGGTCACCAGACCCCAGCATATCCACCCAGCCTCTCAGATAGATAGATAGATAGATAGATAGATAGATAGATAGGTTGTGGTCACCAGACCCCAGCATATCCACCCAGCCTCTCAGATAGATAGATAGATAGGTTAGGGTCACCAGACCCCAGCATATCCATCCAGAAGCACAGATAGATAGGTTAGGGTCACCAGACCCCAGCATATCCACACAGTCTCACAGATAGATAGGTTATGGTCACCTGGATCAAGTGGTATTTTCCTCTTATGAAACGGTGTCTCCGTTGTTGAGATATCGCTGTTTTTATCAATCTCCCAAGGAGCTCTTTGATAGATAGATAGATAGATAGATAGATAGATAGATAGGTTAGGGTCACCAGACCCCAGCATATCCACCCAGCTTCTCAGATAGATAGATAGATAGATAGATAGATAGATAGATAGATTAGGGTCACCAGACCCCAGCATATCCACCCAGACTCTCAGATAGATAGATAGATAGATAGATAGATAGATAGATAGGTTGTGGTCACCAGACCCCAGCATATCCACCCAGCCTCTCAGATAGATGGTTAGGGTCACCAGACCCCAGCATATCCATCCAGAAGCACAGATAGATAGGTTAGGGTCACCAGACCCCAGCATATCCACACAGTCTCACAGATAGATAGGTTATGGTCACCTGGATCAAGTGGTATTTTCCTCTTATGAAACGGTGTCTCCGTTGTTGAGATATCGCTGTTTTTATCAATCTCCCAAGGAGCTCTTTGATAGATAGATAGATAGATAGATAGATAGATAGATAGATAGATAGGTTAGGGTCACCAGACCCCAGCATATCCACCCAGCTTCTCAGATAGATAGATAGATAGATAGATAGATAGATTAGGGTCACCAGACCCCAGCATATCCACCCAGACTCTCAGATAGATAGATAGATAGATAGATAGATAGGTTGTGGTCACCAGACCCCAGCATATCCACCCAGCCTCTCAGATAGATAGATAGATAGATAGATAGATAGATAGATAGATAGGTTGTGGTCACCAGACCCCAGCATATCCACCCAGCCTCTCAGATAGATAGATAGATAGGTTAGGGTCACCAGACCCCAGCATATCCATCCAGAAGCACAGATAGATAGGTTAGGGTCACCAGACCCCAGCATATCCACACAGTCTCACAGATAGATAGGTTATGGTCACCTGGATCAAGTGGTATTTTCCTCTTATGAAACGGTGTCTCCGTTGTTGAGATATCGCTGTTTTTATCAATCTCCCAAGGAGCTCTTTGATAGATAGATAGATAGATAGATAGATAGATAGGTTAGGGTCACCAGACCCCAGCATATCCACCCAGCTTCTCAGATAGATAGATAGATAGATAGATAGATAGATAGATAGATAGGTTGTGGTCACCAGACCCCAGCATATCCACCCAGCCTCTCAGATAGATAGATAGATAGATAGATAGATAGATAGATAGGTTGTGGTCACCAGACCCCAGCATATCCACCCAGCCTCTCAGATAGATAGATAGATAGATAGATAGATAGATAGATAGATAGATAGAAAGATAGATAGATAGGTTGTGGTCACCAGACCCCAGCATATCCACCCAGCCTCTCAGATAGATAGATAGATAGATAGATAGGTTAGGGTCACCAGACCCCAGCATATCCATCCAGCCTCACAGATAGATAGGTTAGGGTCACCAGACCCCAGCATATCCAGCCAGCCTCACAGATAGATAGGTTATGGTCACCTGGATCAAGTGGTATTTTCCTCTTATGAAACGGTGTCTCCGTTGTTGAGATATCGCTGTTTTTATCAATCTCCCAAGGAGCTCTTTGATAGATAGATAGATAGATAGATAGATAGATAGATAGATAGATAGATAGGTTAGGGTCACCAGACCCCAGCATATCCACCCAGCTTCTCAGATAGATAGATAGATAGATAGATAGATAGATAGATAGATAGATTAGGGTCACCAGACCCCAGCATATCCACCCAGACTCTCAGATAGATAGATAGATAGATAGATAGATAGATAGATAGATAGATAGGTTGTGGTCACCAGACCCCAGCATATCCACCCAGCCTCTCAGATAGATAGATAGATAGGTTAGGGTCACCAGACCCCAGCATATCCATCCAGAAGCACAGATAGATAGGTTAGGGTCACCAGACCCCAGCATATCCACACAGTCTCACAGATAGATAGGTTATGGTCACCTGGATCAAGTGGTATTTTCCTCTTATGAAACGGTGTCTCCGTTGTTGAGATATCGCTGTTTTTATCAATCTCCCAAGGAGCTCTTTGATAGATAGATAGATAGATAGATAGATAGGTTAGGGTCACCAGACCCCAGCATATCCACCCAGCTTCTCAGATAGATAGATAGATAGATAGATAGATAGATAGATAGATAGGTTGTGGTCACCAGACCCCAGCATATCCACCCAGCCTCTCAGATAGATAGATAGATAGATAGATAGATAGATAGATAGATAGATAGATAGGTTGTGGTCACCAGACCCCAGCATATCCACCCAGCCTCTCAGATAGATAGATAGATAGATAGGTTAGGGTCACCAGACCCCAGCATATCCATCCAGCCTCACAGATAGATAGGTTAGGGTCACCAGACCCCAGCATATCCAGCCAGCCTCACAGATAGATAGGTTATGGTCACCTGGATCAAGTGGTATTTTCCTCTTATGAAACGGTGTCTCCGTTGTTGAGATATCGCTGTTTTTATCAATCTCCCAAGGAGCTCTTTGATAGATAGATAGATAGATAGATAGATAGATAGGTTAGGGTCACCAGACCCCAGCATATCCACCCAGCCTCTCAGATAGATAGATAGATAGATAGATAGATAGATAGATAGTTTAGGGTCACCAGACCCCAGCATATCCACCCAGCCTCTCAGATAGATAGATAGATAGGTTAGGGTCACCAGACCCCCAGCATATCCACCCAGCCTCGCAGATAGATAGGTTAGGATCACCAGACCCCAGCATATCCAGCCAGCCTCACAGATAGATAGATAGGTTAGGGTCACCAGACCCCAGCATATCCATCCAGCCTCGCAGATAGATAGGTTAGGGTCACCAGACACCAGCATATCCACACAGTCTCACAGGTAGATAGGTTATGGTCACCTGGATCAAGTGGTATTTTCCTCTTATGAAACAGTGTCTCCGTTGTTGATAAATCGCTGTTTTTATCAATCTCCCAAGGAGCTCTTTGAAGTAATAAGGGCATAGCCACTGCCCCCCAAAGAGCTCATTTCATATTGACAAAAACAGTGATCTTGGAAACAGAGGCAACCATTCACAAAGGGAAAACACCACTTGAATCAGGAGACCCTTACCTATCTATCTGCAGGGCTGGGTGGATATGTTGAGTTCTGGTGTCACACTCCCGTTAAGTATGTGACGTCTTTCAGAGCAAACACTTCTTCATAAGATCTCCAAACAACTTAGAAGAATACCTTAAAGGGTTTTTTTAGGGTTCACAGTATGGATGTTCTATCCTTATGATAGGCATCTGTGTAGGAGTCTAACTCTCGACACCCAACTGATCTGTGTGTGAAGGGGTCATGGCACTGCAGCTTTGTTCACACTGCTCTGTACATCTTCACGCTGGACCATTGGTAGAAGCTTTGTAGAATACTGCAGCTTCTCCATCCTTAGCTCAAGGTTGATGTTTACAGTAAATAAAATTTTTTGGATTGAACGGACAGTGGTTTGTGGACCCACTGTGTCACCAAACCGGTTTGGCACTTATGTCTTTCCCCTTTAACCTCTATATGGGGGATCTGGACTTTGTCTCAGGAAGACCACAAAGTCACTACCTTTTGGAGTGGTTCTGGTATTAGGGACAGGTGACCAAGCAATGTACAAGGGAATCAAACAAAAACAGAGTGTGAATACAGTCCAAGGTCAGTGCTGGCAGCACAGATGCAATTGTTAAAAGCAGGACAAGTCTGTAGCAAATAATCAGATTGGGGTTATAGACAGGGAGCAAGGTCAGGAACACAAGTTGGGGTCATACACAGTAAATTAAGAAATAGCATATAGGAACGCCTTAGCAGGATGCTAGAGAACTAGGAAACTTTGTTCAGGCAGGGTGTGGCAGATGTTTATACAACTCCTTAAGAGCGTTGTCTAAGGGACCCCTGCTCTTTACCCTTTAACCTCCATTTAGGGATCTAGAGTTTGCTGTAGGAAGCCCAACAGGTCTCTGCCTCTTGGAGAGATCTCTGTGTTGGTGGTAGTTGACCAAGCAGGTCAGGGCCTATGGTGCAGTTTACTAGGGTATCAGGCAAATGCAAAATGTAAATACAGTCCAAGGTCAGCACTGGCAGCACTAGTGCTGTTGTGAGGGGCAGGACAGGTCATAAACAGATTGATGCTATAGCTCAGCAGACAAGGAATGAGTTCAGGACCACATGCTGGGGTCATACAGGTAGACACTAAGTAGGAAGCTAGAGAACTAGGAACCTTTGCTCATTCGGGGTGTGGCAGGTAAAGCAGGCTTTTATACCAGAGATAGGGTGGGGGAAGATTTACTGGCGTAGGTGCTAGCACGATAGAAGCATGTACCCACTATATGGTCAGACCCATCAGCAGAATCAGGAAGTGACGGTGAATGTCCCAGTGGAGAAGCAGTAAACGGACACCGTTATAAAACCCCAATCAGATTGGAATACTTATCTATGGGTATATAAATTCGTAGGGTGATAGACCCCAGGGTAACTAGAGCCTTGTGGATATGTCTACGGCCCCGGTCAAGGTTGGAGGACACAATCAGGCACTCACAGCAAATGAACTTGGACAAGGATTTATATACTAAAATGTTACAGTTTTACCATATAACTGGCTTAGTGGTTACAGAGGCTAACAAGAAACACCTGGCTTGGTGGTTACAGAACAGTCTTTCAATTGGGTAGAGTTCAACCCTTCCCATTGCGCTTCAGAAAAAATATGCCAAGTTGAGTATATAGGTAATGCTGGGTGCCATAACAGTGTGACTATGTTAGCAGACAGAAGCCTTCTATATCTCTGCCGGGCACCGGTTCTATTATACAGCCAGTATATGACTCAGAGATAACTCCTGAGACCGGCAGAATAACCAGATACCGATTACAGCATCTAAGTGGGTAGAAATGGGGCTCTTTCTCTTACCCCTTCCCCCGAATGTGATTATGGGGTGCAGAGGTGTCGACATGGCAGACTGGTGTCCCGACAACAGCCACCAGACTACACAATCCTAATATATGTCTAGTACAATGTATATTACCGATAGACCGCTGAGCTCACTGATTGGTCTCAGCAGTCATGTGACTGGGCATGGGCCAAGCAGGTCCTATCAGTACCAGGGCTGAAGGACCCTGTGGTCATGTCCGACAGAGATTACCTCTACGTGTTTTTCCCACCACACAGCAGATCTAGACTCGATTCGAGCGAAGTCAGCCGCCATTGACATCTCACGTCATGTCAATTTGGCTTGGCTCTCCCGATCAATGCTCCATGAAAACAGGCGGTATCCTGGTCGGCCATAAAAGATGCGATTACCCATTTGTTTTTTGGGGCATGTTTACGTGGGACAATGATCGGGAATGATAGTTCAGATAGATGCCAATCATCGACCCGTGTAGAAGTGCCTATAGCTGAGGGTGGGTTCACACTTGCGGAGGCACTCCGTCCGCCGCGAATCCGACCTAAATGTTGGAAAACTGGATAGGGAAAGGTTTGCGACACTTTTCTTAAAAACCCATTCACTTGAATGGGGTTTTAAAGAAATGCACGGGTGTGCGCTTACACCTTCTGCGCTGCAAAGCCATTTTTTTTCGTCTGACACAAAGTCCTGCATGTCTGTCTGTTTTCGCAGCGCAGAGAGTGTAAGCGCACAACCGCGCATTGCTTTAAAAACCTATTCACGTGAATGGGTTTTTAAGCAAGGCGTCGCAAACCTTTCCCTACCCAGTCCCTATACAGTTTTCTGACATTTAGGTCGGATTTGCGGCGGACGGACTCCAGCGCAAGTGTGAACCCACTCTAAATGGTCTTGAAGGTCTATACAGGTCCTTCTGGTATCAGGACTGCATGTATATACTGTAGTCCTTTATACAGTAAACATGGGGCCATGTGCCTTATATAGGTGGGGATATTGCAGCTGCTCATACGATTTTTCTATTATGCCGCCTTTCACACCTGAGTCGCTGTATCTGTTCTTCGGGTCCAACACAGGACGATAAAAAGTGAAAAATAGTCTGTCAAATGATGGATGCCAAGGGACCCCCCCCCCCCTGACCATAATGGGGTCCATCAGGCGTCCATTATTTTTTAACAGACATCACCAGACGAATACGTTGTCCTTCTAGGACTTTTTTGTCGGTGATATCTGCCAGATACTACTCTGAGATCTCTGATTGAAGATTCTGATGCTGATGTGAACATAGCCCAATATTGTTAGTTTGGGAAAAGATAGTGAACCACTGAATAAAGATCCCTTTCTCAAGTCTTGCATATACTGTACATTGTATGAAGTAGCTGCATAAACAGCTTTCGGCCTCCTTATCAATCCTTACACTGTTTGCTGCCACCTTCAGGTCACACCTGAACACTGCATGTGAAGATGACGGTAGAACATGATGCAGTGAATGTTGAAGGTAGTTATAATAATTGATGATAATAAACATATGTAACCTTTACTTTATTAAGGGTTAAGTACTTGGAATAATTTATTTAGTCTATACATTTTGGGCATCCATAAACATAAAACATTAGGTCATAAGACAAAGCAGCACAGAGTATTTTAGCACAACTTGTCCTGGTCGGGGGTTAAGAATTGAAGACAAGGCATGAATATAGTTGGTGGTCACAGACATTGTTCTTATTCATATGAGGACACTCAGGGCATTGGCTATTCAGGAAACAGTTCTCTTTGTTAGACAGACAGCAGGAAACAATTCTTTCTTAAGTAAGCTTGAAGATGTTTTGTTTGTATTCAGACTGTCCCACCCAACATGTTGATAGACTACAAGACTTGGTTTAGAGACCCCCATTAGTGGGGAAAAAAGTATTTAGTCAGCCACCAATTGTGCAAGTTCTCCCACTTAAAAAGATGAGGCCGGCCTGTAATTGTCATCATAGGTAGACCTCAACTATGAGAGACAAAATGAGAAAACAAATCCAGAAAATCACATTGTCTGATTTTTTTAAGAATTTATTTGCAAATTATGGTGGAAAATAAGTATTTGGTCACCTACAAACAAGCAAGATTTCTGGCTCTCACAGACCTGTAACTTCTTCTTTAAGAGGCTCCTCTGTCCTCCACTCATTACCTGTAGTAATGGCTACTGTTTGACATTGTTATCAGTATAAAAGACACCTGTCCACAACCTCAAACAGTCACACTCCAAACTCCACTATGGTGAAGACCAAAGAGCTGTGGAAGGACACCAGAAACAAAATTGTAGACCTGCACCAGGCTGGGAAGACTGAATCTGCAATAGGCAAGCAGCTTGGTGTGAAGAAATCAACTGTGGGAGCAATAATTAGAAAATGGAAGACATACAAGACCACTGATAATCTCCCTCCATCAGGGGCTCCACGCAAGATCTCACCCCGTGGGGTCAAAGTGATCACAAGAACGGTGAGCAAAATTCCCAGAACCACACGGGGGGACCTAGTGAATGACCTGCAGAAAGCTGGGACTAACGTAACAAAGGCTACGTCAGTAACACACTACGCCGCCAGGGACTCAGATCCTGCAGTGCCAGACGTGTCCCCCTGCTTAAGCCAGTACATATCCGGGCCCATCTGAAGTTTGCTAGAGAGCATTTGGACGTTCCAGAAGAGTATTGGGAGAATGTCATATGGTCAGAGGAAACCAAAGTAGAACTGTTTGGTAGAAACACAACTCGTCGTGTTTGGAGGAGAGTGAATGCTGAGTTGCATCCAAAGAACACCATACCTACTGTGAAGCATGGGGGTGACAGTATCATGCTTTGGGGCAGTTTCTCTGCAAAGGGACCAGGACGACTGATCCTTGTACATGAAAGAATGAATGGGGCCATGTATCATGAGATTTTGAGTGCAAACCTCCTTCCATCAGCAAGGACATTGAAGATGAAACGTGGCTGGGTCTTTCAGCATGACAATGATCCCAAGCACACCGCCAGGACAACGAAGGAGCGGCTTTGTAAGAAGCATTTCAAGGTCCTGGAGTGGTCTAGCCAGTCTCCAGATCTCAACCCCATAGAAAACCTCTGGAGGGAGTTGAAAGTCCGTGTTGTCCAGCGACAGCCCCAAAACATCCCTGCTCTAGAGGAGATCTGCATGGAGGAATGGGCCAACATACCAGCAACAGTGTGTGCCAACCTTGTGAAGACTCACAGAAAACGTTTGACCTCTGTCATTGCCAACAAAGGATATATAACAAAGTATTGAGAGGAACTTTTGTTATTGACCAAATACTTATTTTCCACCATAATTTGCAAATAAATTCTTTAAAAAAATCAGACAATGTGATTTTCTGGATTTGTTTTCTCATTTTGTCTCTCATAGTTGAGGTCTACCTATGATGACAATTACAGGCCGGCCTCATCTTTTTAAGTGGGAGAACTTGCACAATTGGTGGCTGACTAAATACTTTTTTACCCCACTGTAAATGCAATTTATAAAAGTGGAGGGGTTGGAAGAAAATCTGTTATTAGCAGAGTTCAAGTCCATACAAATGTACAAGAATATAACTACTATAATACTGCTCCTATGTACAAGAATATAACTACTATAATACTGCTCCTATGTACAAGAATATAACTACTATAATACTGCCCCCTGTGTACAAGAATATAACTACTATAATACTGCCCCTATGTACAAGAATATAACTACTATAATACTGCCCCCTGTGTACAAGAATATAACTACTATAATACTGCTCCTATGTACAAGAATATAACTACTATAATACTGCTCCTATGTACAAGAATATAACTACTATAATACTGCTCCTATGTACAAGAATATAACTACTATAATACTGCTCCTATGTACAAGAATATAACTACTATAATACTGCTCCTGTGTACAAGAATATAACTACTATAATACTGCTCCTATGTACAAGAATATAACTACTATAATACTACCTCCTATGTACAAGAATATAACTACTATAATACTGCTCCTATGTACAAGAATATAACTACTATAATACTGCTCCTATGTACAAGAATATAACTACTATAATACTGCTCCTATGTACAAGAATATAACTATTATAATACTGCTCGTATGTACAAGAATATAACTACTATAATACTACGCCTATGTACAAGAATATAACTACTATAATACTGCTCCTATGTACAAGAATATAACTACTATAATACTGCTCCTATGTACAAGAATATAACTACTATAATACTGCTCCTATGTACAAGAATATAACTACTATAATACTGCCTCCTAGCTGTGAGGTTGTGTTTCTGTAGCTCTCCTGAGTCTCCTGATGTCTGGAGAAAGCCCAGGGCGGGGCCACCCTGGGTGGGGCAGCTCCCCTAGCAAGGCCCAGGCTCCAAGGCCTACTCTGGGAAACAACTCCCAGACAACTGAGAAAGTGGATGAAAATCCCAAAGTCTCCAGGAATGGAAGTAATGTCCAGTGTGTCAGCAGTCCCAGTGCAAGTCAAGATGGGAAGAAAGTTATTGCAAAGAAAGCAGTAGCAGAAGCAAGCAGAGGTACGGTGCAACAACCTACCAAAGTAATTGTGCAGCATCCAGACAGAGTACCTGATTGTAAGAAGAAGCAAGCCGTGCAGCCTGTGCAGACGCCATTACATGTTACAGGTGTCCCGTCCACTCCACCCTCCTGCAGACAGAGGAGAACGTCCCTGGAGAAACAGACCATGCTGGAGAACATGCAGCGGCCTGTACTGGTACGGTCTGAGCGGACAAGATCTGGCAGTGGAAACTGCAAAACTGTAGTGAAGGCTGTGGATGAGACCAAAGTGAGACCAGCAGGATGGCCTCATGGTACCAGTAGTGCGGTCACTGGGAACAAACTGGGACATAGTCCCCAACCTGCAGATTGTGGCCCCATGGCAGTGACAACAGCCGCAGCAGGCCAGAAGTCACAGGCTACGCCGACCAGAAGCCATACTGTGAGTAACCAGCCTGCAAATCTCCCCAATAATGCACAGAGTGTTACAATGGCTGAGCGAGCACCTGAACTGCGCCTGGCAGACGAGATCCCAGCACTGGTCAGGAGACTGGAGACATTAAAGGCAGGTAAAATATATATGCAGAGACAGATTGACTGTGCCTACAAAATAAGGGCTGCTAAACCTTGGTTAGAGGAAGGAGTGGACAAGAAGCTGAGCGCACTGGCGAAAGAGCTCGCCGATAACGTACAGGAGACCGAGACTGTACTGGAGCAAATGGGACCGGTGGGCGAATCCTACAGAAACCTGCAGCGATTTGAGGAATACCAGAAGTCACCATCATCTCACTCTAGGTCTGAACCCTCTCAAGATGGCGGCCAGCAGTCCCATGCAAAACCTATTCTGCAGCCAGCAAGTTTCCCTTTTAAGGAAGGGAATTTGTATGGGGAAGGAGCAGCTAATGCCAAGCCACAGCAAAGACCTGCAGCAGTTCCTGGCAAGGCACCACAAGACCCAGCAAGCAGCACTTTACAGCAAGATCATGGACCCCTGCCTGAAGTAGCATCTGTGCAGACACCACAAGTCCCAGGAAGCAGGTCATCTCATCAGGACTGTGGACTGTTACCTGAAGGTACTGGGGTAGCAGCACATTTGGGGTCTCAGGTTGTGAGTGTGTGGGACAGTCTGGACTCTGCTGTGCAAGTCACCAATAGTGACTATAATAACATTGTGGACTCTGCTGTGCAGGACTCTGCTGCCACTGACTATCCATCTAATGTGTCTGATATTATAGATAATCCTGTATATAATAATGGTGCAGCAGGGGGAAGTGTTTCTCATTCTGGGGGGATCCTTCACCATCTATGACATTAGACCCCTCTACAGTCCAGTCTCTGGAGTCTGGTGATATCATAGACATAGAGGTTGATGGTGGGGCGGACACAGCACAGTCCAATGTACAGGACTTTCCCCCTCTAGTTACTAATGTAGTAACAGAACCTCGTAGTGCAGGTGCTCAGCAGCCCACACAGCGCCCACAGACACGCCAAGATGGCGGATCTGGCCATACCTCCTCTGGGAATGCCTGGAGCCGCGGTGCTCCTTCTTTTACGTCAGGCACAAACTATACAGGCCAGGCTTTCAAGAGGAGGAATGTAGTCAGGTTTAGGCACAGAGGTGCCAAGGAAGATCTGCCTGATAGAAGGTTTGTGGTTAGAGGGCTCCTATGTACCCAGATGGGCTTCCTGCCGACTAACATCCTGGCAGTGATAAACCTTCCTGACCGCCAGGGGTATGATGTCAGCTTTAAGTTGATGTCTGATCTGGACCGTTTCTGGGCTAATGTCACCAGGTTCAGAGATACTGAGGGTTGGAATAAGTTCAGCTTCATCCCCATCTCTAGGCCAGATACCGCAAGTGTCACCATTGTATTCTGGAATGAGGCCGTTCCCCCTCAGGACATTGTCATCTGGCTCAGGAGACACTGCGACCTAATGTCCGATCTAACTAAAAACAGGGACGAAGACGGGATCTAGACTGGTGGGTGGAAGGTCCTGGTTAAGTTGCGTCAGAACAACAACGTAACCCAACATCTGCCCAACTCCTTTTTCATTGGCCGAGAGAAAGGCGTCTGCTTCTATGCGGGTCAGCCGCGCAGATGCTTTAGGTGTGGGAAGGCCGGTCATATAGCGAGTGTGTGCACCATGGTAAAGTGCAACTTGTGTAATGAAATGGGCCACGTGAGCGCTACCTGCCAAAACATTAGATGTAACCTATGTGGTAAGATGGGTCACCCCCTCAGGGACTGTCCTGATGCTTGGCATAACCTCCGTAGGGATATCCCTGATGAGGACTGGCTGGCAGCGGCTGATGACATACAGGAGGAGGAGGAGGCGCTGTTGTCAGGGCCAGTAGTCACTGAGTCAGAGCCCCAAACAGATACAGGTGATACCACCCAGGACCAAGCCCAGTCAGGACCCATTGAGGCGACCATGGAGGTTGTTGACCAAGTTGTACAACCCTCAGTGGCCATCTCTTCTCCTGCCCCAACACCCACCAGTACTAAGAGAAGGAAGAAAGATAGATCCAGCCGTAAGCCTGAGGGTGAGTGGACCACTGTAAAAAAAACAACTAGGATGAGAGTAGATAGAACTGGTGATGTCACAGCAACGGCAAATAGGTTCTATATTCTATCAGAGTCAGACGGAGAAGAGGAACTAGACAGGAAGATCCAACAAATGATGGCAGAGTATGATGAGGAACCAGAGGGCGATCCTCCTACTAAAAGGAGACCCCGCCGAGCTGAGGTGCAGTCTGAATCAGACATGGAAACAGTAGGTCACCAGGACAGCTCTGATTCAGATCTATGATGGAGGAAAGTGGATCTGTTTTAAGTTTGACCTATTTAGTTTTACTGTATGTTCTTTAAATTTTCTTCTCCAACAGGTGTGGACTCTTTAAGTTGATTTTGCTTTAAGTATTTTCTTGTTTGATCCTTCTTTGTACATGCAAAATGTCTGGAATTACTGAAAGAATTTTTGTTTAATTGTATTTATGTTTGTTTTTACTTTAATAAAAATTGCCTCCTATGTACAAGAATATAACTACTATAATACTGCTCCTATGTACAAGAATATAACTACTATAATACTGCTCCTATGTACAAGAATATAACTACTATAATACTGCCTCCTATGTACAAGAATATAACTACTATAATACTGCTCCTATGTACAAGAATATAACTACTATAATACTGCCCCTATGTACAAGAATATAACTACTATAATACTGCTCCTATGTACAAGAATATAACTACTATAATACTGCTCCCTATGTACAAGAATATAACTACTATAATACTGCCCCTATGTACAAGAATATAACTACTATAATACTGCTCCTATGTACAAGAATATAACTACTATAATACTGCTCCTATGTACAAGAATATAACTACTATAATACTGTATCCTATGTACAAGAATATAACTACTATAATACTGCTCCTATGTACAAGAATATAACTACTATAATACTGCCCCCTATGTACAAGAATATAACTACTATAATACTACCTCCTATGTACAAGAATATAACTACTATAATACTGCCCCTATGTACAAGAATATAACTACTATAATACTGCCCCTATGTACAAGAATATAACTACTATAATACTGCTCCCTATGTACAAGAATATAACTACTATAATACTGCTCCTATGTACAAGAATATAACTACTATAATACTGCCCCCTATGTACAAGAATATAACTACTATAATACTACCTCCTATGTACAAGAATATAACTACTATAATACTGCTCCTATGTACAAGAATATAACTACTATAATACTGCTCCTATGTACAAGAATATAACTACTATAATACTGCCCCCTATGTACAAGAATATAACTACTATAATACTACTCCTATGTACAAGAATATAACTACTATAATACTGCCCCCTATGTACAAGAATATAACTACTATAATACTGCCCCCTATGTACAAGAATATAACTACTATAATACTGCCCCCTATGTACAAGAATATAACTACTATAATACTTCCCCCTATGTACAAGAATATAACTACTATAATACTGCTCCTATGTACAAGAATATAACTACTATAATACTACCTCCTATGTACAAGAATATAACTACTATAATACTACCCCTATGTACAAGAATATAACTACTATAATACTGCTCCTATGTACAAGAATATAACTACTATAATACTGCCCCCTATGTACAAGAATATAACTACTATAATACTGCCCCTATGTACAAGAATATAACTACTATAATACTGCTCCTATGTACAAGAATATAACTACTATAATACTGCTCCTATGTACAAGAATATAACTACTATAATACTGTCCTCCTATGTACAAGAATATAACTACTATAATACTGCCCCTATGTACAAGAATATAACTACTATAATACTGCCCCTATGTACAAGAATATAACTACTATAATACTGCTCCTATGTACAAGAATATAACTACTATAATACTGCTCCTATGTACAAGAATATAACTACTATAATACTGCTCCTATGTACAAGAATATAACTACTATAATACTACCTCCTATGTACAAGAATATAACTACTATAATACTGCCCCCTATGTACAAGAATATAACTACTATAATACTGCTCCTATGTACAAGAATATAACTACTATAATACTGCTCCTATGTACAAGAATATAACTACTATAATACTGCCTCCTATGTACAAGAATATAACTACTATAATACTGCTCCTATGTACAAGAATATAACTACTATAATACTGCCCCTATGTACAAGAATATAACTACTATAATACTGCCCCTATGTACAAGAATATAACTACTATAATACTGCTCCTATGTACAAGAATATTAACTACTATAATACTACCTCCTATGTACAAGAATATAACTACTATAATACTGCTCCTATGTACAAGAATATAACTACTATAATACTGCCCCCTATGTACAAGAATATAACTACTATAATACTACCTCCTATGTACAAGAATATAACTACTATAATACTGCTCCTATGTACAAGAATATAACTACTATAATACTGCTCCTATGTACAAGAATATAACTACTATAATACTGCCCCCTATGTACAAGAATATAACTACTATAATACTACTCCTATGTACAAGAATATAACTACTATAATACTGCCCCCTATGTACAAGAATATAACTACTATAATACTGCCCCCTATGTACAAGAATATAACTACTATAATACTGCTCCTATGTACAAGAATATAACTACTATAATACTGCTCCTATGTACAAGAATATAACTACTATAATACTGCTCCTATGTACAAGAATATAACTACTATAATACTACCTCCTATGTACAAGAATATAACTACTATAATACTGCTCCTATGTACAAGAATATAACTACTATAATACTGCTCCTATGTACAAGAATATAACTACTATAATACTGCTCCTATGTACAAGAATATAACTACTATAATACTACCTCCTATGTACAAGAATATAACTACTATAATACTGCCCCCTATGTACAAGAATATAACTACTATAATACTGCTCCTATGTACAAGAATATAACTACTATAATACTGCTCCTATGTACAAGAATATAACTACTATAATACTGCCTCCTATGTACAAGAATATAACTACTATAATACTGCTCCTATGTACAAGAATATAACTACTATAATACTGCCCCTATGTACAAGAATATAACTACTATAATACTGCCCCTATGTACAAGAATATAACTACTATAATACTGCTCCTATGTACAAGAATATAACTACTATAATACTACCTCCTATGTACAAGAATATAACTACTATAATACTGCTCCTATGTACAAGAATATAACTACTATAATACTGCCCCCTATGTACAAGAATATAACTACTATAATACTACCTCCTATGTACAAGAATATAACTACTATAATACTGCTCCTATGTACAAGAATATAACTACTATAATACTGCTCCTATGTACAAGAATATAACTACTATAATACTGCCCCCTATGTACAAGAATATAACTACTATAATACTACTCCTATGTACAAGAATATAACTACTATAATACTGCCTCCTATGTACAAGAATATAACTACTATAATACTGCCCCCTATGTACAAGAATATAACTACTATAATACTGCTCCTATGTACAAGAATATAACTACTATAATACTGCTCCTATGTACAAGAATATAACTACTATAATACTGCTCCTATGTACAAGAATATAACTACTATAATACTACCTCCTATGTACAAGAATATAACTACTATAATACTGCTCCTATGTACAAGAATATAACTACTATAATACTAGCTCCTATGTACAAGAATATAACTACTATAATACTTGCCCCTATGTACAAGAATATAACTACTATAATACTGCTCCTATGTACAAGAATATAACTACTATAATACTGCTCCTATGTACAAGAATATAACTACTATAATACTGCCTCCTATGTACAAGAATATAACTACTATAATACTGCTCCTATGTACAAGAATATAACTACTATAATACTGCCCCTATGTACAAGAATATAACTACTATAATACTACCTCCTATGTACAAGAATATAACTACTATAATACTGCCCCTATGTACAAGAATATAACTACTATAATACTGCCCCTATGTACAAGAATATAACTACTATAATACTGCTCCTATGTACAAGAATATAACTACTATAATACTACCTCCTATGTACAAGAATATAACTACTATAATACTGCTCCTATGTACAAGAATATAACTACTATAATACTGCCCCCTATGTACAAGAATATAACTACTATAATACTACCTCCTATGTACAAGAATATAACTACTATAATACTGCTCCTATGTACAAGAATATAACTACTATAATACTGCTCCTATGTACAAGAATATAACTACTATAATACTGCCCCCTATGTACAAGAATATAACTACTATAATACTACTCCTATGTACAAGAATATAACTACTATAATACTGCCCCCTATGTACAAGAATATAACTACTATAATACTGCCCCTATGTACAAGAATATAACTACTATAATACTGCTCCTATGTACAAGAATATAACTACTATAATACTACCTCCTATGTAGAAGAATATAACTACTATAATACTACCCTATGTACAAGAATATAACTACTATAATACTGCTCCTATGTACAAGAATATAACTACTATAATACTGCCTCCTATGTACAAGAATATAACTACTATAATACTGCCCCTATGTAAAAGAATATAACTACTATAATACTGCTCCTATGTACAAGAATATAACTACTATAATACTGCTCCTATGTACAAGAATATAACTACTATAATACTGTCTCCTATGTACAAGAATATAACTACTATAATACTGCCCCTATGTACAAGAATATAACTACTATAATACTGCTCCTATGTACAAGAATATAACTACTATAATACTGTATCCTATGTACAAGAATATAACTACTATAATACTGCCCCTATGTACAAGAATATAACTACTATAATACTGCCCCTATGTACAAGAATATAACTACTATAATACTGCTCCTATGTACAAGAATATAACTACTATAATACTGCTCCTATGTACAAGAATATAACTACTATAATACTACCTCCTATGTACAAGAATATAACTACTATAATACTGCTCCTATGTACAAGAATATAACTACTATAATACTGCTCCTATGTACAAGAATATAACTACTATAATACTGCCCCCTATGTACAAGAATATAACTACTATAATACTACTCCTATGTACAAGAATATAACTACTATAATACTGCCCCCTATGTACAAGAATATAACTACTATAATACTGCCTCCTATGTACAAGAATATAACTACTATAATACTGCTCCTATGTACAAGAATATAACTACTATAATACTGCTCCTATGTACAAGAATATAACTACTATAATACTACCTCCTATGTACAAGAATATAACTACTATAATACTGCTCCTATGTACAAGAATATAACTACTATAATACTGCTCCTATGTACAAGAATATAACTACTATAATACTGCTCCTATGTACAAGAATATAACTACTATAATACTCCTCCTATGTACAAGAATATAACTACTATAATACTGCTCCTATGTACAAGAATATAACTACTATAATACTCCTCCTATGTACAAGAATATAACTACTATAATACTGCCCCCTATGTACAAGAATATAACTACTATAATACTGCCCCTATGTACAAGAATATAACTACTATAATACTGCTCCTATGTACAAGAATATAACTACTATAATACTGCTCCCTATGTACAAGAATATAACTACTATAATACTGCCCCTATGTACAAGAATATAACTACTATAATACTGCTCCTATGTACAAGAATATAACTACTATAATACTGCTCCTATGTACAAGAATATAACTACTATAATACTGCCTCCTATGTACAAGAATATAACTACTATAATACTGCTCCTATGTACAAGAATATAACTACTATAATACTGCCCCCTATGTACAAGAATATAACTACTATAATACTACCTCCTATGTACAAGAATATAACTACTATAATACTGCCCCTATGTACAAGAATATAACTACTATAATACTGCCCCTATGTACAAGAATATAACTACTATAATACTGCTCCTATGTACAAGAATATAACTACTATAATACTACCTCCTATGTACAAGAATATAACTACTATAATACTGCTCCTATGTACAAGAATATAACTACTATAATACTGCTCCTATGTACAAGAATATAACTACTATAATACTACCTCCTATGTACAAGAATATAACTACTATAATACTGCTCCTATGTACAAGAATATAACTACTATAATACTGCCCCCTATGTACAAGAATATAACTACTATAATACTGCTCCTATGTACAAGAATATAACTACTATAATACTGCCCCCTATGTACAAGAATATAACTACTATAATACTGCCCCCTATGTACAAGAATATAACTACTATAATACTGCTCCTATGTACAAGAATATAACTACTATAATACTGCTCCTATGTACAAGAATATAACTACTATAATACTACCTCCTATGTACAAGAATATAACTACTATAATACTGCTCCTATGTACAAGAATATAACTACTATAATACTGCTCCTATGTACAAGAATATAACTACTATAATACTGCTCCTATGTACAAGAATATAACTACTATAATACTACCTCCTATGTACAAGAATATAACTACTATAATACTACCTCCTATGTACAAGAATATAACTACTATAATACTACCTCCTATGTACAAGAATATAACTACTATAATACTGCCCCCTATGTACAAGAATATAACTACTATAATACTGCCCCTATGTACAAGAATATAACTACTATAATACTGCTCCTATGTACAAGAATATAACTACTATAATACTGCCCCTATGTACAAGAATATAACTACTATAATACTGCTCCTATGTACAAGAATATAACTACTATAATACTGCTCCTATGTACAAGAATATAACTACTATAATACTGATCCTATGTACAAGAATATAACTACTATAATACTGCTCCTATGTACAAGAATATAACTACTATAATACTGCCCCCTATGTACAAGAATATAACTACTATAATACTGCCTCCTATGTACAAGAATATAACTACTATAATACTGCCCCTATGTACAAGAATATAACTACTATAATACTGCCCCTATGTACAAGAATATAACTACTATAATACTGCTCCTATGTACAAGAATATAACTACTATAATACTACCTCCTATGTACAAGAATATAACTACTATAATACTGCCCCTATGTACAAGAATATAACTACTATAATACTGCCCCCTATGTACAAGAATATAACTACTATAATACTGCCCCCTATGTACAAGAATATAACTACTATAATACTGCTCCTATGTACAAGAATATAACTACTATAATACTGCTCCTATGTACAAGAATATAACTACTATAATACTGCTCCTATGTACAAGAATATAACTACTATAATACTAGCTCCTATGTACAAGAATATAACTACTATAATACTGCTCCTATGTACAAGAATATAACTACTATAATACTACCTCCTATGTACAAGAATATAACTACTATAATACTTGCCCCTATGTAGAAGAATATAACTACTATAATACTGCTCCTATGTACAAGAATATAACTACTATAATACTGCTCCTATGTACAAGAATATAACTACTATAATACTGCCTCCTATGTACAAGAATATAACTACTATAATACTGCTCCTATGTACAAGAATATAACTACTATAATACTGCCCCTATGTACAAGAATATAACTACTATAATACTACCTCCTATGTACAAGAATATAACTACTATAATACTGCCCCTATGTACAAGAATATAACTACTATAATACTGCCCCTATGTACAAGAATATAACTACTATAATACTGCTCCTATGTACAAGAATATAACTACTATAATACTACCTCCTATGTACAAGAATATAACTACTATAATACTGCTCCTATGTACAAGAATATAACTACTATAATACTGCCCCCTATGTACAAGAATATAACTACTATAATACTACCTCCTATGTACAAGAATATAACTACTATAATACTGCTCCTATGTACAAGAATATAACTACTATAATACTGCTCCTATGTACAAGAATATAACTACTATAATACTGCCCCCTATGTACAAGAATATAACTACTATAATACTACTCCTATGTACAAGAATATAACTACTATAATACTGCCCCCTATGTACAAGAATATAACTATTATAATACTGCCCCCTATGTACAAGAATATAACTACTATAATACTGCTCCTATGTACAAGAATATAAATACTATAATACTACCTCCTATGTAGAAGAATATAACTACTATAATACTACCCTATGTACAAGAATATAACTACTATAATACTGCTCCTATGTACAAGAATATAACTACTATAATACTGCCTCCTATGTACAAGAATATAACTACTATAATACTGCCCCTATGTACAAGAATATAACTACTATAATACTGCTCCTATGTACAAGAATATAACTACTATAATACTGCTCCTATGTACAAGAATATAACTACTATAATACTGTCTCCTATGTACAAGAATATAACTACTATAATACTGCCCCTATGTACAAGAATATAACTACTATAATACTGCTCCTATGTACAAGAATATAACTACTATAATACTGTCTCCTATGTACAAGAATATAACTACTATAATACTGCCCCTATGTACAAGAATATAACTACTATAATACTGCCCCTATGTACAAGAATATAACTACTATAATACTGCCCCTATGTACAAGAATATAACTACTATAATACTGCTCCTGTGTACAAGAATAATAACTACTATAATACTACCTCCTATGTACAAGAATATAACTACTATAATACTGCTCCTATGTACAAGAATATAACTACTATAATACTGCTCCTATGTACAAGAATATAACTACTATAATACTGCCCCCTATGTACAAGAATATAACTACTATAATACTACTCCTATGTACAAGAATATAACTACTATAATACTGCCCCCTATGTACAAGAATATAACTACTATAATACTGCCCCCTCTGTACAAGAATATAACTACTATAATACTGCTCCTATGTACAAGAATATAACTACTATAATACTGCTCCTATGTACAAGAATATAACTACTATAATACTACCTCCTATGTAGAAGAATATAACTACTATAATACTGCTCCTATGTACAAGAATATAACTACTATAATACTGCTCCTATGTACAAGAATATAACTACTATAATACTGCTCCTATGTACAAGAATATAACTACTATAATACTGCTCCTATGTACAAGAATATAACTACTATAATACTGCTCCTATGTACAAGAATATAACTACTATAATACTACCTCCTATGTACAAGAATATAACTACTATAATACTGCCCCCTATGTACAAGAATATAACTACTATAATACTGCCCCTATGTACAAGAATATAACTACTATAATACTGCTCCTATGTACAAGAATATAACTACTATAATACTGCTCCCTATGTACAAGAATATAACTACTATAATACTGCCCCTATGTACAAGAATATAACTACTATAATACTGCTCCTATGTACAAGAATATAACTACTATAATACTGCTCCTATGTACAAGAATATAACTACTATAATACTGCCTCCTATGTACAAGAATATAACTACTATAATACTGCTCCTATGTACAAGAATATAACTACTATAATACTGCCCCCTATGTACAAGAATATAACTACTATAATACTACCTCCTATGTACAAGAATATAACTACTATAATACTGCCCCTATGTACAAGAATATAACTACTATAATACTGCCCCTATGTACAAGAATATAACTACTATAATACTGCTCCTATGTACAAGAATAGTAACTACTATAATACTACCTCCTATGTACAAGAATATAACTACTATAATACTGCTCCTATGTACAAGAATATAACTACTATAATACTGCCCCCTATGTACAAGAATATAACTACTATAATACTACCTCCTATGTACAAGAATATAACTACTATAATACTGCTCCTATGTACAAGAATATAACTACTATAATACTGCCCCCTATGTACAAGAATATAACTACTATAATACTACTCCTATGTACAAGAATATAACTACTATAATACTGCCCCCTATGTACAAGAATATAACTACTATAATACTGCCCCCTCTGTACAAGAATATAACTACTATAATACTGCTCCTATGTACAAGAATATAACTACTATAATACTCATCCTATGTACAAGAATATAACTACTATAATACTACCTCCTATGTACAAGAATATAACTACTATAATACTGCTCCTATGTACAAGAATATAACTACTATAATACTGCTCCTATGTACAAGAATATAACTACTATAATACTGCTCCTATGTACAAGAATATAACTACTATAATACTACCTCCTATGTACAAGAATATAACTACTATAATACTACCTCCTATGTACAAGAATATAACTACTATAATACTACCTCCTATGTACAAGAATATAACTACTATAATACTGCCCCCTATGTACAAGAATATAACTACTATAATACTGCCCCTATGTACAAGAATATAACTACTATAATACTGCTCCTATGTACAAGAATATAACTACTATAATACTGCCCCTATGTACAAGAATATAACTACTATAATACTGCTCCTATGTACAAGAATATAACTACTATAATACTGCTCCTATGTACAAGAATATAACTACTATAATACTGTATCCTATGTACAAGAATATAACTACTATAATACTGCTCCTATGTACAAGAATATAACTACTATAATACTGCCCCCTATGTACAAGAATATAACTACTATAATACTACCTCCTATGTACAAGAATATAACTACTATAATACTGCCCCTATGTACAAGAATATAACTACTATAATACTGCCCCTATGTACAAGAATATAACTACTTTAATACTGCTCCTATGTACAAGAATATGTAACTACTATAATACTACCTCCTATGTACAAGAATATAACTACTATAATACTGCCCCTATGTACAAGAATATAACTACTATAATACTGCCCCCTATGTACAAGAATATAACTACTATAATACTGCCCCCTCTGTACAAGAATATAACTACTATAATACTGCTCCTATGTACAAGAATATAACTACTATAATACTACCTCCTATGTAGAAGAATATAACTACTATAATACTACCCTATGTACAAGAATATAACTACTATAATACTGCTCCTATGTACAAGAATATAACTACTATAATACTGCTCCTATGTACAAGAATATAACTACTATAATACTGTATCCTATGTACAAGAATATAACTACTATAATACTGTCTCCTATGTACAAGAATATAACTACTATAATACTGCCCCTATGTACAAGAATATAACTACTATAATACTGCTCCTATGTACAAGAATATATAACTACTATAATACTACCTCCTATGTACAAGAATATAACTACTATAATACTGCTCCTATGTACAAGAATATAACTACTATAATATTGCTCCTATGTACAAGAATATAACTACTATAATACTGTATCCTATGTACAAGAATATAACTACTATAATACTGCCTCCTATGTACAAGAATATAACTACTATAATACTGTCCCCTATGTACAAGAATATAACTACTATAATACTACCTCCTATGTACAAGAATATAGCTACTATAATACTGCTCCTATGTACAAGAATATAACTACTATAATACTGCTCCTATGTACAAGAATATAACTACTATAATACTGCCCCCTATGTACAAGAATATAACTACTATAATACTACCTCCTATGTACAAGAATATAACTACTATAATACTGCCCCCTATGTACAAGAATATAACTACTATAATACTGCCCCCTATGTACAAGAATATAACTACTATAATACTGCTCCTATGTACAAGAATATAACTACTATAATACTGATCCTATGTACAAGAATATAACTACTATAATACTACCTCCTATGTAGAAGAATATAACTACTATAATACTACCTCCTATGTACAAGAATATAACTACTATAATACTGCTGCTATGTACAAGAATATAACTACTATAATACTACCTCCTATGTACAAGAATATAACTACTATAATACTGCTCCTATGTACAAGAATATAACTACTATAATACTGCCCCCTCTGTACAAGAATATAACTACTATAATACTACTCCTATGTACAAGAATATAACTACATAAACACCCCATGTATAAAAAACTTTCATACTAAGGTACCCTTTTTTTTTTTTTTTAAAAAAAAAATGGAGGGGGAGAAGAGGGGGGGGGGAAAAAAAAAAATAATTTCTTTGAAAATACGGTTACACTGATGAAGTTAGGTTCATTGCCTGGAAGAAGACAAGGTGTTGCAGGTTCTACTTCAGGTGTGTAATACCTGTCGTGGATTGTCGGTTACACCTGACATATCTGTCATTGCCCACAGAAGCTGTGCTCTGTATATATGTTACTTTACCACCAGGTAATCTGGGCCTGGGGCTCATTGTAAAGATTGTGATCAGGTTTGTTCAGTCAGCCATAACTATGCCAATCAGAACTGAGTCATTCACTCCCCAAAATAAAAATATTCAGCTGTGCCTCACCATTCTTGACTGTGATATACACCACAATGCTATATGTAGGGGACTGGAGCATCAACTGGCATGTTATTAAATTGTCATCAAATGTCACTTGTCAATGCAGTATTTTGTGCTCCAGAGCTGCTGTTCCTAGTACAATTTGTATAACTGGAGACAGGAAGCTGCAACCATTGATGGGCTTAAATAAATGTAGACACAGACACATCTGCTTTCACTCCCTTCCCATAGCATTAACAATTGTGGTTCTACGGTGGACACTCCCAAAATTACCCTGCATTATTCATCTTACTGCAAAGGAACATGAACCTCACTCACCTCTTTTGGTGTACCCGGAAGAGGACATTAAAAAATATCTGGAATTGTTGGCACCTATTTTTCCTAAATTCCTAAATAGATTGTCGGGCACTTATACTGTATAAAACTGGAGGTTGTTATATCTCCAGTGGTTACAACAAGAAAAAGAAACGTAAAAGAAACTTCAAGGGATTGTCCCTTTAAGAGGAAGATGGACCCAGATGTGGAGGCCTTGTTAACCAGAACAAAATGGTGGATACTTGCTGAGTCTGCCTTATAATAAATAGTTGGATATATGGACAACATATAGGTAGGTCCGCTATTCTGGTCCCCCGTTTTGTGACCCTTACCATTCCGAATGGTTGGCCATTTGTTTTAATGGTAGACTTGCTGGGATAATCTGAATCCAGTGGCAGCTTCCTCTGGAAATATCACCCTATCCCTTAACATTTCTGAAGCAGAACCAGTTACAATTGAAAACTGGATTAACATTAGTAAAGGGCTGTTTAATTTCTCGCACATCCCCTTCAGCTCTGTAGGTTAGGTAGCGGCAGTTAGGGATAACAGGCAGTCCCATGTCACTGGACCCAAGCTTGCTGAACCAAAACTTCATAACCCTGATGATTAACCCAGAGGATTCCAACACTGTCTCCTCAGAGCGACTTACGCAATAATGTTGTGGCTTGTGGCCCATAAGAGTATTTGACCACCGTCACCATTGAGTCTGCCTTCTTGGGCCTACTCCTGTCTGCACCATCTCCATACTAGTTTGGATGAGACAACTCCTTTAAAGGAAGTCTCTCACCAGAGTTGACCATGTGAAACCAATAGCATAGATTAGGGTCGTCTGAATCCAATGCCTTTTGCTCCTTACAAATCTGGACCTCTGTTGTTGAGATATTCTTAGAAATGTAAACATGTAAATGAGTGGTCTGGAGCATTGTGGGTGTCTACGGTGCTCCTGACTGCTACTGTAGATTGCTCTATAATTCTCCTCCTTCCCCCTCCCTTCCTTGACTGGCAGGGTCAGGGAGCAATGCTCAAGTCAAGGAAGAGAGGGGGCAAATTACAGTGCAGAAAGGCGTAGCAGACTGAAGCACCAGAGACACCCTTGGTGCTCCACACTGCTCATTTGCATATTTACATTTGCTGTTGATTTCATATAGTCATCCCGGTGACAGACTCCCTTTAAGGCAAAGGCCCCATGTTGGAGGAAAGCTGCTTTTTTTGTTGCAGATTTTGCTGCGTTTTTTGAGCCAGATCCAGGAGTAGATTGAGCTGAAGGGAGAAATATAAGTGATTTCTTTATACTTCCTAGAGATGTTCGAATCTCCCAGGATTCGTTTTGGGTCCGCCAGCTCAGGTCACAGATTTGTTTCACGTTGAACAAATTTGGTACAATCCACACCATAAAATGGCTTTAAACATAGTGTATAACACTGTCAGGGCTCCTGGGAACCTATCTATAAAATATAGTGTAGAATACTCTTAGGGCTCCTGGGAACCTATCTATAAAATATAGTGTAGAATACTCTTAGGGCTCCTAGGAACCTATCTATAAAACATAGTGTAGAACACTGTCAGGGCTTCTAGGAACCTATCTATAAAACATAGTGTAGAATACTCTTAGGGCTCCTAGGAACCTATCTATAAAACATAGTGTAGAATACTCTTAGGGCTCCTAGGTACCTATCTATAAAACATAGTGTAGAATACTCTTAGGGCTCCTAGGAACCTATCTATAAAACATAGTGTAGAATACTCTTAGGGCTCCTAGGAACCTCTCTATAAAACATAGTGTAGAACACTCTTAGGACTCCTAGGAACCTATCTATAAAACATAGTGTAGAATACTCTTAGGGCTCCTAGGAACCTATCTATAAAACATAGTGTAGAATACTCTTAGGGCTCCTAGGTACCTATCTATAAAACATAGTGTAGAACATTCTTAGGGCTCATAGGAACCTATCTATAAAACATAGTGTAGAATACTCTTAGGGCTCCTAGGAACCTATCTATAAAACATAGTGTAGAATACTCTTAGGGCTCCTAGGTACCTATCTATAAAAGATAGTGTAGAACATTCTTAGGGCTCCTAGGAACCTATCTATAAAACATAGTGTAGAACACTGTCAGGGCTCCTAGGTACCTATCTATAAAACATAGTGTAGAATACTCTTAGGGCTTCTAGGTACCTATCTCTCCAAGTTATGTCAAAGTGAAAGGGACATTATTATACTCTGGGATCTCTTCAGACCCAAGAGTATAATAGGTGGAGACCCACTCTCCTTCTGTTACCTCTTTTGGGCCTCCTTGCATTGTCTGGCGCTCTCTTGCCCTCCTTGGTGACATCATGTGTTTGGTGTCACCACTGAGAACTGTGTTTGGGCCTCAACAGTGACATGGCATCATAACGTCAATGTCGCTTGGTGTGTCTATGTGACTACTTGTGGTCCAATCACAGGCCTCAGCGGTGATCTCAGGTGCATGACATCACCAGGAGAGAGTCGGACGCCGCAAGGAGGCCCAAAATAGGTAATGGAAGGTGAGTATGAATGCATTTTTATTGTTTTCACCTCCCCTGGGCCTCCACCATTCGGGTCAAACCCAGCTCCATACAATTCGATTCAGCCATCTCTAATATTTCCCGTTCCTTTTGTAGCCACTCCCGGGTTTTGGCTCAAACGAGCAAACAGCAAAGTCTGCAACAAATAAAGCAGCGTTTTCGCAACGTAGCACCTCAGACTTAGGCTCATTTGAATACACCTTCCACCAGGTCACCTAAAATAGTCATTTGTGGATTTCAGAATTACCACCCTTACCTTAGTCCTTCCAATACTTACTAAAAAAGATTCCCCGGCCAAAAATAACCCAAAACCAAACCAAAAAGTTTCTTCTTTCTAATTACAAAATAAAACCAATAAAAAGTAATTAAATATATAAATATAGTAAAAAATAAATCCCCGCCATTAAAAGTTTATCAATTGAAATGAAGGCCTGGAGGCCACGAGCATTAGTCATATTTATAGAAAGCTCTTGGCTCATTCCCCTAATATGATCTAAGTAACATGTTAAGACGACTGTGCCGGCCTCGAACGCTTTATTCCGAGCTCGAGCCTCTGCTTACTGTCAATGTCTTTGTGCTGTGACACATACTCGGCAGTGATTAGATTAATGCTGGCAAAGCCAATCTGATCCCGGGCGCAGATTACCACTGTCAAACACAGTAATTACATTTATTCATTCCCATTTAGCTGAGTTTTTACAAGCAGAGCAAGGGGCCAAATAAGCAATAAACACAGACGCGAGAAATTAAAATGCTGATCTGTTTGCCGTGAAAACAATCAAATAATCATCTCTGGTTCCTCGGCTCATTCATCATCGGAGATGGCCGCGCACTGATGATATGAGCGCTCCCATCCTAATGCTATTACATGTAAATCACTAACGCAAAATTACTCAGGCCCACTGCCATTTTACTAATAAATTTGTTAATTTCCTGGCATTTTGTAAAAACTGGAACGATATCAGGGCGATTGTCTAACTGTACTTTAGATATATTTATAAATATGTTATTTATATATATTTTTATTTTTATTTTATTTATTTTATTGACATTTTATCTGGGATGCATTTCTACCTAAAAATTTTATTTCCTGTCATTTTTTTTAAGGGTAATAATACCTGGGTAAATAGCTGACCTTATTTTACACTTTTAAAAAAAAAACAAAAACTTTTTTATGTTTTTTTTTTTTTTTTACTAATAAATATGTTAATTTCCAGGTGTTTTGTAAAAACTGTGATGATAGCTGAGAGTACTATATATATATATATATATAATTTTTTATATTATATATATATATAATTTTTTATATTATATTTATATATATTTTATTATCATTTTATCTATTTTATTATCTGGGATGTATTTCTATCTAAAAATGTATTCATTTTCTGTATTTTTTTTTTAAGGGTAATAATTCCTGGGTGAATAGCTGACCTTATTTTATCCTTTTTTTTAAAAAAAAACTTCATGTTTATTTTTTTTTATTTTACTAATAAATATGTTAATTTCCTGGTGTTTTGTAAAAACTGTGATGATAGAGTGATTGGCTGACTGTACTTTATATATATTTATAAATATATATATATATATATATATATATATATATATATATATATATATAATTTTTTATATTATATTTATATATATTTTTTATTATCATTTTATGTAATTTATTATCTGGGATGCATTTCTATCTAAAAATGTATTAATTTTTTGTAATTTTTTATTTATTTATTTTTTTTTAAGGGTAATAATTCCTGGCTGAATTGCTGACCTTATTTTACACTTTTTTTTAAACTTTTTTTATGCTATTTATTATTTTAACAAATTTGTTATGGTAATTTCCTGCAGTTTTGTAAAGCTGTAACGATATCGGGATGATTGGCCGACTGTACTTTATATATTATTTTTATTACTATTTTTTTATTTATTGTATTGATATTTTATCTGTGATGTGTTTCTATCTAAAATGTATTAGGTTAATGTCATTTTTTTTTCTTTTTTTAATACCTTGGCGAATTGCTGACCTTACACTTTTTTTTTTAACTTTTATTATGTTGTTTTTTTTGTTTTTTTTTCCTAATAAATTTGTTAATTTCCTGGCATTTTAGAAAAACTGTAATGATACCGTGGTGATTATGTAATAATTTTGATCATTATGATTTTATTTATTTTATTTTATTGACATTTTATGTGTGATGCATTTCTATCTAAAATATATTAATTTCCATTTTTTAAAAGGGTAATAATACCAAGGTGAATTGCTGACTTTATTTTGCACTTTTCTTTAACTTTTTTTTATGTTGTTTTTTTTATTTTTTATTTGACTCTAAATGTCTCCTAGGCTACATTGCCTTCAGTCATGTTCTGAAAGATTGATCATATGACCAATTCATTTTTTTTTCATTCCATTATCCTGAATTACGTTGGTGAAATTGCCTTAAGGCTAAGGCCCCACATAGCGAGCAACAGCCAAAAAGCACTGTGGGAAAAACCGCGGCGGAAATGTGGTTTTTCCCACAGTGCTTTACACAGAAAGTCCGCAGAGTTTTCTTCTGTGGATTTTCTGCTTCAATTATTTTCCGTAGGTATAATGCTGCGAACGCAACGGTTTTTGAAATAACATCATGTCTGCTGTGGATATTTTTCTGCAGATTCTGGCTAATCCCATACACTTTGCAGGTACTGTAAAGCACTGCAACGTCTCCGCCATGGCAAAATTGTGCCGTTTTTCGTCCCGTGAGGCACCGGCTCAAAGCTAAATTAAAAAATATTAATTTATAAATGAATTAATTTAATAATCTTAGTTAACCATAAAATAAAATAAAAAATAATAATAATATGGATAAATATTTAGAGGGGTTCTCTGTTTTTTTTTTTTTGCTTATTTCTCCTGACCCTGTGCATTCTGTTCTGTTCACACATTCTGTTCTGAATTGTAATATATAACCCATTCCATAACAATAAATACTATTATGTTTTACAATTTATCGCTTTTCCCAAAAATGTATCATTTGTTTTTGAAACGCCCCAGATTTCCTGTCTATCCGGCTCACAATAATAAGTCAATAATAAGTGTGCTGGATCTCAGAAGCGAATATTCCAGCTCTTGTTTTTAGGGTTTTCTTGTTGTTGCATGTGGACGTTGATATGAACAAATTCCGGAGTGTATTATAATTCTATCAGAATTCTTTGCGGAATTTCCCAATATCCTGTAACTGACAGATGCTCAGGCTGGCATTTAGATGCATTCTTATAAAGGGAAACATGTCGGAGTATGTAGTGTCAAAGAAAAGTCAATATTTATTATGTTTTTTATCTGCTCGGCCGAGTTTAACATTATAGAAAAGGGCGACAAAATCTCCCAGTAAACATGTATTTTGTGCAGTGAATCCTCTGCTGATGAATTTTCTAATATATCTGTATTTAGAGCTCTGTTTATCTGATACAGACTTCTGAATCCCCTGCATAGATAGACTGAGATAGATAATAAAATTTTATCTTCCTGCAGGCTCCACTAGAGGGAGCTGGGGGAGCTAACTGCATGCTGTTTTATCATAGAGTTCAATTATAAACAGTATGTAATGAGCTCATAAGAAGCTAAATTTTATTTTTTTCCCTCTGTCTGTCTAGGCAGGGGACTCGCAGCTCTGTGTCAGAAAAATAAAGTTCCTACTCTTATAGAGGGATATTAATCTGTGGCTTCCATCTTATTATATAGATAGCACACTTCGTCTTTTACATTAGCTTAAGAATGCATACTTTCTTACAAAAATTTAAATTTTTTTTCCTCTTGTAATTGGGCACCAGCATGCATCCACTGTCGCCAAGCATGGGGTGGCAATATGGCGTTCACACAGCTGTTAGCACTCCTGTGTCCTGACATGCCGCTCCTCAGTTTGGCCCGGCACAGAGCCTCCACCCCCTGCAGGTCACCTGGACCAATGGCAGAAAATGGACACATATGCATGACATCAGGCTTGCACTGCGGATCCTTCTTAATGCAGATGTTACAATAGAGGTCTTCTCCAGTGGGGTGTGGAAATGTAACTTTTAGAGTCCTCCAGCCAATGAATGATGCTCTCCTGCTTTCACAGGGGGTACACCAGTGACATAATGATCATGGTCGCAGGGGGCTTGTCCGCAACCAGGCCCGGAGGGGTACGGGTCCTGCGACCTGCTGGAAATGGCCGGGTCTCCAGACCACCATGATAGTGGTCGGGGAAAGCCTTGTTCCCCAACCGGTATACATATTGTTAATGGAAAGGGGCCAGGCCGGGGAACGTGACAAAAAAAGACAAAAGAGTATGCCGCAGACAGCAGCACGGAGTGAGGATGCCCCGGAGAGGTGAGGTAAGGTGAGTATAAGTGTTTGTTATTTTTAATCACTTTCCCTGGGCCTCTACTTATTATACTCTGGGGTCTGAGGAGACCCCAGAGTATAATAATAGCACCGGCTCTAGGAGGGGGGGGGTTCTTAGGAGCATATAATACAGTGTGGGGGCCACTGCGAAGCACGTAATACTGTGTGGGGGCCACTGCGGAGCACGTAATACTGTGTGGGGGTCACTGCGGAACACGTAATACTGTCCAAGTATTGTTTACATGCCAGGCGCTGCGCTGCTCACTCACCATATACTTGATAACTGCAGTTGTGGGTACTAAAGCTGTATTCCTTTCAAATATCTGAGATATGGCTGCAGCACTCGTAACCGTCACTATTAAGAATTCGCTCTAGGTAGGGGGCCCCAGGTAAAAGTTTGCACCAGGACCTACAAGACTTTAGTTTTGCCACTGGGGTACACCATCCATCAACAAAGATCCAAAGCAACCGCTCACCAAGTATTTGCTTAGTGGCCCCAGCGGTCGCTAGTAAGGAATCGGTGAGTATCTCAGTGACGTCCCTCTCCAGCAACCTCTAAGACCACTGAGTCTCTTCGCTTTCGGCCCTGTGAGTCCCATCACAGGAGGCAAATGAGACTGGAACCGTATAACAAAGTGCTAGGGGTAGGTACATATGACTTTTTTTTTTGGCTTACACCCACCTTGGCCAACCCTGAGTTTACCATAATTCTTCGACAATCCCTTTAAAGGGATATTTCCCTTAGACATTTATGACATCTCCTCAGGAGCTGTTTTGTGGAAGATGTATATAAAGCTTATCTGACCAAGCACAACTGCAGTATAAAGCATGGGGAAAGGACGGAGAGCAGTCTGAGCCCCTAGAAGTAAAGACTATATAAGTATTACCTATATACAATTGTCTGACTACAACTGGATGGTAAAGCTTTTGACGACAACTCTAAATGTGAGATCTAACCTCATATAACAACATATCCTTCCTCTTCTCTATTCAGTCAGAGATCTGGTGTCCTCAGTGCTTGATGCCTGATCTCGAAGATGTTTTTCCTCAATAAACATTGACATAAGTGTAACAAACAGATATAGATAAGGAGCCCATGAAGAGTATTATAGGAGACATTATCAGAGATATGTTTTCTATTATCCTCCATGCAGGTCCCTAGACACGGGCCGGTAATTGACGAATGGTTCCACTATCCGGCATCATCCAAACATGTTTACTTAACCATTAAATTACGAGGATATGGTCATGTCTCACATCAAGTCAGTAGTTCTTAGGATAGAAGTGATAGCCAAGAAGAGCAAAGTCTATAATGTGGATAGTGACGCCCTCTGGAAAGGGAAATGTACTTAGCCATGTGCTAATCCATGGGCTCTCAGGGTTCCTTCACAAGGTCTGGGAACTTTCATGGGCCTAGGCTCTAACACAATAAATAGGTCCTACAAAACCAATGAGGACCCATAATCCCATACAAAACCAGAAGAGTAGCTAGGTGTCAGCCGCCCCCTTTCCTCTGCCCAAAACTTTACATAGTTTGCTCCCCTTGATTAACATAATACAACTTTTTCATATTGTCTTAATTAAAAAAAATTCTATTGTATTGTGTTTACAGCCTTTATGCAGTCCAATGTGTTTCCATGGTAACAGACAACATTCAAACCCTGTGTAGTCTGATCTTGCAGTTACGCTCTCAGCCATCTGTTCCCAGCTTTTCAATAACATACATTTGTTAGGTTAGCAAGCAGTAAGAAACTGATGTATAAAATTACAACAGGAGGGTCAGACTACACAGGGTTTGTTTGTTGTCTGTTACCATGGAAACCTATAGCCCTGTAGGAGCTGTAGACACAAAATAATTATTTTGGTTATTTTTCAATTAAATGGGGTTTGTCTTAGGCTGTAGAAATGAAGCATCACATGAAATTATTTACACATGGTGGCTCAGTGGTTAGCACTAACGCGTTTCCTGCCACATATATACTGATAGGTACATTGGCTTCCTGTAAAAACAACCGGGATGAGCACCTGTATGGCAGCCACTAACTCCCCTACTCCACAACACTCGCTACGCTTTGAGTCCCTATGAGAAAAGCGCATTAAAAATGTTTGTCTTATACATTACATTCACATAAATGGCCGCCTATATAATGTATGAATGCCCCGGGAGCTTGAGAGACTTTTAGAATGCAACTTAGTTCTTACATATCAGGGATCCCAAGTAATGGATCCCCTCTATAATGTTCATAATACCCTAATAGGCACGTCCTGTCCTGAGACATTGACAACTCCTTTAAGGGGTTTTCCAGCCCCATTATATATTTTTAAAAAATTTACTATGGTGTAAAATAACAAAAAAAGAAATACTTACCTTAACTACTCACCTTACTACTCTCCTGGCACTCTGGTTCTGTCGCTTCCCTGGTCCTTTGCTGGTCTCTGTTCTTCCTGCTCCAGCGATGATGTCCCGACTCCACATTCGATCTCTGCAGTCAATGACAGGCTTTAGCGGTGACATTTTGACATCGCAGAGGTCACCCCTCCGGCCTGTGATCAGTTCTAGTGTTCACACGTCATGTAAACATATGAAGTCATCCATGGAGCCAGAAGAACAGAGATCAGCAGGGGACCAGGGAAGTACCAGCATCAGAGCAGCAGGGGAGTGGTACCATATTAGTCCTTTTGCAATTTTACATTGTTGTAAGCCTTCAAAAACAAAAACAGGATGTGGCTGAACATCCCCTTTAAGACTACTTACAGTGATTTTTTTTTTATACTGGTACAATTTAGAAAAATAGTTATAAAGGGGCACATTTGATTTAAAAGGACTTTTGAATTGATGAACTATTCTTAGTAAGATCCATAGTGGGTTTGACACTTGGGACTCCCGCGGATCAGGTGTTTGAAGCGGCAGCAGGGCTCCTTGAGCTCCAGTTTTCAGGTCATATGAAATCATGTTTATCTTTCTCATGGCCTGATCGCAGTTCAGTCCCATTCAATTGAAAGCGATGCGAAAAAACAGTGATGCATTTCCGCTGTGGTTTTTCGTGCAGCGCTTTTTTGCTGTGTCCCGCTATGAGGGGCCTTAGGCTTAGAGAAAAAATACCATGTTTTACAGTAACATCTCAATGAAAAATGCTGCAGAATAAAACTCAATGCTTTTCTGTGGTGTTTTTTTCCTGTAGTGGGGCCTAAGTCAAGGAACCCGGGACGTCACTCACATACATCACTGGTGACGTCCCATGTCCTTTCCTTAGGCTGCTGATTGTCCTCAGTGGTCATGTGCGGCGAGAACTTCCGTCGTTGTTTTTTTTCACCTCCCCGGGCTTCCTTGCAAAAAAAAAAATGGTTATCCTGGACAACCCCTTTAATTAAAGTAGTTGGACAGCCCCTTTAAGACTATTTATACAGATGATTTTTTAATTTTATATTACATTTATTAATATATATTATATATTACATTTATATTAACATTATATTACATTACAAAAAATGTCTTTCATTCACGTTTAGTGGGTCTTGTTTTAGACTAAATTTTTTTCATATAAATTTTTGTTCTTGAATTAATGTGTTTGGACAATCCCTTTAAGACTATTTATACAGTTGAAAGTTTTAATTATTAGATATATTGGTGCAATTTAGAAAATGGTTTTCCATTCAGTTTTGGCGGGTCTTGATTTAAGACTGATTTTTTTCTCATATAGAATTCCTTTAAGTGAAGAGGAGGGGCTGTGACAACATCATAATCTCTATTTATTGATGTAAGTATGTGGTAAACCCAGGCTCAGCCCATAGCTATTATTACATGTACATTAAACCGACATCTTCCACGACTACGCGAACACATCCTTGGACAAGGAGCTGAAGGGGAGTTTGATTGATGCAGATTCATCACCATAAATGGGCCACATTAAAATGCTATTAGTATACATTTCCGTCAAATTAGTTTCCAGAATCTCTGGCGGGATCTTGCTGGGAGTTTTGTGAGTGCTGTCGTCTGGTAATAAGCCGCCCCTACACGGGCGACTGTGCCGTCTTTATCATCTTCTAACAACCCATAAAGATAACTTATGGTGAGCATATGGGCCCTGGGTCACTCATTAGAGCCGTGATGAGGGCAATGAATTTGGTTCCGCTCCCAACAAATAAAAAGCAACGAGGGGAGGTAAAAGTGTCAATACAAATCAGTAAAGACTCCTGATCACACCGAGTCAATTATATCACTGGGAGATCAAACGCCGGACCCCTGTAGTACGTTAAATGCGACTAAATGAGGCCAAGCAGGCCAAATCGTGTTACAAATGCATCACCGTGGGCAGCTGGGACAGATAACCATTGATGTCATTGATAAAGGGGAGGCTTTATTAGAAAAGCTCAACGTAGCCCCTAGGCAAGCTGCTGGCGGTGGGACAAAGGCTCAGCAGAAAGACACAGGCAACTCGGTCTGTGGAGTCGAGACAAGGAAATGAGAATATCCATCCCATGTCTCCTCCGGGGGAGACAGTCAAAATGCTGGAATTAAGACGCTGCTTAACCCCTCATATCCTGGGGCAGTCTTACTGTCCACCACCCCCACAGCTAATAAATGGAGATTTCGTGTTAGAGGGGTCTTTGTTATTATCTTGCAGGATACAACTTTTGAAAGTTTTTTTGTTTTTTTTCCTCTAGGCGAGTTTCTAAACTGGTTTTTATGCTATTTTTTTCCATAAAAATTCTCATCTATAGGATACAAAGTATGAACCATAGTATGCCCCATTCTGCAAATTTTTTAAAATATTTTTTCTCTCATTGAGATTAAGAAGGTATAAGACATGGAGCAAAAAAAAAACTTGTGGGTCCAAAGAACTAGAACAGAAATCTTTTTTATTGTAACGATATGACAAAAAAGTCACACAGATTGTCACATATTTTTGACACTGTTTTTGGATGGGATCATGGTGCTGCACTGTACTTTTTATGGCACCCAAAGACATGATATGGAGATGGATATGTAAAGACACAGACTGGCTGATGGATAGAGGAACCTTCCAGTGGTTGTAGCAGTATAGGTAGTGGTTAGAGCGAAAAGAAAATTGTCACCCCCATGAGGATTTCAGCTGCTATGACTTCCAGTGTTGGTATGGTGCTTGTTCATGTATCCCGTCCCATCAGTGGTGTGAAGGTAGTAAGCCATAGATCAGAGGTACTCAGCAAAGGTCCAGTGTCTGGGGTCCACCATCAGGTGAAGGTCCAAGCTGAACAGTGTCTGAAGACGTTTCTTACACCACCTAGTTTTGCCCATGGCCTCTTTCACCCTACACAGGCCTTTTGTGAACCATACAGTAATAGTACCCGACTCTGTGTATGAAGCCTCCAGTGATGAAATCGCCTTAGTGCCCCCACAAAGCATGTTACCCGATTTGCGCACCCCACAGTATAATGCCCCTTAATTCCCCAACATAGAATGATGCTAAATGTGTGCCTCCAACACGGTATAATGCCCCCTTCATGCCCCCACATAGTATAATGCCACAATTGTTCCCCCACACAGTATAATGCCATTTTAGTGCCCCCATAGTGCATCCACTGGTGGTGCAGGGAACTCCATCCTTCTTCCTGTGTAAGGAAATTGACAGTAGTTGGGAGAAAGACTGATCTATCGATCGCTGTCCATTAAACACTGTCACAGCAGGGATCGGCAATTATTCCTCAAGACCCCAAGGAAGCAGGGATCTGGACAGCTGGAAGCTAAGGGTTGTGTTCAGTACCCCTGCCATATTTGCTTCCCAGCATGCTTCTTGGTTAAACTTGTGGTACTAATAAAAATGGGGAGACCTGTGCAGATCCACAATGTTCCATGGTAAGGAAACTGGTCATACTGAGTTGGGACCCATTTTCCACAGCCCTCGTAGCAGCCATGAGCTTCTACTATGATAGTAATACTCCTAAATAGGCTTCATGTAAATGCAAGAGAGATCTCTAATGCTTCACTCACTGGTTACCTGAGCTGGAACAAATATACAGTGTAAAGATGGGAGAATTGGTTTGCAACCAGAGTATTCCAAATTGTTCAGTTTTTAACGAAATTTAAGAATTTGCGATTCTTCTCGGATTAACTAAAATCGCCATGTTCCCGGTGACACTGCTGAGGCCTGAGATTGGCCTCAGACCCAAAAGAGGTAACGGAAGGTTATTTTTGTCACCTCCTCTGGGCCTCCAGCTATGAAGAGACCCCAGAGTATAATAATTTCCTTTCCACCAAACTGAACTAGGGGATTGCTTAGTCCGAACACAGGTCAAAATTAATCTTCTGAGGTTTGCCCATCTTTAATACGGTGCATTATGGAACTAAGTCAGTCACAGAATATAGTATTATTAACAGTGAGATAATATCGAGATAAATGTTAAAACAATTAATATGTAGAAAACAAAAGGCTATCTGGTCTACATGATATAATAAGAGAAGTCAAAGCATCTAGTGTGAGCAACGTAAATTGATCCCAAGGTAGTGCATTTTAGAGGATAGGTGCAGCATAAGAAAAGTCTTTAAAAAAGGTTAAAACGGTAGGAAGGAAAGTAGAAAATTTCCCCTTTGTGGATGAGAACATCTATAGCTTCCACGATCAAAAATATATACTTCTTACCCCTGCCTGTGGTGCCATGGTTAAGGCCAAGTTTTTACAGCTTTCCCTCACCACTTTTGTGTCTGTTTACATTAAACCAAATCATTATGGACAAGGCAACCAAGACAACAAGGAATCCCACCCATCATCAGACATTTATGGTCTTCCCAACCTTCTGGAAAGCTGCCATCTCATCCCAGAAGGTGGCAGGGTGGGGGTCCCCCAACCTCCTGTCAGTTGCCCCATCAAAGGAGATACTGAAGACAGAGGTGACTGTACATGTTTGCTCAGTTGTATCGGTAGATCACATAGAAATAAAAGGATAGATACAGTGGCGTAACTAGGAATGGTTGGGCCCCAAGGTGAACATTTGACATGGGGCCCTCCTCCGAACTGCCGCTCCAACCCCCCGGACCGCCCCCTCAAACACCCCCCCCCCGCACAAACCACATTCCTCTGCACACTATTATACGCCATAGTGGCCCCTACACACAGTATTATGCCCCATAGTGGCCCCTGAACACAGTATTATGCCCCATAGTGGCCCCTGCACACAGTATCATGCCCCATAGTGGCCCCTGCACACAGTATCATGCCCCATAGTGGCCCATTCACATAGTATTATGCCCCATAGTGGACCACCCATGAACGATTATTATACTCTGGGGTCTTTTCAGACATGTATGGCAAGTGAACAGCATGGCTCTTAGAATTGTTACCTGTAGCCGCACTGTCCTGTAAGAGATGATCTACAGAGGTCCTGGCTGTTGTATCATCGCAGATGTAATATTGCTGGCCTATCCTAAGGACAGGCCATCAATATTAGAAATATGGATAAATCCTTTGAAGAGGTTGTCCAGGAATTGGCGCAATCCATGTCCCTTGCGGGAGGTGTAAAATAAAAAAATAAAAAATCATACTCACCTGTCCCCGGCGTTCCGTTGTCCGCTGCCAGTGTCCTTTCAGTCTCGTGCTGGCGACTCCTTGCTGGGAGTCCTGCACCTCATGTGACCACTAAGACCAATTAGGTACAGGATTTCCAGAAATGAGGGGCCACCATGAGATCGAACAGATAGAGGCAGGGGACAATGGGGTGCTGGGGACAGGCGAGTATGCTTTTTTTGAAATTTTTTTTTTATTTTTACACCTCCCTGGCGGCCGCCACAGTGGTCGCTCTAGTTTATGGACAACCTCTTTTAAGGGGTTGTCTGGGCCAAATTTTTTTATGGCCACTTCACTGGTCCCTCATACTGTATGGGGAACAGTGATGGGGTCATTATATTGTGTGGGAGCAGTGATGGGGGCTAACATCCTGTGGAGGGGACATTAAACTGTGTGGGGCATATTAAAGGAGTTGTCCAGAGTTACCTTTTTTATGACCTATGGTCAGGATAGACCATAAATACCTGATCAGTAGGGGGCTGACACACGGCCCTATCAGCTGTTCGGAGACACTTCCGGCACCCGTTCTGTACATAACACAGGGCCGGAAGCAGAAAGATCCATCCGCTGTTTAGTTTCCCGGCGCCTTCACTGCAGCTCAGTTCCAACTGACTTCAATAAGTGCTGAGATGCAGTGAAGGTGCCCGGCTAATACACAGTGGACAGAGCTTTCTGCTTCTGACCCCGTATTGTGTACAGGACGGGCATCAGAAGTGGCCCCGTACAGCTGATCAGTCCGGGGTCAGCCCCGTACAGATCAGGTATCTGTGGCCTATCCTGAGGATAAACCATAACAAATTATGCCTTGACAACCCCTTTAATATACCCCCCTTTTTTATAATTAGTCCGGGAGAAGTTAATCCCCCCCCAAAAAAACAAAAACATACTAAACATACTCACCTGTCCCCGGTGTCAGCAGGTCCAGCACGGTCCGGTCCTGCTGCTCCGCTGTCTTCTTTTGCCGGAAGTCCTCACTGGCTGTCACGTCCCAGGTCCCTTCCTTTAGGCCGCTGATTGGCTTCAGGGGTCATGTGACGTCACAGGTAGTCACGTGCAGGGAGAACTTGCGCTGGAAGAAAACAGAGCTGCAGGCCGAACCGCGCTGGGAGACACTGGGGACAGGAGAGAAAGTTTGTTGTTTTTTTTTACCTGCCCCAGTGTAATTAAAAAAAAAATGTTATCCTGCACAACCCCTTTAATGTCCCCCAGGCTATTGGCCTCCATCACTGCCCCTTCAATGACCCCATCAATGGTCCCCATACAGTATAGAGGACCAGTGAAGGGGCCACTGTACAGGGAGGAATATTGATGTTTATGCCCATACAGTGGCCCCTTCACTGGTCTCCCCTATAGCAGTATTGGAGTTTCTGCGACACCTGCATAACAATACAGTGAGAAATTAGCTGGGGTGGGAGGGGGGATAACAACTCTCAACAGACCCAGAGTATCTGGAGTTGTTAGGGGTTGTAGTTATCAGAGTTGTCAGTGAAGTTGAAAGATTTGGGGGCAAAATAGGGGGGAAAAGTTATTTTTTTGTTTGCGTGGTTAAGTTGTACTTACCTTTCACACTGCTGGTCTGGGCTCCTATGCAGAAACCCGCCGCCACGCACGGCATCAGTACGTCAGTGACGCTTGCAGCAACAAGCTGCAATTGGATTGGTTCCATTGGCTGCCCATCAGGATCCCCCTATCCCCTCCCTAGAGTAAATTCTTGATAGTGATGGTTATGGGTGCTGCAGCGATATCACAGATACTTGAAAGAGATACAGCTTTAGTACCCACAACCGCAGTTGTCAAGAACATGGTGAATGAGCAGCGCAGCACCCAGCATGTAAACAATACTTGGACAGTATAATATGCTCCGCAGTGGCCCCAACACAGCATTATATGCTCCACAGTGGCCCCAACACAGCATTATATGCTTCGCAGTGGCCCCAACACAGCATTATATGCTCACAGTGGCCCCCACACAGCATTATATGCTCACAGTGGCCCCAACACAGCATTATATGCTCCGCAGTGGCCCCAACATAGCATTATATGCTCCGCAGTGGCCCCCACAAAGCATTATATGCTCACAGTGGCCCCAACACAGCATTATATGCTCCGCAGTGGCCCCAACACAGCATTATATGCTCCGCAGTGGCCCCAACACAGCATTATATTCTCCGCAGTGGCTCCCACACAGTATTATATGCCCTCAGTGGCCCCCACACTGTATTATATGCCCTCAGTGGCCCCCACACAGTATTATATGCTTACAGTGGCTCCCACACAGTATTATATGCACTCAGTGGCCCCCACACAGTATTATATGCCCTGAGTGGCCCCAACACAGCATTATATGCTCCGCAGTGGCTCCCACACAGTATTATATGCCCTCAGTGGCCCCCACACAGTATTATATGCCCTCAGTGGCCCCACACAGTATTATATGCCCTCAGTGGCCCCCACACAGTATTATATGCCCTTAGTGGCCCCCACACAGTATTATATGCCCACAGTGGCCCCCACACAGTATTATATGCCCACAGTGGCCCCCACACAGTATTATATGCTCCGCAGTGGCCCCAACACAGCATTATATGCTCCGCAGTGGCTCCCACACAGTATTATATGCCTACAGTGGCTCCCACACAGTATTATATGCCTACAGTGGCTCCCACACAGTATTATATGCCCTGAGTGGCCCCCACACTGTATTATGTGGCCCTCACACTGTATTATATGCTCCTCAGTGGCCCCCACACAATATTATATGCTCCTCAGTGGCCCCCACACTGTATTATATGCCCAAAGTGACCCCCACACACTATTAGGTGCTCCACAGTGGCCCCCCACCCCCAGAGCCGGTGCTATTATTATACTCTGGGGTCTCCTCAGACCTCAGAATATAATAAGTACAGGTCCAGGAGAAGTGTTTAAAAATAACAAACACTTATACTCACCTTGTTTTACCTCTCCGGGGTATCCTCGCTCCGTCCTGCTGTCTTTCCCATCTTCCTTGGTCCCCTGGTCTCCACGTCCTGTGTCCCAGACGTCACCGCTGGGGCCTGTGATTGCACCTCAGCGGTCACGTGGGACGCGATGACGTCATTACGCTAGCGCGCCCCCATGTCACCGCTGGGGCCTAATCACAGGCCCCTGCAGTGAGGCCTGAAAAGTGCCGGAGACGATGCTGAGTCCAGGACAGCCAGGTGAGTATTTTTTTTTTTTTGTCACTTCCCCTGGGCTGGCATCTAATGGAAAGGGGCCGGCCCCTTTCCATTAACAATAGGTATAGCGGTCGGGGAACCAGGCTTTCCCCGACCACTATCATGATAGTCCGGGGCCCCGGCCATTTCCAGCTGGCCGCGGGCCCTGTACCCCTTTGGCTACGATCGTTACGCCACTGTCCATTGGTCAGGGGCCCGATCGGGATGGTCAGGAGCCGGTCGGGCCCCTGACCGTCCCGATCAGACCCTTGACCTTTGCATTGGCAAAATGAGTACTAATAGTCGGGGTTCGGGGCCCTCCGGTGGACTTACCTTTTCCCCGGTGGGCCAGTCCGACCCTGATGATCGGAGACCCAGGGTAGGATACAAACATAAAAACAATGCTACTTACCTCTTCCTGGCTCCGGTACACTCTGGTGCACTACTTCGGCCATCTTCAATGTTGGACCAGATCTTGCGTGATCCAGGCCGGCGTCGTGACGCATAATGATGTCGGCTGACGTCTGGGACATCACAAAACAGGTCCGAAGCCTGTCGGAGAGTAGGAGAGGTAAGTAACGTTGTTTTTTATGTTCGCTCACCTCCCTTGGGCCCCCGGAGTATAACGATAGCAGTGTTTGTGGGGTTCGCGGTAGCGGCTGCCACAGGGCTCCGGGGCCCGGGCCCCATAATGTTCTGGGCTCTGTGGCAGCCGCTACCACTGCTACCCCGGTATTTACGCCCCTGGATAGACATACATCGCCATCACCTCTCCATTCTCTGCCTGGATGTGGAGGCTGCCTTCCTAAATGGGACATGGGTTGAGAGATCCCCATTATCGACATAAGTGTACGTCCCAGAGGAGGGACAGACATTTATCAACCACTTATGGCATTTTTTGTGGAATACCCCTTTAAGAGATATAATTTAACCATTTCAATCTATCGGCAATGATCAGAATGTATTGACGTTGTAGAAGAAGCTTGAAAAAAATCTCAAATCTATGTCCTAAATTTATTTATTTTTACTCTTTTCCATTATATGTACAGTGCCAACATGTACCCGAGTCTGTAGCTACTTAAAAAGTGGATTATTCTTCACATCCCCCCCCAAGATTTACTGAGGACTGGAGCAATTAATCATCTCCAAGTGCTGACACAAAAGCTTCTCAGACCCATGATGAATGGGTTAATGCAACTTTTCTCCTTAGAACTTCTCTGATCTCTGGTGACCCCCACCTAGAAATAAAATTAAATATCCAAATTGGGGTTATGACCTAAGTGCTAGAACAACAATGTAATGTAGTAGTAGAGGACATAGGTTTAAGCCAAAGTTTAAAGACCCCATTTATAGGGTATGCAATCTGTGAAAATGTCTTTGTGCACAATAATACAATAATCCTGAAGAACTTCACTGAAACCAAATTGCTAAATTTTGTATATTTTTTAATTCAAAAATTAAAACTATGAAAAATAACAATTATTGGAATTTAGGCTATTGCCGGGTGCACATTTTTCTAATTGACACTTCCTGCTTTATATGAAAGACAATAAAGAATATGGGGAGGGGAACAGGGTCAGATTAGCCCAATAAAGTACCAGAGTATCCATTAAGCAGGCAAGGTTTGAATGAGACAAAGTGGTCCAACCTCAACATGATCCATGCAATGCAGAAAAAGAGACAAACCCCACACATTATTTATTAATGAGCTTTATCTCTCTGTTTAGATGTTTTATTATATTTTTGAAATGATATTTTTAGAATTAATACATTATATTTACAAGAATAGAACTACTATAATACTGCTCCTATGTATAAGAATATAACTACTATAATACTGCTCCTATGTATAAGAATATAACTACAATAATACTGCTCCTATGTATAAGAATATAACTACTATAATACTGCCCCTATGTACAAGAATATATTATAATACTGCTCCTATGTACAAGAATATAACTACTATAATACTGCTCCTATGTACAAGAATATAACTACTATAACACTGCCCCTATGTACAAGAATATATTATAATACTGTTCCTATGTACAAGAATATAACTACTATAATACTACCTCCCTTGTAGAAGAATATAACTACTATAATACTGCTCCTATGTACAAGAATATAACTACTATAATACTACCCCTATGTACAAGAATATAACTACTATAATACTGCTGCTATGTACAAGAATATAACTACTATAATACTGCTCCTATGTACAAGAATATAACTACTATAATACTGCTCCTATGTACAAGAATATAACTATTATAATACTGCTCCTATGTACAAGAATATAACTACTATAATACTGCCCCTATGTACAAGAATATAACTACTATAATACTGCTCCTATGTACAAGAATATAACTACAATACTGCCCCTATGTACAAGAATATAACTACTATAATATTGCCCCTATGTACAAGAATATAACTACTATAATACTGCCCCTATGTACAAGAATATAACTACTATAATACTGCCCCTATGTACAAGAATATAACTACTATAATACTGCTCCTATGTACAAGAATATAACTACAATACTGCCCCAATGTACAAGAATATAACTATTATAATACTGCTCCTATGTACAAGAATATAACTACTATAATACTGCCCTTATGTACAAGAATATAACTACTATAATACTGCTCCTATGTACAAGAATATAACTACTATAATACTGCCCCTATGTACAAGAATATAACTACTATAATACTGCCCCTATGTACAAGAATATAACTACTATAATACTTCTTCCTCTGTACAAGAATATAACTACTATAATACTGCTCCTATGTAAAAGAATATAACTACTATAATACTGCTCCTATGTACAAGAATATAACTACTATAATACTGCTCCTATGTACAAGAATATAACTACTATAATACTGCTACTATGAACAAGAATATAACTACTATAATACTTCTTCCTATGTACAAGAATATAACTACTATAATACTGCTCCTATGTACAAGAATATAACTACTATAATACTGCCCCTATGTACTAGAATATAACTACTTTAATACTGCTCCTATGTACAAGAATATAACTACTATAATACTGCTCCTATGTACATGAATATAACTACTATAATACTGCTCCTATGTACATGAATATAACTACTATAATACTACTCCTATGTACATGAATATAACTACTATAATACTACTCCTATGTACAAGAATATAACTACTATAATACTGCCTCCTATGTACAAGAATACAACTACTATAGTACTACCTCCTATGTACAAGAATATAACTACTATAATACTGCCTCCTATGTACAAGAATATAACTACTATAATACTGCTCCTATGTACAAGAATATAACTACTATAATACTGCTCCTATGTACAAGAATATAACTACTATTATACTGCGCCTATGTACAAGAATATAACAACTATAATACTGCTCCTATGTACAAGAATATAACTACTATAATACTGCCTCCTATGTACAAGAATATAACTACTATAATACCGCTCCTATGTACAAGAATATAACTACTATATTACTGCTCCTATGTACAAGAATATAACTACTATAATACTGCTCCTATGTACAAGAATATAACTACTATAACACTACCCCTATGTACAAGAATATAACTACTATAATACTGCTCCTATGTACAAGAATATAACTACTATATTACTGCTCCTATGTACAAGAATATAACTACTATAATACTGCTCCTATGTACAAGAATATAACTACTATATTACTGCTCCTATGTACAAGAATATAACTACTATAATACTGCTCCTATGTACAAGAATATAACTACTATAATACTGCTCCTATGTACAAGAATATAACTACTATAATACTGCTCCTATGTACAAGAATATAACTACTATAATACTGCTCCTATGTACAAGAATATAACTACTATAATACTGCCTCCTATGTACAAGAATATAACTACTATAATACTGCTCCTATGTACAAGAATATAACTACTATAATACTGCTCCTATGTATAAGAATATAACTACTATAATACTGCCCCTATGTACAAGAATATAACTACTATAATACTGCCTCCTATGTACAAGAATATAACTACTATAATACTACTCCTATGTACAAGAATATAACTACTATAATACTGCCTCCTATGTACAAGAATACAACTACTATAGTACTGCTCCTATGTACAAGAATATAACTACTATAATACTGCTCCTATGTACAAGAATATAACTACTATAATACTGCTCCTATGTATAAGAATATAACTACTATAATACTACCTCCTATGTACAAGAATATAACTACTATAATACTGCCTCCTATGTACAAGAATATAACTACTATAATACTGCCTCCTATGTACAAGAATATAACTACTATAATACTGCCCCTATGTACTAGAATATAACTACTATAATACTGCCCTCTATGAAGAAGATTACAATTACTTTGTATGCCCCATGTGGATCAGATCAGAGCAGGTAGTAGAATTTTCACATTTCCAGGAAATTGCTCCTAATACATAACATCCTACATAGTAAGTGCTCAGAGCTTTCACACATTTCAGTCCATGATTTGCTAGTAATAGGCACAAATGACTATCATTTACTTATTTACAAAGAAATCAATGACCCCTTTCCTGAATAGTATTTTAGTTAATGCCTGTAATTTTGTCTGTGGGGTTTTGTAATGAAGTGCAGCAGACCTTGTGTGTTCAGGGTCTTGTAAGGGTAAGTACATAGGGAAGACTTTACAATTTTCTCGGCATCCATTCTCAGTCTGTAAAACTCTTTTAGTGCACAATACTATCAGGTAACGCCTGCTGCCATCTTCTCTGTACCAAAGATCCAAGAAAAACTTTCTTTCACGATACAATAATTTAAGAAAAATAATCAAATTCTAGTTCTGAAGACCACTTGGGTACATTTCTTGAATGTTCCATGGATGTAGACATGGGCGGTCATCCAGGAATACGCTTCGTATATTTGGATTGGCCCACGGAGGATCCTCGTCTGACAATGGAGTCTCGCCACAAGAGAGCTCATAAAGTCCATCAGAAGTCAACCCTATTTTTGGCTGAATATGGACCTTGTTACAGGGGTCCATTGAAGGGGTTGTCCAGCCAATAAAAATTACTTGGAAAAGAGTGGTGTAAAAAATAAAGGGAAGCTCCGATTCCCTGCTGTAGCACTTCCAAAGATTTCCAATATATGAGAACGGCACAACAAAGTATCAGAGAACCCTCCGGTAGGCCCAGACTCAACACTATTATGCTCCAGCAGAAGAAACACAAATTTGATGGGTACTATGGTTTATTTCCTAGGGTTTTTGGAAGGGGTCACCCAAAATAATTTTATCTGGCTGATCCAAAAAACCTCAGCTTGACACCACTTTCCAGGTCCTCTGCTGGTCTCTACATCCTGGTTACAGTAAGTGACTGGTCAACCACTGAAACAGCCTGAGCGCTTATTTCCTGTGTATCGAGGGGACCAGGAAGTAGAGACCAGCAGGGACCTTGGAAGTGCAGGTGGCATATATTTTTTTTTACACCATTTTGTGTATTTCCTAAATATTTTTTATCCTTTTAATATTTTTAAGTTAATTTGCCCATTATTTTTTCTTTGATGATATATTCATAAGATCACATCACCAGAGTTTTTCAGTAGTGCTGGCTGTTTTTGGATAGATGAGAAGGGTTCATTTTAGGGTGTGGCCAACCTTTCCGATTACCCAATACCCCTATCTCCTAAGGGGCCCCTGTTGATGGGAACCCCAGGCCACGGTATGAACCACCCAATGCAATTTAGCGGTGTTAGGATTAAATTTGTAGTATTATGTAGGGACTATATTATGTGGGATGTTCATGGTGGTATTACAATATGTGGCCTATAAAAGAGTTATTATTTGGATACTGCATATTATTTGGACACTATATAATGGTAGTATGTAGGTTATATATGGCAGCGTTATCTTGCTACTATATTTAAAATACTGCATATATGGACAGCATATAGTGGTATTATGTGGGTAATATATGGCAGTTTTATTGTGATTCTACAGCATACAAAAATTGCACATATTATTTGCGCATTATACTGTGGTATTATATAGATTATATATGGTGGTTTTATGTTGATATTATATTTGAATACTGCATATTATTTGTACTTTATATGGTGGTATTTAGAGATGAATGAAGTATTCAAAAATTCTATTCGGCAACTTTGTCGAATTTCGCGATATGATTCTATTTGATCCAAATTAATTTGCAGCAAATAAAAAGCTATTTCCTCTCTGCAGAGAGCCGGGGTGGGCGGCAAAATGTCGGAAGCCCTTGGATGCCGCGGTCATGTCTCTCTCTCTCCAGCACGGACAACTTTTATTCATGTGGAAGGATCTGCTAACAAGCAAAGACACGCCTACCCAATGACATCACCAGAGAATATGATGTGACCGTCTGATGTCACAAAGGTCCTTACTAAATATTCGTTTCCACGAAGCATCAGGAAATCCGGAATTGTGGAGAATCGAAGATTTCCTGAAATTCGGATCAAATTTCACTTCTGCAGCTTCGATTTGCTCATCTCTAGTGGTATTATATAGGTTATATATGGCAATGTTATGTTGATATTATATTTAAATATTGCATATTATTAGTGCATTATATAGTGGTATTATATAGGTCAGGGGCCAGGCTTATTTCCCTGGCACGGCAGCCTGAGTCCTCACCCAGCAGTTTTGATCAGACCAAACACGGCGAAACGAAACTGCTGTTATTATATTGTGGGGTCTCTTCAGACCTCAGCGTATAATAAGCGGAGCCTCAGGCTAGGCGATCAAACATAAAAAACAATGTTACTCACCTTCCCTGCGCTCCATGGTGGCTGCAATGGCGAAAATTGGAATATTATAAACGTTAGAATATTATACTGTGTGCAGGGACCACTATGGGATATAATACCATGTGCAGAAGCCGCTATGGGACATAATACCGTGTGCAAGGGCCACTATGGGACATAATACCATGTGCAGGGGCCGCTATGGGACATAATACCGTGTGCAGGGGCCACTATGGGACATAATACATTGTATAGGGGCTGCTATGGGACATAATACCGTGTGCAGGGGCCACTATGGGACATAATACCATGTGCAGGGGCCACTATGAGACATTATTCAGTATAACGGTGTATTTTCTGTATTAAGGATGTGTTTTTGCACAGAAAGCTCAGGCTTTTTTTTTTTTTTTTTGTGCAAAAATGCACCATGTGAATGCAGTTTTTCATCGAAGTAAAAGTTCCAGTGGCCTAAAAATATAGCTGCATTTAGTTACATAGTGTGTTTCCACCATAAGGTGCTGCCATACGGTGCTCCTGGACACATACATTTACCACTTATTGGGGGCTGCACATGGACTGTCATTGCTTCTAATTGGAAAGTACAGGAGCGTCCCGGGAATTAGTAATAAGTGCATGTGTCCTAAAGCATCTGGTGGCAGCACTTCTGTGTTATGGTTTGTGGTATATGACTTTAGTTTAGGGGTCGTCAGACTTACAATTATTGACCGGCACTCCGAGTACCTCATCTTTGATTTTTTTAATTATAATCGGCACGCTGAACAAACAAGGTTGCCTACCCCTGATATAGGTGTTATATGCAGTGTTATCTTCATATTATAGTTAAATACTGCGTATTATTTGTCCATTATATGGTGGTATTATATAGATTAAATATAACACTGTTATTGTGGTATTATAGTTGAGGCTGGATGATAAATCTAGTGCATGTTTGCACTATCTAGACCAGGGGTAGGCAATCTTTTTAGTTCAGCGTGCCGATTTTAATTAAAAAAAAAATCACAGATGAGGAGCTCAGAGTGCCGGGCAATAATTGTAAGTCTGACGACCCCTAAACTAAAGTCATATACCACAAACCATAACACAGAAGTGCTGCCACCAGATGCTTTAGGACACATGTGGTTACTGCTATTTCCTGGGACACTCCTGTACTTTCCGATTAGAAGCAATGACAGTTCATGTACAGCCCCCAATAAGTGGTAAATGTGTCCAGGAGCACCGTATGGCAGCACCTTATGGTGGTAACACACTATGTATCTGGATGCAGCTATATTCTTAAGCCACTGGAACTTTTACTTCGATGTAGAACTGCGTTCACATGGTGCATTTTTGCACAAGAAAAAAATGCTTGCGTTTTCTGTGCAAAAACACACCGTCATACAGAATAATGTCCCATAGCAGTCCCTGCACACGGTATTATGTCCCATAGCGGATCCTGCACACAGTATTATGTTCCATAGTGGCCCCTGCACACAGTATAATATTCTAACTTTTATAATATTCCAATTTTCGCCACTCACTAGCTATTATTATACTGTGGGATCTCTTCAGACCCCAGAGTATAATAAGTGGAGGGCCAAGAGAGGTGACAAACGTAAAAAAACAATTTTACTCACCTTCCCTGCACTCCGCGGCTCTGTTCTCTTCGGGCGCTTCTGCTGTAGTTAGTGACCACTGATTGAGTCTCAAGTGTTACGTTGCGTCATTATGTGTAATGACGCTGGACGTGACACCTGAGGCCCTGTCAGCAGTCTCTTACTTCAGACAGAAGCGCCTGCAGAGCACAGAGCCGCTGCGGAGTGCAGGGAAGGTGAGTAACATTGTTTTTTGTATGTTTGATCACCTCCCCTGGGGCTCCGCTTATTATACTCTGAGGTCTGAAGAGACCCCACAGTAAAATAATAGTTTCATTTCGGCCTTGTTTGGTCTGATCAAAACTGCTGGGCGAGGACTCCGCTGACGTGCCAGGGAAATAAGACTCGCGTGCCACTCTTTGCACGCATGCTGGGGGTTGCTGACCCCTGATCTAGACTAAGTTTATACCGCTTATTAACTGGTTTACTATGGGCCACAATTTTTGATCGAGAAACAGCAGCACTTTTTCATGAAGCCAGAATCCCCTTCCAAGCAAGCTAAAAAAATTTGGTCTAAAATTAAATGTACTGATATCTACCAAAAATGTGCAAATTTGCTTCAGATTTTAGCACATTTTATGCCAAGGTCAACCACAGTAGTAAATCTGCCCCATAGGAAGTATTAAGATATAATACATACTGAAATTCCGAGAAAAATTGTAAGCTCATTTTTTTTTATCAAATGGTAGACTCTCAGAATATTTCTTTTGGAGGACCCAAGTTTTCTCAGTCCTACAGAATGATATTTAAAGGAGGTGTCAAGGAATTTTGAGTTTATGGCCTCTCCTTAGGAAAAGTCATAAATATCTGATCTCCAGGGGTCGACAGGTGGCCCCCACACTGATCAGACTTCAATGGGAGTTAAAGAGGTTTTCCAGGCTAATTTTTTTTTTCACTTAGGCTGGGCGAGGTGTAAAAAAAAAAAAAAAACATACTCACCTGTCCCCGGAGTCCTCCCAGCACAAACCGGTCCTGCTACTCGGCTGTCTTCTTTTGCCTCAGTGGCCTGAGGAAGGGACCCAGGGTAATGACATACCGTGTCCTCAAGGCTAATGATTGGCTCACGTGTGGCGCGGACGAAAACAACGAAGCTGCAGGACTGGACCGCCCTAGGAGACATCGGAGCACCGGGAACAGGTGAGTATGGGTTTTCTTTATTTTCTTCACCTCCTCCGGCCTAGTTAAGAAATGTATCCTGGACAACCCATTTAAGCTGCAGTAACAGTGCTCGGCCACAATACAGGGACCGGAACCAACTGCTTCTGGCCCCGTGCTGTGTATAGTACGGGGTGGAAAGCAATCCCATACAGCTGATCTGTGCAGGGGCCACCCACAGTATAGTCCATAAATGAAAATTTCCTGGGTAAACCCTTTAATTACGCTGCTCACCCCAAAAATAGTTGTCTGCACCATCATGGTGGGACGCCGAGCACTAAGCAGATGCTAATTGTGTCTTCAGACCAGTGTCAGGCATCAGCAAGTTAAATGAACTCCAGTAGTTAAGGTTTGTAAATGAGGTTTTGTATAAGTACCATGAAGTTGTGAGGAAACATTAGCTTAAGGACACATTTATCATGGTGTAATTGATACACCAGCTAATTACGCTAGGTCTTGGAGGATTTAGATAAACCTGTGTTGTGGGACTTACGGGGTAGAATGTGATGACACGTTCCTACAGTAATGAATGATAATGGCCTGAAAGCAACGAATGCTGGGAACCTTTGTAATACAAAAATATCACTGGCATCATGTAACATTCCCCTGTAGATGTCAACAAAAAGTTGTCCTACGAGTCCCACAGTGGAGTGACGCTTGGTCTTCGCAGGAGTACCTGTCACCAGGAAAAAGGACTGCTGGTCTCATCCTTTCTCACATTCTTCTGCTTTTGGGTATAATTTTTTGTGCTTTATATGAAGGGTATTTTTTTATATTATCGATGGTCTGAACGCTTTCTTATCAGGTTGATTTGTCCAATATTGGTCTCGACACAGAACCTCCAATCCTACTTTGTATGAGAAAACTTCATGAAATAGTAAGTTGTTATTTTTTTTCCCAAATTTTAGATGTTTTTTAAATTTTTTGTTTTGTACATAAAATATGAAGCTATGTAGGAAAGTAAAAGAAAGATGATGAACCTGGCATTATGGAGGGTCCTTGGTGGTCTCTTCTATTCTCACCTTCCTCTGCGTTTGATTATAAAATTTTCCACTTGTATAGTGGCCAGGTAGGTTGGTTATTTTTAGTTATATACTCTCTATATATCAAATCAATAGTTGCTTCTACAAACATTATATCCACTATTTAGTCTACTTTAAGTATATTTCTCATTTAACCCTACAAACATTTACAATCAATTATTAGGACTATCATTACATATCTATTTACCTGATGTTCCATTTATATGCTCATGTACCCATTCATTCATTATTTCCTAGACGTATTCATACATATCCCCCTATTCTATTATTACCTACCTAATCATCTAATCTTGGTACCATATATATCCCCCATCTCCTCTTTCTCATTAACTATAACTATTTTTCATATTTATCTAACCCATATTTGTTCTTATACCAATCCATTCACTTTTCATTTTACTTATTTATACATTTACCATTTGTTGATTGCCACCATATGTGTACATTTATATGTGTGCTGGGATACGTGTGTACATACATGCATACATGTGTGTGTGTGTGTATGTCTATGTATATACATGTAGATTGTTTCTTATGTACAACAATGTTTTTATTATATCTTATATTATTTATTATACATTATACTATTGTTTTATTTGATTCTTATCTAGTTGGCCTGATGAAGACGTCAGTTAAGACGTCGAAACGCGTTGCCATACTTTGTATCGCCACCTTGTGGAGTAACATTGTGATCCAATAAAAAAGTTTCATTTTAACACATGTCTGGCTGATTAAGTAGCGCTCATACATACCCTGTTTTTTTACTACTTTACTATTTGCACTACCACTGTCTTACAGACAGGTGGTCCCAGGGGGAGCAGCAACTTGCCAGACTCTTTCTCTCTTTTTACCATATTTAATCCCGAGGCATTACTATCCAGGTCCCCACAGGACCACCAGAGGCGCCAGTGTGGTAATAAAACCTTTTTCTTTTCATTATTTATTTCATTTTTAGTTCACTTTTTAGCAGATTTTGCATAAATCGATTGTACAGGCAAATGTAAAAAACTTTTATAATATATCTTATTAGAGAAATATGCCTCCTTCACTTGTCAGACTCATTTTCTTCTCTTCTTCACTCTTCTATACTGATATTCACTCTGAAATCTGCCCTAAATCTGTCTTGGTCTCCCAAGATGGACTCTTTGTCCATAGAAGTCTATGAAGAGGGGAAGAAAAGGAGGGAGGAGACCCTCAGTCAGAGTAAAGGAAAGACAGAAGGGAAACTGAGTGGGCTGGAGTTAATATCTCACTTCAAGGGCTTTATTCAAATCAGTATTGGTGAAGACTTCTCTGTAAGGCTACGGTCACACCTGCGTTGGGAAACCGTTTGGGGATTCTGTCCCCCATTCTGCTTGAAAAATGCAGAGAGAAAAGTCCTGCTTGCCTCGGGTGGAAACCGGGTGGACCCCATTATTGTCTCTGGGGTCTGTGGTTTTCTGCGAGTTCCATCTAGTGCTACACTTCTCAGAGCACCACGACCATGTTAATGGCTGCAAAGATTGGCTGCAAAATTGTGTGGGCAAATAAAAAGTTGAGAACCCCGCCCACCAAATGTGGGTGTGGTTTTGGCTGTGGGAATGTAAAAGGGTCACGATGGAGTCTATGACGTGCACCTGATTCCTAGCAAATTAGGATTTGGAGAACAATGATATTGCAAAATGTCCGTACCAAGAAACCCTCCTATAATGTCATCCTATGTGGCGATCACAGTTCCCGATGTGTCGGTTCCTAACGCTAATGTCCTTAATAGTATCATTATAGATGCACTATGGGCTCACTGTTTACTGTGGCCCCTTTAAGTAGTATAATCTTACAATGTGTACAGACTGAAACAACGCAATGAAACTTCATCTTCGAAAACATAAAAACATATACAAAAAGTAACAAAAAACATCTTTCCCCAGGCTTTCGAGTCAACCAGTAGACTTCAAAAAGTGTCTCCTATGGCACATAAGAGGTTAAAAAAGTCCATTCCATATACCGCCGGCGAAGCTTCTCTTGAATTTAGTGAATCTGTCATTGACACCAAGTTAGAGATGTGTACAGATGCTTAGAGTTACATCAATTTCAAGCCCCAGTGATAAACTCGGTTGGTGGTTTTGTCCATAGGGAGGTCTCTGTTCACATATCACATACAGGTTAGTGAAACTTCAGACCACCAGCCTCTCCGCAAGACACCGGGACTGTGAAATGATATTAACTCTGCTTAATGGTCTGTAAATGTGTCAGGACAATGCCACCTAGAGCCAGTAATGTCTGCCTCCTTGTGTGAAGTCTCGATGACTTAACCGCAGCAAGCCCAAGTATAATTACTGCTAATGAGTTTCTTTATGCGCCGCGTTCAAGTCAAAACACACAGCGCTGAAATGACTGCGCGTGGAAAAGACGATATAGTAATATAATAGAGGCCGGATAAGAACAGAACTGGCGAGACTGGAAGCAGTGATGTCATCACTCACCAATTCTATCTGAACCTAGCAACTGAGAAAGCCAAATGACTGCTTAAAGGGCTTGTCTGGTTTGGACAACCCCTTGTGATATTGGGTTCTGAGCTTCTGTTCAGAAAATGGCTGTATCTCCACTCAAGCCCCCTGTTTAGAAATGGCTACTTACACTCTGTGGCAAAACGTAACATTACATGGCGCCTATTGGAATCCTTGACATTCCATGGAACCCGATAGACACCAGTGGTCTTACAGAATTTATATATGTGTATTCATTGTCCCCTGCCTAATAAAGGGTTGGGTCCTCATTTAGGGGAAGGGACATTATCACCTTAAAATATGGCATCAGAGAAGAGGTTTTCTGGACTGGAAAGTTATAAAGGATCAATCCATTGTTTTTATATTCTATATTCTGCAAGTTCTATGATCTTTATGGTCAATGTTCTATGATCTAGATGTTCTATGATCCCAGAGTTTTATGATCTCCATGTTTTATGTTCCTTGGTCTATGGTTTCCATGTTTTATTGTTTTAATGTTCTATAATGTCAATGCTGTATGATCTTAATATCTCATGATCTTATCTCATGATCCTGTCCTATAGTTTCCATGTTTTATTGTCCATGTTCCAGGATATAGATGTTTTGTGATCTCCAAGCTCTATGTTCCCCATTTTCTATTGTTTTCATGTTATATAATCTCCATACTCTATGACCTTTATATTCCATACTGTCCAATTTCTGTGATCTCCATGTTCTATGGTTTCCGTGTTTTATGGTCTATGTTCTATAATCTAGATTCTGTATGACCTCCATGTTCTATGGTTCCCGTGTTTTATGGTCTATGTTCTATAATCTAGATTCTGTATGACCTTCATGTTCTATTGTTTCCGTGTTTTATGGCCTATGTTCTATAATCTAGATTCTGTATGACCTCCATGTTCTATGGTTTCCGTGTTTTATAGTCTATGTTCTATAATCTAGATTCTTTATTACTTCCATGTTCTATGGTTTTCATGTTTTATGGCCTATGTTCTATAATCTAGATTCTGTATGACCTCCATGTTCTATGGTTTCCGTGTTTTATGGTCTATGTTCTATAATCTAGATTCTGTATGACCTCCATGTTCTATGGTTCCCGTGTTTTATGGTCTATGTTCTATAATCTAGATTCTGTATGACCTTCATGTTCTATTGTTTCCGTGTTTTATGGCCTATGTTCTATAATCTAGATTCTGTATGACCTCCATGTTCTATGGTTTCCGTGTTTTATAGTCTATGTTCTATAATCTAGATTCTTTATTACTTCCATGTTCTATGGTTTTCATGTTTTATGGCCTATGTTCTATAATCTAGATTCTGTATGACCTCCATGTTCTATGGTTTCCGTGTTTTATGGTCTATGTTCTATAATCTAGATTCTGTATGACCTCCATGTTCTATGGTTTCCGTGTTTTATGGCCTATGTTCTATAATCTAGATTCTGTATGACCTCCATGTTCTATGGCTTCCGTGTTTTATGGTCTATGTTCTATAATCTAGATTCTGTATTACTTCCATGTTCTATGGTTTCCGTGTTTTATGGCCTATGTTCTATAATCTAGATTCTCTATGATCTCCAAATTCTATGATTTCCATGATATATGGTCTATGTTCTATAATCTAGATTCTGTATGACTTCCATGTTCTATGGTTTCCATGTTTTATAGTCTAGGTTCTATAATCTACTCATGTCCTCAGCTGTCCTACAGAGAACCCTTCAGTCACTCTTTTTTTTGGACAGTAGCTTCAAGGCAGATCTTTAATTTAGGGGAAGAAGCAGACAATCTGATATCCTGCTAAAATCACAACTTTATGATTGTTTCCATATATAGTTGATCACCAGAGACATAATTAAAGGGGCTACAGCAGTTCAACTGTAACAAGGCCTTTATGGTCATAAGGGCACAGTGACCCTGTCCATTAGTATCTGGTGCAGTTTTATAGAATACTGTAGCTTCTTGTCTGGTAGGAATCTACTTTTTGCCATCCTGAATGTGCTAGTGGCCTCGAACTACCAACTATATAATTAATTGGGTGAAAGAATTGAAGCGACAGTGTTTTAGAGAATTCTTTAGACACTCGGTCATAACTAAGCTATGTTAATAACTGTTATATAAATTAATCCATGCACATTTCTATAAAGTACCGCTAAGGTGGGACTATCCTTAATTCGGGGGGAGGAGCATGATACCATGCTGCATAGCTCCACCCCTGAGCATGCACAGGAAGCTAGGATAGGCTCACACTCAATCCAGAATGACTCTCTCTACTAAAAATTACACAAATCTCCATTCAGCACTGGAATTAATCTCCATCGTGCTCATTTCCCACAGTATTTCCACATCGCTTTCTTCAATTTCACCAACTACTTGTAAGAAAACATGATCTATGGGATATTATTTCTCAGCTACTGATCCCTATGCTGTCATCCCAGCTACAACTCATTGTATATTTACTATTACAGATAAGCTAACACCATTGACGGGAAATTCCAACCTGTCAAGTTGCAAAGTGCGAGAGGTTGAAATGTAATATTGTACCGGAAAGATTAAAAAGCGTCATATATGATCTTGGCTATAAGCCATATGTATGGAGGGAGAAAGAGGGGGGAAAAAAATCTCATTTAATAGCATTTTATTCATCTACCCACATAACCTGGGTGAGCTGATTTGACAAATTGTATTGAGAATAATGCATTTTCATTCGTTGGGTTTAATTTTAAAAGAAACAGCCCCCAAAGAAATAAAAATCAATTTAAAGCATGTTCCCAAATTATGTTAAAAGCATCAGATTGCCTGGTATTATTGCTACCGCTGTTACATGAATAATCTAGCCATGCATGTCCTATTATAGGTATTCCCACATTATTTAAATCTAGTTATTGTTTTAGACGTGTCGGCATACTGCGTGACTTCGGTTTGCGTCTTCAGGCCAATGTTTAAGAGCTTTTTCCTCCTGAATTTTTTTTTTCAAAAAGTTTCATCTGTAGAAATTAGAGAGGAGTAATGATGGGTGAACCCCAGAAGATTCATTTGTCCTGTGTTCGGGTGAAGCTAACCACCAGCTTTGGTTCGGTCTGAACTTGTTCGGATAGAACCGGAAGGGAAATTATGATAATCTAGGGTAACTTCAGACCCCAGAGTATAATAGGTGGAGGGCCAGAGGAGGTGACAAAAATAAAAAACATTTATACTCACCTTCTGTTACCACACCTTCCATCATGATGTTCAGGGTGCCTATGTCACTGCTGAGGCCCAATCACAGGCCTCAACGATGACCTCGGAATCATGACATCATAGAAGAGCACCAGATGCCGCCAGGAGGAAGACACAGAGTGGCGGCTGCCACGAGGAGGCCCAAAAGAGGTAACGGAAGGTGAGTATAAATGTTTTTTTATTTTTATACTCCTACCCTGGGTCTCCACCTATTTACTTGGGGTCTGAAGAGACCCCAGAGTATAATAAATTACCAGCGGAGTCCATTTTAATTTGTCCAAGACAAATCCCAAATTGTTTGTTTTTCTTAAAAACTGAACAATTTGGAATATTTGGGTCAAATCCAGTTCGCTGTGAATCGATTCGACCATCTCTAGAGATGAGCGAATCGATTTTAAACAAATTAAATCTGAAATTTTTGGGATTTGATCTGCATAAATCAAATGGTGACCAGTCAGTCCTGGAAAGGGCTTAAGAACAACAACAAACGTTGGAGCATGATGACCTGTATTGCCCCCCATGTGACCACTGTGGCTAGTTACACACCTCAGTAGTTTACAGACCTCAGTGGTGACGTAGGGGCCGAATTACATCATAAGGATGGTGGATGGCACCAGAGAAGAACAGTGGTGAGTAATGTTGGTATTTACTTTGAAGCCCCTCCCCTGCCTTTGGTTACACTTTGGGGACTTTAGAGATCCCCCAGAGTATAATAAACAACTTTTCAGGGCACATTCGATTTGGACTTAATTGGGTCTAAAAATAATTCTCCCCCAGAATCGAGTGAGTCTTTTCAAAACAAATCTCTGAAGATTTTCTCTGACCCTTGGGGTAGTTTTATGGACATGTTTTTGTATTGCTTTGGTGAGATGTAACCACTTCACGAAAGGGAACAGCTAACCATGGCCCCCCTATCATCATGACTTCTACCATTTGCAGGTTTTACTAGTGCAATGGAGTACTAGAGGTTTTACCAGAGTGTGTCCTCCCTTTCCTTTGCTAGATTTTGGTTAAGGACTCCAGTTTCTCATGAAAGTAATTCAATACAATCACACAACATGCTAGCAAAACCCTTGAGAGGTTGCAATTCATAATACAACCACTGGGTGGCCACACATAGACTTATATAGGATAGACATTCTGTGACAGAGTATCAAGAAATCATGTTGTTTTGAAAAGCTGCTCATCTTGTGCCACATATTGGAACATGTCTGGCCAAGAGGAACGGTAAGGAAGGACATATCTGTAGGTCCAGATATGACACAATTGAGGGAATAGCTATAACGTGTGCATAGGGGCCACAGGGGGCCCAAAGGTCTTTCAATACTATAAGAAAACACTAGTTTTATAGATAGTACATGGTGGTAAGTGGGGGCTCCCACTTTTGCATTTGGGCCAAGGAGCTTTACGTTGCACCTATGGATACAATAGTGGGGGGAACAGTGTAGCAGAAGACAACCCCTTGGTAGGATCCAAGGAACTCCAGACCAACTCAGTCTGACTGGTACAGTAAATCAGTCCTCAGAGTGAGCCATAAAAGGGGCGGAGTTAATGCAAATGTTTCATTAAAAGGGTATTTTTGGATGCTTGGGGATATTCACAGGTGAAACAGAGCATAAATCAATGTTCACATGATTTTAAGTATGATTAAGTTATGATAAGGTTCTTTTTAGAAAACTTTTTTGAAAACCAATATGGCCGCTTTTAGAGCTCCAGTAAGGGTTTGTAACCTTATCTGTTTACCTAAATACTTTTACTAAGGCATGATTATATTGGTTATCACCTAGCTTTCTCAGAAACTGACAAAAACTAACAGGCAGCCATAATTGCTGAAAGACGTCTTAAAAGAAGGCCTACTGAGCAGTGCTGAGACAAGGATCGCTGATGAGCAACTACCCCTTTAAGTATTTTTACGACGACTCAGCTTTTCCAGGAGCAGATAATTCTCTTTAATCTTGGATATCACATGATTAAGATGAACTTTAAAAGTCAGCAGAAAGCAGATGAAAGTAGAGAAAGTAAATGGAGAGCTGTGTGCTTGCTGTAAAGACATTAAGGATGTACTTTGCCCCATACAGTGAGAAGCCTGAGCTTCTGGAACAAGCCTGTTGACAAAGCCCCAAGGTTACGTTGTGCAGTGTGGAGAAGTGTAGTGCTTGGTGTCGTATTAAACTCCAGCCTTCAGCGCTGGAGGCGTTACTGCCAAGTGTGTCTGTCCCCTACCGCTCACCCTCCCAGCTCTGTCTCGATTGGTCTAATTATTGGGGCTTCTGGTATTTTCTTTGCTGTTTGAAGACAGTGGTCTAGATACAAGAAGCCATATGTAGGAAATAAGAATCCATTTGTACAAATTCTATCTATCTATCTATCTATCTATCTATCTATCTATCATCACTGTCTATTTGTCCATGTTTTTTTACAGTATCTAAGTATCCTATCTATTTATTGGTGGTATCTATCTGTCTATCTATCTATCTATCTATCTATTGCCTATCTATCTATCTATTGCCTATCTATCATATAACTCTCTTTACAGTGTCTCCCAGCAATATCTATCTATCTATCTATCTAAAAAAAGAGAAAGGTTCTAGTGAACCGAAACGTCACTCTGAAATAAACCCATTATTTTTTTTGAAACTTTGGAGTGCTGCCATTCTGTCCTGCTTATCTATCTATCTATCTATCTATCTATCTATCTATCTATCTATCTATCATTAATCTATCTATCTATCTATCTATCTATCTATCATCAATATCAATATGCCCCTGTTTTTCTACAGTATTTATGTATCCTATATATGTATTGGCAGTATCTATCTATCTATCTATCTATCATATTATTTATCTATTTGTGTACTGTACTGTATCTATCTGTATCTGTCTAACTATGTATCTATATCTCTGTCTATCTATCTATCTAGATGTATTATATACATACCATTTTAGTTCCAGCATTCCTGACTGATTAGCTTAATGGTATATCTTATCTCATACACAGTATATCCCCTTCTTGTTGCCTGCAGGCACAAGAAGTTGAAATATGTGCATGATCTTGCAGGGCAGCCTGTTCCATGACTGTATAAGCCTTCATACATCATGTCCTATCAGATTTTTCTGCTGTTAATAATCACATTATGGCTGCACCACATTTAACATTTGACTTTATGACTGTGGGTTTGTAGAATAAGGAGCAGTCTGCCCCCCCTATCCATTATAACTACAACTGATTATTATTTACATGAAATTCTTCCAAGAGTAACTGTACAATAGCAAACACATAGCTGAGAAACGCCCAAGTGACCATCATGCAGGAGATCCAGGAACACTGAACTGCAAATATAGGGCAGATACCTTCATGTACTAACTCCTTTCTAGCATCTACCATGCAGGCATGTCACAGGACAAGAGAAATCTATGAGCAAAGTCAGTAAAGCTACTTGTGTCTGTGAATAATATCCTGTCTGTGATCACATAAGCAACAAGAAGATGTGAGATGTGCAGAATGTCCCATCCTTTGCACAGAGCGGTTTGCAGACATGTGGAGTCTGAGGAGAATCAACAACTCCCATCTTCATTCACTGTGTGAAGAGACCAGCCCCTCCCCATTCCACTCACCGTGATCCATCTTCTACCAATAGAGAGAATGAACCATCAATTAGCTAGAAGAGAGACACCTAGTGGCTGGAACTTTAGAGGGTTTTTCAGGTGAAAAGCATCAACGTTTTTAATTAAATTGCATTACATTTTGGTCCAGAATCACATGCTCTAATAAATGAAACTAAGTTGTCTGAAAAGTTACTGAACAGTTAAGTATAAAACCATCACACAATGGTCAAATAATACCAACAACAGCTCTCAAATAATACACACATACAGTAACCAAATAATAACATTATATAGTACACAATACAGAAATTTAGAAACCAAAGAATATGAGCAGTCAGTGCAGGGCCGATGTGCCCTATGTAACTACAGGAGCCAAACACCCCTAAGGTCAGGCCTGCTAGTGGAGACCGCAGGCAGAATAAAATATATTCTGTACCACATCAAAGTTCACCCCTGGGCCAGTTTGGTTCACCTGATTTCAGAATGAATGCTTCTTGTGGTTGTAATATATACACTATAACTCAGTCACATTACTGCTTTCTGATACAGATTTACTCATGTGATATGAGCTAAGGTCCGGCTCTCCATTGTTCGGATCCCTCGGCGAACCCGAATGAAGGAAAGCCCAGCACAGATGTGAACCTAGCCTTACTTTATATAGTAGCAAACCCTCAGCTGTAAGAAGTATTAAGGCTGTATAAGGATTTAAGCCTCTGGATTTAACTGGGAATGTTTCTATTGACTGACAGCAAGTGGTTAACTAGCTCTCTGCTTTCCAAACTGTGGGTTGTGACCCCATTGAGGGTCCTATAAACGCCTCTGGTGGTCACATGCCATGTTGAGAAAATTCTTGCACTATTATTTTGCAAGTACTTCAAAAGGACTTTTGATGATGTCACAGTCATGGGACCAATCACATGCAGAGGTGGGGCTTGCACAATAGCTTCGGACATGATAGAAGCTGTACAAGGCTGTATGAAGGAAGAACATAGAGGTAGCAGTGCTGAGTTTGTGGGGTTAAATGTGGAGTAGTAGGGCTGAGTGTGGTGGGGGAACATGAATGTAGCTGGCCTGTGTGTGGGAGATGAGGATATAGCAGAGCTGAGTGTGTGGGACAAAAGATGATGTAGTAGGGCAGAATGTGTGGAGATGAATGTAGCAGAGCTCTTTGGGGGAAACCTGAATGTAACATGACTGAATAAGTGGTGGGAAATGTGGATTAAGCAGAGCTGAGTGTGAGGGGACATGAAGGCAGCAGAGCTGAGTAAAGGGAGGTTGCAGGCTGTATACTGGGAGGAAACATGTAAGCAGCAGAGTATTGGGTATAAGGGTAAGCACCAAGGTAGCAGTGCTGTGTGTGCAGAAAGAAAATTATGTGACCAGCTGTGTTTTGTGTGTGGAGGGGGAAATGTGGAGGTAGCAGAGCTGTGTGGGGAGGGAGAAAATATGGAAGTAGCAGAGCTGTGGGTGTGGAGTACATGGAGACAGTAGAAATGTCTGCTTAGGGAATTTGGAGGTAGCAGTGCTGTATGGAGAATATGGAGGTAGCAGAACTGTGTGTGTGTAAGGCTAGGTTCACACCTGCGCCTGCTCTCCGCTGTGGGATTCCGTTCCCCATTCCGCTTGAAAAATGCAGAGAGAAAAGCGTTGCGAACAGCATTTCTTGCCCTTTTTGGGCGGAAACTGGGCAGACCCCATTATAGTCTAGTTCTATTGGGTAACTGCTTTTTTAAGTGTATTAGGTTTCCGTTTGCGGAGTCCCCAAGCAGACCCTCCAAATAGAAACCCAAACGCAGGCGTGAACAGGCATGTGTAAAGGAGCAATAAGAAGAACAGAGGCAGTATGCAGCTGAAAAACAGAAGGCTGTTTTTTAGGGGCCAAATATAGATAGATTTTATTTTTCCGAACAAGACTAAGTACAGTAGTGGGGGGTCCTTAACCTGCCTGAAAGGGGATCCCAGTATCAGAAATTTTGTGAACCACTGATCTAGATAATAAAGAGATATTGAAGAGTTTACCGTATATATTTGCAGAGTTGTGCTGTAGAGCTCCTGACAGGCCTCCGCCACGCCGATACTTTGTGTCCCTTTTGAAGTTGCAGCATAAACATATAAATTACCAGCTGGTTATAGAGCTTAACCTGTGGCTCTTACCCAAATCCCACGTGTAATAACCCGGTAATCCCGCTATGATTGGAAAAGCTCTCCAAGTGATTAGATTAAATTGTAGATGAAAACAGAGAAAATAAACACGTCCTGACTCTGGAGATAAAAACTGCTCCATCTAGGACGTCACCAGAGGACACTTTATCCACGGCAGGTAAAAATAAACAAGCACCAGCCAATGGCCGGCCAAAAAAAAACCTGCACATCGCATTAAAGTGCTGCGATACCTCATAGTAGCCGGTCACCAGTTCTGAAGGGGCTGGAAAGTCTGCAAGTACTCGGACATAGCGGAGAAACATGGTGTATGTAGAATGATGCAGCAGAGCTGAGTTTGTCATTTGGCACAATACATGGTGATATTACAGTATGATGAACTTTAATGGTCTTCCGTGGAACAGCGGATCTGCTGAGACTTGTAAGGATTCACTATTACTATTCAGTACTAACTCAATAACACAGTAAAAAGATGTGTATTCAAGCACCCTATTAAATGTAAAGCTTAGATAGATAGATAGATAGATAGATAGATAGATAAGAAAGGGACAGAAAGAAGAAAAGAAAGAAGGACCATAAATAGAAATATATACCAATGGTGAGTTAGATGCATAGATAGATATATAAGAAAGGGACAGAAGGAAGGAAGGAAGGAAGGAAGGAAAGAAAGAAAGAAAGAAAAAGAAAGAAAGAAAGAAAGAAAGAAAGAAGAAAGAGAGAAAGAAACAGTATATAGAAATATCTACTGGTATTTAGATATATGCATAGATAGATAGCTACGAGACATATAGATAAATACATAGATAGATAGATAGATAAGAAAGGGACAGAAGGAAGAAAAGGAAAGAAAGAAAGAGAAATAAAGAGAAAGAAACAGTATATAGAAATATCTACTGATAGTGAGATATATGCATAGATAGATGAGAGATAGATAAATATATGATAGATAAATACATATATAGATAGATAGATACGAGACATATAGATAAATACATAGATAGACATAGATACATAGATAGATAGATGAAGGAAGAGAAAAAGAATAAATGGAATTAGATAGATAGATAGATAGATAGATAGATAGATAGATCAGGATGGGACAGAAGGAAGAAAAGAAAGAGAAAGAAAGAAAGAAAAATAGATAAATATATAGATAGACATGAGGTGCATAGATATATAGATAGATAGACAGATATGAGATAGATAGATAGATAGATATATATGGGATAGATAGATAGATAGATAGATAGATAGATAGATAGGAGATAGATAGATAGATAGATAGATAGATAGATAGATAGATAGGAGATAGATAGATAGATAGATAGATAGATAGATAGATAGATAGATCAGGATGGGACAGAAGGAAGAAAAGAAAGAGAAAGAAAGAAAGAAAAATAGATAAATATATAGATAGACATGAGGTGCATAGATAGATAGATAGATAGACAGATATGAGATAGATAGATAGATAGATAGATAGATAGATAGATAGATATGGGATAGATAGATACATAGATAGATATGGGTAGATAGATAGATAGATAGATAGATAGATAGATAGATAGATAGATAGATATGGGATAGATAGATAGATAGATAGATAGATAGACAGATATGAGATAGACCTTATACATTTATACTGCTTCTGTACAATCTGCAGCCATGTACATTACTATTATATCACTTACAATAGATTTATCTCATGTGACAAGTAATAGAACATACAGTACACATCTCCCCGGCTCCTGACTATATACAATCATTCCTATAATACCCTTCCCGCTCTCATGATTCCCGGCTATATGTCTAATAGTAGCCTGATCCTGCCCATTAATGTCACAGCTCGGGGGCATGGATGGTACAACACAACCCAGTGGCAGGATTAGTAATTCCAGGCCTGTACTGCCCTGCACCTTGTGTGTCTGACCTATGAGCCCGCAGTCACGGGGCCACGCTGCCACATTAACACTACAAGAAGGAAAGTCTATAACACAAGCACAATAATCAATATAAGCTGAAAGACAACTCTGTATCTGGGTGAACAAAGACCCCTGGCCAGGGACACCGGCATATCTGAGCCTGTCATTGCCGACAGTACTATTATAACACATAAAGAAGGAAAATCACAAAAAAACTAGGAAATCGAAATCCTTAAAGTAACACTGCAGTCAGAAGCTCAGACATGATACATAAGTCAGTCCTGTAGCGGATGAGTATTACCTGCTAATTTAGCTTAGCTCCATTAGGGCAGAGCTTTGACTACAGTTTAGTGTCTGTAATGGTTATTGTGAGACACACCCCCTGTCTCATCATTGGTCCAGGCTGCTGCTCTGCTGCAAGGGGTGTGTCTCAGACTACCACAGACTCCCTGTAGGCACTATAGCTGAACTGTAGTCACAAGTCACAGCTCTGCCATAATTGATCTGAGCTAAAAAGCAAAGAGCAGGATCTCAGGAAAATAAATAACAGGTCATTATCGGCTTTAGGTACAGACTTACATGTCCATTTTGAACCCCAACTGGAGAGTTGTTTTAAGTCATCCTCAACTGTCTGTTTATTGTGTCGCTGTGTAGGGGCCAGAAAAGGGGGCAATATACTGTGTGGGAACCAGCAAATGGGGCAACATACTGTGTGGGGATCAGTAAAGGGGAAAAAATACTGTGTGGAAACCAGTAAAGGGGGCAATATACTGTGTGGAGGCCAATAAAGGGCCCAATATACTGTGTGGGAATCTGTAAAGGGGAAAAATACTGTGTGGGGGCCAGTAAAGGGAGCAATATACTGTATGGGAACCAGAAAAGGGGGCAATATATTGTGTGGAGGACATTAAAGGGGGCAATATACTATGTGGGGGCCAGTAAAGGGGGCAATATACTGTATGGGATCCAGCAAAGGGGGCAATATACTGTGTGGAGGACATTAAAGGGGGCAACATACTGTGTGGGGATCAGTAAAGGGGAAAAAATACTGTGTGGGAACCAGTAAAGGGGGCAATATACTGTGTGGAGGCCAATAAAGGGCTCAATATACTGTGTGGGATTCTGTAAAGGGGAAAAATACTGTGTGGGGGCCAGTAAAGGGAGCAATATACTGTATGGGAACCAGAAAAGGGGGTAATATATTGTGTGGAGGACATTAAAGGGGGCAATATACTGTGTGGGGGCCAGTAAAAGGGGCAATATACTGTATGGAATCCAGAAAAGGGGGCAATATACTGTGTGGAGGACATTAAAGGGGGCAACATACTGTGTGGGGATCAGTAAAGGGGAAAAAATACTGTGTGGGAACCAGTAAAGGGGGCAATATACTGTGTGGAGGCCAATAAAGGGCTCAATATACTGTGTGGGAATCTGTAAAGGGGAAAAATACTGTGTGGGGGCCAGTAAAGGGAGCAATATACTGTATGGGAACCAGAAAAGGGGGTAATATATTGTGTGGAGGACATTAAAGGGGGCAATATACTGTGTGGGGGCCAGTAAAGGGGGCAATATACTGTATGGGATCCAGCAAAGGGGGCAATATACTGTGTGGAGGACATTAAAGGGGGCAACATACTGTGTGGGGATCAGTAAAGGGGAAAAAATACTGTGTGGGAACCAGTAAAGGGGGCAATATACTGTGTGGAGGCCAATAAAGGGCTCAATATACTGTGTGGGAATCTGTAAAGGGGAAAAATACTGTGTGGGGGCCAGTAAAGGGGGCAATATACTGTATGGGAACCAGAAAAGAAGGCAATATATTGTGTGGAGGACATTAAAGGGGGCAATATACTGTGTGGGGGCCAGTAAAGGGGGCAATATACTGTATGGGATCCAGCAAAGGGGGCAATATACTGTGTGTAGGCCATTAAAGGGGGCAATATACAGTGTGGGAATCATCAAAGAGGGCAATATACTGTGTGGGGGCCATTTAAGGGGGCAATACACTGTGTGGAAACCAGCAAAGGGGCAATTTGCTGGGTGGGAGTCAGCAAAGGGAGCAATATACTGTGTGGGGGCGAGTAAAGAGGACTTCCTACTGTGTGGGGGCCAACGAAGGGAGCATTAGGGGGGACCCCAGACATAACTTTGCTTGCAGTCCCTGAAATGCCAAGTCTGACTCTGCTAAGAATGCCCCTAAAATGACCATTTTGGGGCAAATTTACATAGGTTCTGCCCAGTTCATGGAATTGTTTCACCAATGATGGGAATGTTGGAATTTATGTAAATATAATGGCCAAGCAGATGGTCATTGAGGTGACAGCTGTCTCTCCTAATGGCCCCATGTATGTTTGATTCTGTCCAACAGTGGAGGGGAGTAAGCCGCTGCCAGACACCTCTGGTGGAGACACATCACCCTTATAACTAAAGGATTGAGCAGATGAAATCCAGCTGCCTGATCTTTCTCCTCCACTGATTGATCTGCTATGGTGGGAGAGTCTTCTATACACGTTAGATGGTAGGCCGATCCTGTTGAAATCAGCAGGTTAGTCCAGCAGTCATCTAAACCAGATGGCCAGATTAATGCAGTGTATTGGTTTTTCCTGGTATGTTCCTTGTATCACCGGGCAGGTCCAGGTCTTCACTGTCCCCATAAAATCACTTTTTATAGCCCACCATTGATAAAACAGTGTCATAGTTGAGTGTTGGAGTTGGCCAGGATTTTTTTTTCATTTACAGCCCATTCTTAGGATAGGTCATAAATCTCTAATCGGTGGATGGCCAACAGGCAGCCCTTGTATGTATCATGGAGCTGGAGGCAGATAGCGCTATATAGTGGCCGGAGATGATACTTCAGCTTAACTCCCACTGACTTCAATTACAGCGCCCAGCCACTATACAGGGTACAGAGGTATCGGTACAGTACACAGTATGGGCGTCAGAAGTGGCAGCTGGTCCATGCAAGGGCTGCCTGTTGGCCCCAATGATCAGATATTTATGGCCTCTTCTAAGAATAGGCCATAAATAAAAATTCTTGGACATCCCCTTTAAAGGGTTTTTCCAGGCCCAAATCGAGTTTTCATACTGATGGCCTATCGACAGTATGTGATATGTGGGGTCCGACACCCAGACCCCGTACAGATCAGGGTGCTGGAAGTTACTACTGGATGGGGAGCGCGGGCAGCTACAAGTAATACAGTAGAAGCCTCGCCGTGCAGTGGACGGAGCTGCTGCAGCACACCTTTTACATCCGGTAGCAGCTTCCGACACCCAGAGGCTGCTGCAACAGCTGATCTGCGCAGGGTTGGGGTGTCGGACCCCACATATCCTGTGGATTGGCTATCGGTATGGAGAATCCCTTTAAGTATACCGTGTTATGTATTTGATGCAAGGAATGAAATGTGCAATACCGTCCTAGCAGGTGGCCGGTGACCAGTCGGGTGCCCACACACGTCCCTGGCCATGCAGTGAGCGGAGGAATATTTCTGCAGATTATTAGAGGTATTTGATGTCAGTTTTTACAGCTGTGAAGTTGTTACATGTCTTGACAGTTTTTCCTGTTTAGCTGTAGGCAGTGATTTTATGCTGCCTTATTGAACTTAATTTATGAACGCTGTGTCACATATATATGAAAGGAATAGCTCTGGCGAGACCGGCCCACCTACATCATTTTAAGAAAATCAGATCTCCTTAATACTGCCAGCAGTCTGACATATTATTGCGAGACGTGAAGGGTCTGTCAGATTTACACAGGCTGCAGTAATTGCTCTTTATGGGCTTGTTTAATACCCACCTTACTTGTAATACAGTTATATGGAGTTTTATGGTGCTCAAATTGTGCCCTCCTGAATAGGTGCCATGCCGGCTCTGTATGTTTTATTGTGACATCGAATCTTAACAGATTAACAAAGAATATGGCACATTTTTCCGTCTCCACGCTGATCCCAGAAGCTCGGTCGTAAATAATTTTTTTCTTTGCTAACGGCATCAATTCCTTGTACATTATAATGACGGTCATTTCTGGCTTCGGACTGTACAAAGAACGTATATCTCTCTTTATGGTCTATTGCTGCATTATGTTCCTTGTACATGGGGGAGACACAGGGGAAGGGGGGATTATAAAAGGAATGTTAGTACTCCTGCCAGTAAAGCGAATACACTAATGCAAGTGATGAAACTGACATAGTTACAGTGTAAGAGATAATTACTATAATACTATTCTCTATGGAAATGAATACTGGCCCCTTAGTTAAAGTTAAAAATTTTATAATATTGCCTCTCTTTTTAAAAAATATATTTTTTTTTTTTTTTTTTTTTTTTTTAAAAATATATTTTTTTTTTTTTTTTTTTTTTTTTTAAAATAATATTTTTTTTATTTTCCTCTTTTTTTATATAATTATATTTTTTTTATTTTTTTTCTTTTTTTTTAAATATATATTTTTTTTTTTTTTCTCTTTTTTTTTAAAATATTTTTTTTTTTTTATTGCTCCTATGTACATGAATATAACTACTATAATACTGCTCCTATGTACAAGAATATAACTACTATAATACTGCCTCCTATGTACAAGAATATAACTACTATAATACTTCCCCCTATGTACAAGAATATAACTACTATAATACTGCCTCCTATGCACAAGAATATAGTTACTATAATACTGCTCCTATGTACATGAATATAACTACTATAATACTGCTCCTATGTACAAGAATATAACTACTATAAAACTGCCTCCTATGTACAAGAATATAACTACTATAATACTGCTCCTATGTACAAGAATATAGCTACTATAATACTGATCCTATGTACAAGAATATAACTACTATAAAACTGCCTCCTATGTACAAGAATACAACTACTATAATATTGCTCCTATGTACAAGAATATAACTACTATAATACTGCTCCTATGTACAAGAATATAACTTCTATAATACTGTTCCTATGTACAAAGAATATAACTACTATAAAACTGCCTCCTATGTACAAGAATATAAAAAAAAAAAAAAAAAACTACTATAATACTGCTCCTATGTACAAGAATATAGCTACTATAATACTGCTCCTATGTACAAGAATATAACTATTATAATACTACCCCCTATGTACAAGAATATAACTACTATAATACTGCCCCTATGTACAAGAATATAACTACTATAATACTGCTCCTATGTACAAGAATATAACTACTATAATACTGCCTCCTATGTACAAGAATATAACTACTATAATACTGCTCCTATGTACAAGAATATAGCTACTATAATACTGCTCCTATGTACAAGAATATAACTACTATAATACTGCTCCTATGTACAAGAATATAGCTACTATAATACTGATCCTATGTACAAGAATATAACTACTATAAAACTGCCACCTATGTACAAGAATATAACTACTATAATACTGCTCCTATGTACAAGAATATAACTATTATAATACTACCCCCTATGTACAAGAATATAACTACTATAATACTGCCCCTATGTACAAGAATATAACTACTATAATACTGCTCCTATGTACAAGAATATAACTACTATAATACTGCTCCTATGTACAAGAATATAACTACTATAATACTGCTCCTATGTACAAGAATATAACTACTATAATACTGCTCCTATGTACAAGAATATAACTACTATAATACTGCTCCTATGTACAAGAATATAACTACTATAATACTACCTCCTATGTACAAGAATATAACTACTATAATACTGCTCCTATGTACAAGAATATAACTACTATAATACTGTCCCTATGTACAAGAATATAACTACTATAATACTGCTCCTATGTACAAGAATATAACTACTATAATACTGCTCCTATGTACAAGAATATAACTACTATAATACTGCTCCTATGTTCAAGAATATAACTACTATAATACTGCCCCTATGTACAAGAATATAACTACTATAATACTGCTCCTATGTACAAGAATATAACTACTATAATACTGCTCCTATGTACAAGAATATAACTACTATAATACTGCTCCTATGTACAAGAATATAACTACTATAATACTGTCCCTATGTACAAGAATATAACTACTATAATACTGCTCCTATGTACAAGAATATAACTACTATAATACTGCTCCTATGTACAAGAATATAACTACTATAATACTGCTCCTATGTACAAGAATATACCTACTATAATACTGCCCCCTATGTACAAGAATATAACTACTATAATACTGCTCCTATGTACAAGAATATAACTACTATAATACTGCTCCTATGTGTAAGAATATAACTACTATAATACTGCTCTATGTACAAGAATATAACTACTATAATACTGCTCCTATTTACACTAATATAACTTATTATTACTCGCACCTTGTAAGAGCTTTCTTTATTATACAGTGCTTTCTTGGCACCTTCACATCACATTTCAGACACTTTCTTCTTGAAGCATTGCTCTTTCTCATGTGTGGTGTAATCTCTGCATACAGTATTGCCCCCTAGACTTCTATGGACACTACATTATGGCTACGTATAGTTTAGGATGATATGTGCTGTTAGATTTGCTCTTCCACCTCTCATCCTATTTCTCAGAGTTCACACCTATATGTCCACCTAGTCCTGTAGTAAACATTGCTCTACCTACCAGACGTGATAACCGGGAGGGGCGCAAGTATTTCATATTATGCAGCTTTGTCTATTTTACTCCGATCTCGTCTTTTTTAACTAACTTTGAAACTTGCCGTTGCCCGATTCTAATTCGACGTCCCGTAATAATATTCCACGGTTTGTCGTATCTACGGGATGGATTTTGGCGAGCGCGTTTAATCTAAAATGTTGCCTTTTAATCAGCTTGAACTATGGACTGTCTTTTTGTGAACCGAAAGCCACTAATCAATTTTCCTCTATCTTTTTTTTTTCTGTTTTTCTTACCCAAGGCAATGCCTTTTGTAAAAGGGTATTTATTTTTAATGGATTTTTTAATGAATTTTTCAGTCAACCTATTAATAATGCCATTAATTATGGCCATCTTGTATTAAAGTGAATACTGGCCTCTTAATCCTAACCCCCAGCTATTGGTTTGAAGCTAATCCAGGCTGGTGCTTGGCAGAGAGGCGGAGGCTGCAGCCAGTCAAAAAAAAAAAAAAACTGCTTGGGAACTTGACGAAAAAGACGGAGCGGAGGGATAAAGAAAGAGAATGTATTTAGTATATGATTTGCCAGAGGGGTTGAAGTTTAAAGCCATATGATGTGTTAGTGTTATGGGGATAATCCATGAGATACAGAGCGGTCTACAAGAACATCCCAGAAGATGGGATTGAGTCTCCTGCATGGGCTGGTCTGTTTGATAAACCCACAGGAACAGGGCACTGTCTAACCGGAGGCGGTTATGTCTGACTGCTGCTTCACTTCAATCTACTTAAAGGATCTACATAAAATGCTACCAGAGCCCCCCTCCCCATGTCATGGAGATATTATTTTACTGAACATAGAAAAGAGTTACTGGGGAAAAAATAAATCAATATATATATATATATATATATATATATATATATTTTTTTTTTTTTTTTAATTTATAATTTTTTTTCCTATATATATATATATATATATATATATATATATATATATATATACAGTCATATGAAAAAGTTTGGGCACCCCTATTAATCTTAATCATTTTTAGTTCTAAATATTTGGGTGTTTGCAACAGCCATTTCAATTTGATATATCTAATAACTGATGGACACAGTAATATTTCAGGATTGAAATGAGATTTATTGTACTAACAGAAAATGTGCAATATGCATTAAACCAAAATTTGACCGATGCAAAAATTCGGGTACCCTTATCATTTTATTGATTTGAATACTCCTAACTACTTTTTACTGACTTACTGAAGCACAAAATTGGTTTTGTAACCTCACTGAGCTTTGAACTTCATAGCCAGGTGTATCCAATCATGAGAAAAGGTATTTAAGGTGGCCAATTGCAAGTTGTTCTCCTATTTGAATCTCCTCTGAAGAGTGGCATCATGGGCTCCTCAAAACAACTCTCAAATGATCTGAAAACAAAGATTGTTCAACATAGTTGTTCAGGGGAAGGATACAAAAAGTTGTCTCAGAGATTTAACCTGTCAGTTTCCACTGTGAGGAACATAGTAAGGAAATGGAAGACCACAGGGACAGTTCTTGTTAAGCCCAGAAGTGGCAGGCCAAGAAAAATATCAGAAAGGCAGAGAAGAAGAATGGTGAGAACAGTCAAGGACAATCCACAGACCACCTCCAAAGAGCTGCAGCATCATCTTGCTGCAGATGGTGTCACTGTGCATCGGTCAACAATACAGCACACTTTGCACAAGGAGAAGCTGTATGGGAGAGTGATGCGAAAGAAGCCGTTTCTGAAAGCACGCCACAAACAGAGTCGCCTGAGGTATGCAAAAGCACATTTGGACAAGCCAGATTCATTTTGGAAGAAGGTCCTGTGGACTGATGAAACAAAGATTGAGTTGTTTGGTCATACAAAAAGGCATTATGCATGGCGTCCAAAAAACACAGCATTCCAAGAAAAACACTTGCTACCCACTGTAAAATTTGGTGGAGTTTCCATCATGCTTTGGGGCTGTGTGGCCAATGCCAGCACCGGGAATCTTGTTAAAGTTGAGGGTCGCATGGATTCAACTCAGTATCAGCAGATTCTTGAGAATAATGTACAAGAATCAGTGACGAATTTGAAGTTACGCGGGGGATGGATATTTCAGCAAGACAATGATCCAAAACACAGCTCCAAATCTACTCAGGCATTCATGCAGAGGAACAATTACAATGTTCTGGAATGGCCATCCCAGTCCCCAGACCTGAATATCATTGAACATCTGTGGGATAATTTGAAGCGGGCTGTCCATGCTCGGCGACCATCAAACTTAACTGAACTGGAATTGTTTTGTAAAGAGGAATGGTCAAAAATATCTTCATCCAGGATCCAGGAACTGATTAAAAGCTACAGGAAGCGACTAGAGGCTGTTATTTTTGCAAAAGGAGGATCTACTAAATATTAATGTCACTTTTCTGTTGAGGTGCCCATACTTTTGCACCGGTCAAATTTTGGTTTAATGCATATTGCACATTTTCTGTTAGTACAATAAACCTCATTTCAATCCTGAAATATTACTGTGTCCATCAGTTATTAGATATATCAAATTGAAATGGCTGTTGCAAACACCCAAATATTTAGAACTAAAAATGATTAAGATTAATAGGGGTGCCCAAACTTTTTCATATGACTGTATATATATATATAATTTATTTTTTACAGATATATATATTCTTAGAAGAGTATGTACACCTTTGCAAATAGCCTTGTTAAAAAAAAAAGAAAAAAACGTATTGTTGTGTATGCAGCTTCTATGCACAACTATGTGTTTCCCGGGTAACAGACTACAAATAAACCCTTCGTAGTCTGATTCTGCAGTCTTGTGCTTTGTTACCTGCTTATAAGGGTATATTCATATATACATGGCCTCCATTGTAGTTCTTAGGATAAATTCGCAGGACTGAGTGCGCAGGCTTAGTTGGGGGGATATTATAGTTAATGCACAAGGATGACATCCGTGTGTCAACCAAGTGCCTCCTGTCCCCCATTGACTTTAATGGGGGTTCCGTTGTGTTCTGATGTCACAGAGCAGGATAGGATGTGCTCTACAATCACTGGAACAGAACAGAGCATCCATTGGAAGAGCCTCGGCCTGCACATTCGATCGTGTGCATGAGGGCTTATAGATGCCAAAATGGATATCATAGTTTTTGTATAGGATCCAATCTAGCATCCAGCACATTGGGTGTACATACCATTTAGGTACTGTATTACTCAGAGTATATATACTTTTGCAAATAGTCTTAAAAAAATAGCTGTTTTGTGTATACAGCTCCTATGCAGAGCTATGTGTATCCCTGACTACAAAAAATCACATCTGCAAGGAGTTTGTATGTTCTCGCCATGTTTGCGTGGGTTTCCTCCGGGTACTCCGGTTTCCTCCCACACTCCAAAGACATACTGATAGGGAATGTAGATTGTGAGCCCTATATGGGACAGTGACTGTCAATGTCTGTAATGCGCTGCGGAATATGATGGCGCTATATAAGTAAGCGTAATATATAAATAAATAAAATCCTTGTGTAGTCTGATCCTGCAATTACGTGTTACTCTGCTTTATTACCTGCCTATACACACCATCTCTGTTACAGTTTCCCTCTGGAGTGGTACATAAAGGTCAGAGGGAAACTGATGCCCCAATGGATCCTATAGCTTTATGTGATCTAATCTGGCATCCATCACATCAGTTGTTGCCCTGTTTTGTATTGGATCAAAAATTGTTACCTGCAGTAGGCCCTTGCATAATACATCAGATGGATGCCGGGTGCCACCCTTCTGGCATCAGGTTTTTGTACCATGCTGGAGAAAACCTACAACAGAAGCAGTGGCGTAACTAAAGTCTTGTGGGCCCCGGTGCAATCTTTTGTCCGGGGCCCCCTACCTCATCCCTGCAGCGAATTCTTAATAGTGATGGTTACGGCTGCTAAGGAGTTTAATCATCCTTAGTGTGGTTAGGGTAATCTGTGGGTCTCCATGGCTTATGGGCCGGATGGAAGCTGCAATCTCAATACTGATGCCAGTGCTTATGGACCCCCTAAGGCCCCTGGGCCCCGGTGTGACTGCACCCTCTGCACCCCCTCAAGTTTTGCCCCTGAATAGAAGGTGGATGTGTATATGTGAACACCATGGACTGTCGGTGCTTCCCCTCACCCACCGTTTTTGTGTCCTGGAATGGTTTAATAACACATTTATGTTTGCATATAGTTATGTTGTACAGTGTACAATTAGTATTGATAATGTGTAATTGTGTAATGTGCACTTTATTATAGGATATAGGTGTGTTAGATACATGGGAAATATGTAATGCATGTGTTTGTGTTATATATACTATTGCTTTATGGTGTTGGTGCACAGTACTGACTCTGGGCACAAATTGGACCCCAGGTAAGTCCATAAAGTTGGGCCATGCGGAATCTTCCCCTACACCGACCTCCTCGGGACTCTGGGCCAATGTACGGTCCTATGTGTGCCTGGACAACTATCTTCAGACCGATTCCTAAGAGTGGAGATTCACGAATGGCAACAAAAGTGGGAGGGGCCTTTTTAAGGGACGTGGGCTCTATTAAAGGGCACAGTTACATATATCCAGACCCAGAATCATTTGATAATAAAAAAAATTGCTAAATTTGTATTTTAAAATTTGTTTTCATTAGATATGTTTTTTTTTCTCAAACTTTTTCTTTCCCTGCCTATGTATGATGTATAGAGAAATTTCTCTATATACCAGTATATTGTATGCTTAGAGGATATATTGTTAAGCACTTTACAATGTACTGGCCTATAGAGATACAATACATTATGTAATACAATGCTATTGCAGCTTAGTATAAGAAAGAAACCTCCTATTGAAGTTAATAGAGCTTGTGGCTCAGTCAAAGTAACAGCCTTACATACTCTGTGTCTTGGGTTCAAATCCATGCAGATACCTAATGAAAAAAATGAGCCGATAGCCGGGTGAAAGTGACTATTCATCGCTCCTTCTACCGACCACTGGGTGAAAGTTATGGAAACGGCCAAATGCAACAGTTCTACACCGTTTCCACAACTACCGTTCACTATCTGAGATACAGGAAGGGCAAAGGTCAGCACTACTTAGCTGGTCTTGTAAGTCCCGCCCTGTGGGATGGGACTTAAGATCATTTATTCCCATGGTAGCAGAGATTTGCCAAGATGGGAAAAACCCATAGTTAATGACAATGCTTTTTATTCCATCTGTATTACTATTGGACACAATAAGAATGTTTTTACTTGAAGTCCTTCTAAAACTTGTGTTGATTCATCATCCTTACAGTATACATACAAACCTCATCATCACACCAATGGGTAGGACACCAGACAGAACAATCCTCTCCTGCTGCTGTCATTTCCATCATCCAATCCATTATATAATATTATATCATTACCACTCCATCCTCTTGTTCTGAGTGGACAGGTCACTGCCTCCTAAAAAATCAGTACTCTCCTCTCCTGCTGCTTCAATGTATTTCAATGTATGAAAAATGTATTTCCTCCCACTTCATAGCATTTCCTGTACAGCCTTGTCTTCACATATTGAACATCATCACTTGACTGAACAGGTCACTGCCTCCCACAAGATCAGCACACTCCTCTCCTGCTGCTGTAATCATTATCATCTTCAGTGATTGATTACATAATATTCTATCATTGCCACTCCATCTTCTTGTCCTGAGTGGACAGGTCACTGCCTCCTACAAAATCAGTACTCTCCTCTCCTGCTGCTGTCATTTCCATCTTACACTACTTAAGGAGAAAAAGATGGCATTCAGGACAAGAGATAAGGAGGGGTTGAGGGAAGTACAAAAGAAGCTGAGGCATCTAATCAGGCAAGGAAAAGCCAGTTATAAGGAAAAAATGGAAAAGCAAATGGAAAGAAAAGACATAAGGGGGGTCTGGGAGGGGCTTAAGTCAATTTCGGGTCATAAACAGTCGGTCTGCCAGATTGAGGCAGATGTTAACTGGCTTAATGAACTAAACCTATTCTTCAACAGATTTGATCACACACCAGCTCCTCCCACCCCAGAATGTCCTTCAGCTCCCCTCACCACAATGACTTCTCCCCATGCGGCCACTTCCCAACAGACCAGTAAATCCAGAAATCCGTCTTTATCTGACCACAGTCTGACCTTCACACGGGCCCAGGTGAGGAAGGAGATGAAAAAGATCAAGGCGAGGAAAGCCGCAGGGCCAGATGACATCAGTGCAAGGCTAATTAAGACTTGTGGGGACCAGCTGTGTGGTATAATTACATATATGTATAATATGAGCCTGAGGCAGGAAATAGTCCCTGAATTATGGAAATCTTCTTGTGTGGTACCAGTTCCAAAGAAACCTCACCCTATGGACCTCAACGACTACAGACCTGTAGCACTGACATCCCACTTGATGAAGATCTTAGAGAGATTGGTTCTCACACATCTCCGCCCTCTAGTGAGCCCCGCTATGGACCCTCTCCAGTTTGCTTATTGACCGGGCATTGGGGTAGATGATGCCATCATCCACCTTCTGCACAGGGCTCTGTCTCACCTGGAAAAACCAGGGAACACGGTGAGAATAATGTTCTTTGATTTCTCCAGTGCTTTTAACACCATACAGCCCAGGTTACTGAGAGACAAGCTGGGCCTTGCTGGAGTGGACCACCACCTCTCCAACTGGATCCTAGACTACCTCACAAATCGACCTCAATACGTGAGAGCCCAAGACTGTGTGTCAGGTACCGTGATCTGTAATACGGGGGCACCTCAGGGTACGGTTCTCGCCCCTTTCCTCTTCACACTGTACACTGCTGACTTTAGGTGCAACTCATCCAGCTGCTACCTACAGAAGTATTCTGACGACTCTGCAATAGTAGGCCTCATCACAGACGATGATGACAGGGAGTACAGAGAACTGAACCGGGATTTTGTGGACTGGTGCCACCAGAACCACCTGAAGATTAACGCGGGGAAGACCAAGGAGATGGTGGTGGACTTCCGTAAAGGCAGATGCCCTCCAAAACCAGTGGACATCCTGGGGACGGGCATCGAGATTGTGAACACCTATAAGTACCTGGGTCTGCTCCTTAATAATAAGCTGGACTGGGCAGATCATATGGAGGCCCTGTACAGGAAGGGCCACAGCAGGCTCTACCTGCTTAGGAAGCTGAGAGCCTTTGGAATCCGGGGGGCACTTCTTAGAACTTTCTTCAACTCGGTAGTGGCATCAGCCATCTTCTTTGGAGTGGCCTGCTGGGGGAGCAGTATATCAACCAGGGACAGAAATAAACTTGACAAGCTGATTAGAAGGGCCAGCTCTGTCCTGGGGAGCCCACTGGACCCAGTGCAGGTGGTGGGTGACAGAAGGATTCTGTCCGTGGTGAGCTCCATGCGGGAGAATAACTCCCATCCCATGCATGAGACTGTGATCGCGCTGGGCAGTACTGTCAGTGACCGACTGCTCCACCCTAGGTGTGAGAAGGAGCGCTATCGGAAGTCTTTCCTCCCCACCGCGGTTAGGCTGTACAACCAACACCGACCTAAGCGGAGATCATTACATACAGAGAACTGAAATATCTCTCTGCCTGTTATATCCCCCCCCCCCCCCTCCTCTGCTACGTCCTATCTGTCTGTCTGCTATTAATGTAATGCCTCTCACCTTGGAACATTCCTGTACATGTTGTATTTGTATTTGTATCTGCTTATCTTATCTTATCTTTGCTGCTGTAACACACTGAATTTCCCCATTGTGGGACTATTAAAGGACTATTATTATTATTATTATTATTACAATCCATTACATAATATTATTTTACTGTCACTCCATCCTCCTGCCCTAAGTGGACAGGTCACTGCCTCCTACAAAATCAGTACTCTCCTCTCCTGCTGCTTCAATGTATTTCAATGTATGAACAATGTATTTCCGCCCACTTCATAGCATTTCCTGTATAGCCTTGTCTTCACATACTGGACATCATCACTTGACTGAACAGGTCACTGCCTCCCACAAGATCATCACACTCCTCTTCTGCTGCTGTAATAATTTCCATCTTTGGATTGATTACATAATATTCTATCATTGCCACTCCATCCTCTTAACCCTGAGTGGACAGGTCACTGCCTCCCACAAAATCAGTACTGTCCTCTCCTGCTGCTGCAATGTATTTCAGTGTATGAAAAATGTATTTCCACCTACTTCATAGTATTGCCTATACAGCCTTGTCTTCCCATACTGGACATCATCACATGACTAAACGGGTCACTGCCTCCCACAAGATCAGCACACTGCTCCCCTGCTGCTGTGATCATTCTCATCTAACCAGTATTCAAAAAGTCCATGGTAAACCAGTAGGTCTGAACAGTTTATCATTGGGCGCTCAGAAAATTTTACCCCTCTCAACTTTAGATTAGTAAGGTCATGTTGATTTAGCATTTTGTCCTCCCTTTATGGCACTGCTGTAATTACTTTGCTGTGTGTAATTTAAGATGATAATGTTAATTAAATGACATAATGTGATTGCTTGTTTGCTTGCTGTGAGCAACACAACTGTTTTCCTTGTAATAATTTCTATGAACGACTCCCCAGACACATAGCAAAATGCATCTCAAAAACGGGCATACGTTCTGCATGAGGAAGTACGAGCGTGAAGGCTGTCATCCAGGTACCTCAGCCTAGACTACGCTGCGCCAGCAATGATGGCAGCATCTATGATATACATAAATTACCCTTGTATATAGGGTCCACATAAGGTAGACTTTGGTGGTTTTTAGTGATCTATGGTGAGGGGAATATCATCTCAGGATGAACCCATAATTGTGTATTAAAAGGAATGTGCCACCATTTTTTTACTTTATTTATTAAAATCAGATATTGAATTATATGACTTTTTTATTTTCTGATTGTAGATGTTTTTTTTTTATTCCATTTTCTGTACAAGTTTTAGTCTATCATTAGGCTTAGTGGCCAGAGCGAAAATTGCAGGGTATAGTACTTTTTAGATAGTAATAAGGATTTTTTCTAATCATCAGAAATTATTAAATAATATGTTTAAAATGAAAAACTTGGTTTAAAAAATAAATCATTTTCTGGTGACACATTCCCTTTACGTCAGTGGGACAAACTAACTAAGACTGGCGTACCGTATGCCAGTCATAATAAACGGCCTGACTGGTGTAGGGACCAAGAGATTTATGAAGAGGCTAGGCCAGAATGGAAATCTATGCCAGTTAGGAATTGGCATAGATTTCCATTGTAGGTCACGCCAGAAAAGGGTTATAATAAACCTCAAAATCCAGATTTCAGATTGTCCTCATTGTGTGTAGAGCTACAATGGGATATAGCCATACATATTAGATAGATAGATAGATAGATAGATAGATAGATAGATAGATAGATAGATAGAATCGGTCAACAGCCAACTCCACCATACTCATGTATACTCAACTTGGCTGGGTGTGCATGTGTTTTCAGTATGGAGAGGGGAATAAGCCGATGCTGTATAGGACATCCTTCCCTCTGGATAATATCCTCGTCCACTTTAAAGGATCCTCTAGCACATTGGGTGGGGCAGAGTGACCTTTCAGCCCCTCCGTTATCAATATGTACCTTTAATTGTAATCTACACTGCTCATATTATTTTAGCGATACAATCCAAAAATTTTTACATTTGTCATTTCTTCCATTTGTATTATTTTTGAATCATTTCTTTGAGTTAAATGGCATTTTCTTTATTTTTTTCCAAAACGAAACAAAGGATTGAAATAAATAATAAAAAAATACATCGAAAATAAAAAAAAACCTACGTAAACGCCAATAACATTGCCTACTGTATAAAAGCAATTATGTTGATAGATCAGATGCAGAATATATAAGTAGTGATAGAACAAATACCATTTTCAGGTCGGAAGAAAAGGAGTTGTACTGTTAAACTTACTGGGGAATATACATTTTAATTTTCTTCAAAATTCAGCTGAAATTGAAAAATTTGCATATATATAACATGATGTTAACAGCACAATAAAAATCACTTTATGAAGGATAGTACGCGGTAGCATTATGTGGGTCCTGGTCCCTTGGGGACTGCAAGGGTTAATGAAGTGGTCCAACTAGTTTGCCATCCATTTATCATGTATGAAGCAGTATGGCTACCAAATCAACTAAATTATACCAAATATGATGATTCTGTTTAACCTTAAACTATATAGGTATGAAAAATTATGAAAAGTATATGTAAAAAAACTCACCTTGCTATGTTAAAATTTGTTCAAAATTGTATAGCTGCTAATAAGAAAAAAAAAACATTGATTTGTGCACTTAAATAGTTTTTGACAATTTGGTTCTAAATATCTTTTACAATTTTTTTGTTTTCAGTTTTTTTACTTAATTATTTTTTTTTATATTTTAAGTATATTTCTAGGTTAGCAAACCAAACCTCCTCACTAATAAATGACATGAAGTTTTCAGGAATAGAAGACTTCCCAGTTAGTAACTTGAGGTTGACAGTGTTCTCTTGTACCTTCTTGACCTCCTATCCTGCGTACTTAAAGGGAGTATATCATTAGAAAAACACTAAAACTAATGGCACGTTTGAATAGCCTTTAAAAAGGCTATTCTACTCCTACCTTCCATTCTAAGATTCTCTCCGCCGTTTCTGATAAAATCGGTTTCTTCTGTTATGCAAATTTGGATCATGGAGCACAGGGGGTGTTCCCCCTGTGCTCCGAGCACCCTCCGCGTCATAACTCTCCACCGCCCCTTAGCTGCTTATATTCTCTCCCCTCCACCTCTTCGCCAGAACGTCTGCCTTTTGCAGGCATTGGACTGCGCATGTCCATGGCCGGACAGCCATTTTCCGGTGGTCTGCTACACGAGCGTACTTGTGAAAGATCCTCAGTGCGCCAACACCGCGTTGGCCCACACCTGAGACTTCTTTACTAAAAACCACACTCACCGCCAGTGAGTGCTGGGTCCACAAGATAAATACAAGACAAGCTTTCTAAATTTTGTATATTTATTAACCCCTAAATGGGTCGGTATTAACATCTAACACATGCAGTTCAGAACAGATATGCAGATGTATGCAAGCATTAACAGTTACTAGTTACAATATACAGCACTTAAAATAAAAAGGGAATAAAAGTGAAATAATTACTTTACCACACATATCCTTGATGTGGCTCTATAGTCCAACATTCACACATGCTCTGGCATGTGTGAATAACCAGTGGAGGCTTCTAGCTGCAGCATCACAGCATTCCAGCCTGCATGCTCATCACAGTATCTTCTCCTGCATGCTCATCACAGTATTTTCAGTAGTCTCCCTCACTGACCTCTTACCTCATCTTTTATACCCTTGATTACACCACCCAGAATGAGGTCACTGGCGACGGCAAGTCTGATTGACTAACGCACTCAAGTCAAGATTCTTTGTAAGGAGAGGGGACCAAGTGGAATGATACAATGCCTTCTATATGTTATCAACCAGGTCTGATCAATAGCCTAGTCTAAACAATACATATGTATTTGATCACCCAGGGCTATGTAGGAATTCAATGGAGCCATTCTGGGATGAATACAAAGCTCTATTGTTACATTGTTGCCACTACTGACAACATGCACCTAGGATTAGAGCTACGCACAGTTTGAGTAAATGGAAGTAAGAGGGAGATACAATACCCAGAGATCAAAATACATCTTTGAGTTATAGCCATATTTAAGTGGAATCATCACAGTACTGTGTAGCAGGCCCCCGGAAAATGGCCGCCCGGACATGCTTATGTACTGCGCCGCAGTACGCTCCTGTAGCAGACCACCGGAAAATGCCAAGGCCTGACCAGTAGTAGTATCATGCAGGGATGAGACATATGCCCTGGTAGTATCGTGGTCATCCTCCAGCGTGTCCACTCGGTTAGCAATAGAGTGTAGGTCGTTGCGGAGAGTGGCGATTTCAGCCCAGAAGGATGCAGTGATTTCTGCAACCAGGGATTTAAAGTACTGTTTAGTAGTTAGCTGAGGAAGAAGGTCCAGCCAGGGTGGGGAAGCCTGAGAAGAGCCTGAGGCACAGACCTGAGAATACAGAGCAGGCAGTGGGGAGCCACAGCCAGCCAGGGCCTTAGGAGTCTGAGCCAGCAAGACTCCTGTGTCAGAGTCTTCAGACAAGTTACCCTCTTCTGGGTCAGAATGGGGGGGCATAACTGCAGGGGACGGCAGGAGTGGGTCTGAGGCCACAACAGGGAGCACAGGTGCAATAGGAGAGGGAGTCAGAGCAGGGGGACTGACCTCAAGTCCATGTGGGAGGCTGGGGTTGCCAGAGACCCATTGGTGCTGTTGCACAGGGAGCATGGAGGAGGCTGGAGGTGGCTGAGGAAACATCCCAGGGTGAGGAGGCTGCGGGAGGAGCCGCACAGGGGAGATCCTTGGCTGCCCAGGAGCTGAGTGTGAGCGCTGAGGCAGTGGAGCGCTGACAGGCTGGGAGAGCACAGGAGGGGAGATGCTGCATTGTGGGACATTCGGCTACGGAGCTAATGAAGGCACCGGCGGGATCCAAGATGGCCGCCTCCCCACGGCGGCTTGGGCCGACATGGAAGGCTGTAGGGCCAAAAAGCTGGAGATGGTGGCCCGACTCGGGCGCTCAGCAGGTGCTGGGGTGCCCAGAAGCACTTTCTTGGGCAGTCTCTTGCCCATGGCGCTGGGAGAAGATGTGCTGCAGGTCCAGGCAGCAGGACATCGAGGGAGAGAGACACGTCTCACTCCATGAACGGTTAGGCCACACCCCTTAGAATGACCTTTTTAAAGACCATTCCAACGTGCCATTAGTTAAAAATGTGTTTTCTAATGATAGACTCCCTTTAAAATATAGTTCCTGGACCCCAGTAAAAAGTCTGTTCCAGCACTCCGAATATAAGGTATCATTTATAGTACTGGTCTCCTCCTATTGGGAAGTGGCACCATATGGGCTCCCTTAGGCTCCTAGACCTGGGTATGACTGCAACCTCAGAACCCCCTCAAGTTACACCCCTTACCGTAAAAGATCTAGAATGGTATTTTTGATCTCTTGATCCAAAAAATAACCACTTTCAGCATCAAGAATAGATATTGCTGGACACTTCTCGATTTGCCACTTCTCTAGGTGACGTTAAATCCATTCCATGTTACTTTGTAACTGAAAGAGCTCTTCTGCTCGTAACTGGTCTCATACTGGTAGAGAAAGGCTCCACCCAGTATCAACTGGTCTCCACGTTTTTTGAACTTGTTACACTGGAATGAACCACAACATTTTTTAGAAATTTGGTGGAACTTTGTTTTATTGAATTTTTCTAATATATGTAACAAGTTTATGAAGTTGTCCAAGATGGATGACCCGGTAGATGATCCTATCAACTGTTATGATATATAGATGTCTTAGAGGGGAACTCCTAGCTCAGGATCTACTTCTGCAAAAAGCAACTCCCTCAACTCAACACTTGAATGGGCATTGTGTAATACCACATCTCTCCTGTAGTGGCTGCTGAAGTTTATAGAGGCAGAGTTCATGGCAATCCATGGATGTTTCAAAATGCCAATAAATCTAATTCTCTGCAAATCTCAAATCAGAAGATCAACGCTCAAAAAAAAAAAAAAAGATATCTAGTCTTTCTTAGCTGGTATGAAACCCCCCACCCCAACTGAACACTCATTGACTTTGTGTGACTGCTTGTCAGCATGTAATGTAAATGTCCATATGGAAACTAATTCCCTAGACTCTTCCATCCTTCAACGATGACAGCCATTCAGTAGGAAATAGGTAACAACCTGCTTTGAGGTTAAGTTGTCCTTCAATCTATTATAGCCACGACAACTGTAGACTAGAACATGGTTATTTGTGGTGTAACATGGTTGTCATGTAGCTCAGAGTGATGGGGTCTTGTGGATACTATAGTAAAGCAAATCTTTCAACAAGAACCATACAACAGAAATGGAATGAAGAAGTTGAAGAAGGTCTTTTCTCCTACCGGGGGTATATACTGTAAAACTTTGAACATTACTTACCATGGTTCTTACATAGATCCTCCTTGATGAACTGTATGAAGAGGTTACAGTACTTGCCCAAAACCCCTTGAAATATATGTTGTGTATCATCTTTGTGGAAGAGTGAAGAAATCAGGCGACTTTTTAGAGGCTAACTGTGTATATTTGATGGTGAGCTTTCGAGTGTACTTGCTCTCTTCTTCAGACATGGTGTTATACAAGAAACTGAAAATTCACAGACTTTTTATACACAAAAGACATGGACCTTCAAAGGATCTTAGAATCATGTATCATCTTTGGCAGCATCCATTACTCTCTTCCTGACCCTTCTCAAGACTCAGCATTTCCTCTTATGGCAGACATATGTGTTCCCCTCTATCCTTTCGGATGGGGATATATTGTCATCTGGTCCCCTATTAGTTATGGTAACATTGTGTGTTGGCTACAACGTTGGCGTAAATGATGAGTAGGTAGGGAGGTAGGGAAGACTTTTGTAAGGTTGCTTGCAACCATGTTTTCCATAGGGAAGTCCTCAAGTCATGTGGTTGTAATCCCATTTACTCAAGACTAAACGTCACTGTGTAGCTCCAGTCTTAAAGGTAATGTACTACCAATTTTTAAAATTTTCTAAACCAGATAGTGAAATCTGTCACACGTTTCTAATGTGTCTTTATTTTCTGATTGTAGATTTATTCTATTTTCTGTACATGATTATGGGGACGGCCATCTTGCCTGAGCTTCTCCTCTGCTCTGTGAACAGCATTTAGTGATATGCTTTACAACATAGTCATGGCCATAGGCAGCGTTAGACTGGATCCAACTCATTGAGGTCTATGGCAAAGTATTTTAAAGATTCTCTACGCAGGAATTGGTAAGAGACATATTTTTTTGTCAGTAGTAGATGCAATGATGGTGTTATCTTCTATTGTAATCCAATCTATGATGGAAATGAGGTGACTGCTGTAAAAAAAAACCTACAGAATTGGCACATGTTAGTATAATATTAGGTTTAGAGGCCAGGGTGAAAATTGCAGGATTTAGTACTTAGTGAATATGCATGGGAACATGGAAATTTAAAAAAAAAAAATCATTAAAAAATCTTAAAATATGTTCAAGACCGTTTAAAAAATATGTCATTTTTTGGCGAGACATGTGACGACAGATGGCCATGCTCTTTGTGTGTGTTTTCGATCAATGCTCTTTCTATGCACTTGCATTCATGTAGAGACCAGGTCTTGGCTCATTCAATGACGTCCTAGGGTATCAGCTGTCTCGGACTGTTTTGTAAGTCACCAATTTAGGTAGAACTTTGACAATTTATGATCTTAGGGTACTAGAAGACCACTTTATCCTGTTTTTGACTGCCCACTGACTTTAGACATCAGGTGGTGCAGGACCTAAAGCTGCAGTGACGTCTTTCCACCTTTTTGCAATTTACTCTCCTGCTCTAACATGAACAGGTCAAGTCTATGTCTGTGACAGTCGGAGACCCTGGGGAGAAGATAGAAGCAGTTTATTACACCATACCAGTGCTAAGTAGTGAATACAGGAAACAGCAGATCTGCGGCCTCTATTAGACCTGAGATCACATGATCGCCAGGTGCCTCAAGGTGGTGCTGATTTTTGGCAGCTGTGCCAATGTCTATTGTCATTATGAAGGCTCCTATGGATGCCCCCATTACGGTCAAAAAAAGTAAAACACAAATGTCTTGTATGGCCTCATTGGATACATTTTATGTAAAAAAAGAAAATGCATATACATGCAAAAATAATGATAAAAATACAAATAAAAAATGGACCATTACCATAACTTTCAATTTCTTCCAAAACTATACATATAATATATGAAAAAGTCTGGAAAACCAATATTTGTGTTAATTTGAAATTTAAAGAAAACACCATTGATTGAAAAATATATATTTTTTTAATTCTGGAACACTTTCAACTAAAAAACCTCTCCTAGGCTATGGCCCCACGTTGCGAAAATGCAGCTTTTTTTGTTGCAGATTTTGCTGTGCTTTTTTGAGCCAAAGCCAGGAGTGGATTGAGCAGAAGGTAGAAGTATAAGAACTTCTTATATATTTCCCATTCCTTTTGTAGCCATTGTTGGCTTTGGCTCAAAAAACCGCAATAAAATCTGCAACAAAAAAAGCTACATTTCCGCAACGTGGGGCCGTAGCCTAAGGCCGGGGGGGGCCCCACATGGCGTAAAAAAAAGTGGCGTTTTACAGTCACAGAAAAGTGGATGGGATTCTAGTGAATCCCATCCCCACTTTGCGGTTAAAAACGCTGCGGTTTTAGAAATCGCAGCATGTCAATTATACCTACGGAAAGGCGGGTGGTTTCCCTATACGTATAATTGAAGCAGAAAGTCCGCAGAGGAGACCTCTGCGAACTTTCTGTCCAAAGCGCCATTGCCGCCACTGTTTTTCCGGTAGTGTTTTTTTGCTGCGGGATGCCACGTAGGACCTTAGCCTAAAAAGGGTGTTAAGGAACAGTGCTAGTGTAAAAGAATAAAAAAATTACACAAAAATTGCTTTGGTAGCCCAACAATTTTAAAAGGTAGGGCTGTTAAAAGAATACTTGCACAAAAAGTGTTAAGACCTGGTTATTAAGGGGTTATAGATTCTACGACACACAATAGAAGCTTTGCCGGAGAAACGTCATGCGTGGTATGGTTGTTTTGGCAAATATGCGCCAAGTGCAGTCGGTGCCAAAAAGTCAGTGCGCCAAACTGAGGTGTGATGGGAGTTATAATAATAAGTATTATTTTACATTGTTAAAATTGGAATAGTTGACCCGAAAAACATCTGTGTTGGCCAAATTCTTGTATATTCTGCTCTTCCAATCCCACCTTGTAAAACATTGCTCCAAAATATATTTTCTACCAATTTTGCCGGCGGGTTGACCGCTAAAAGTAAATACTATTAAGTAGGAACATCATATCCTTGTAGTAAAGTAAGTTTGAGACTTGGGGCTGCTTAGAATTGGGAACTCTTGACCCAATGAATCCCATATTGACCGAACGTCTCTGTATGATAACAGGACAGAATATTCCTCATGATGGATGAAGCGTTTGTGATTTAGTGGCTTATTTTGGGCCAAGATTTTATAATGTGGTTTGGCTCACGCTAGAAACCTGCTGAGTGTTTGGCAGGTCCCACCTTGGCTACACTGTGAAGTAAAACAACAATTTTTTCAAGTACTAGTGTGAAGCTGCGGAAACCAAAAGAAAAATCTAATGTTTGTACCCACAAAGTGCTATTTGTAAGTTCTGGGTTTGGAGAGATCCCAGAAGAGCAAAGGATCAGGCAGTGATATATTAATTCCTGAAAAGAAGTCTAGACCAGAACGTGGGGGTTACTGGATGAGTTAGGTCAATTGGGCAAATTTATTAATCTAAATCCACCAGAATTCTGGCTTCATTTCTACCAAAACTTGACCTACATGGCTTGCACCATATTCAGGCTGTGTTTTAGACCGTTTTTCTGCCTTTTCAGAAAAGATCATGGCTTAGTGGAAAAGGATGTGTGGCAGATTGAAAGAGATGTGGTTTAGGATTTGCAAATATGCATCAGAGTTTTGTCAAAATTTTATGCAAAATTTTGGTGCCAAGTATGCATAGGTGGTATAAATTTAGGCTAGACAGTCTAAAGATGCACCAAATTTACCAGTCAGCATCAACCACTGTGATAGCCATGCTGTCTTTCCTGGTAATCTACTAGTCCATTCTCCAATTTTTGTAATCCAGGGTCAATCCACTTTTGGTGGTAATCCTTGGTGGTTCAATTTTTCTCTAGCCATTTCTCAAGGACTGTTACCTTCCTATAATGATGTAGAGACTCATTAGCCAATGTTTTAATAAAATCCTTGGTGGTCCTGTGGATTATCAAATAATATATCTAATGGATAATAATACCCTTGGTGGTCCAGTAGGTTATCAAATAATATATCTAATGGTTACTAATACCCCTGGTGGTCCAGTGGATTATCAATTAATATATCTAGTGGTTTATATTATCCCTGGTGGTCCAGTGGATTATCAAATAATATACCTAGTGGTTAATAACATCCCTTGTGGTCCAGTGGGTTATCAAATAATATATCTAACAATTAATAATATCCCTGGTGGTTCAGTGGATTATCAAACAATATATTGAGTGGTTAATAACATCCTTTTTGGTCCAGTGGATTATCAAAGATTACATATAGTGGTTAATAACATCGTTTTTGGTCCAGTGGGTTATCAAATCGTATATCTAGTGAATAACATCCCTTGTGGTCCAGTGGGTTATGAAATAATATATTTTGTGGTTAATAATATCCCAGGTGGTCCAGAGAATTATCAAATAATACATCTAATAGTTAATAACATCCTTGGTAGCTCAGTGGATTATCAAATAATGTATTTAGTGGTTAATAATAACCCTGGTGGTCAAGTGGGTTATCAAATAATATATCTAGTGGTTAATAACATCCCTAGTGGTGTAGTGCTTTATCAAAGAAAATATCTAGTGGCTAATAACATCCCTGTTGGTCCAGTGGGTTGTCGAATAATATATTTAGTGTTTATTAATATCCCTGGTTGCCCAGTGTATTATCAAATAATATATCTAGTGATTAATAACATCCTTTGTGTTCTAGTTGGTTATCAATTAGTATATCTAGTGGTTAATAATACCCCTGGTGGTCCAGTGATTTATCAAATAATATATTAAATTATTCATTTAGTATACACACGTGGACAAAATTGTTGGTATTCCTCGTTTAATGAAAGAAAAACCCACAATGGTCAAAGAAATAACTTGAATCTGACAAAAGTAATAATATATAAAAATTCTATGAAAATCAACAAATGAAAGTCAGACATTGCTTTTCAACCAGGCTTCAACAGAATTTTTAAAAAAAGAAAACTCATGAAACAGGCCTGGACAGAAATGATGGTTCCCTTAACTTAATATTTTGTTGCACAACCTTTTGAGACAATCACTGCAATCAAACGATTCCTGTAACTGTCAATGAGACTTTTGCACCTCTCAGCAGGTATTTTGGCCACTCCTCATGAGCAAACTGCTCCAGTTGTCTCGGGTTTGAAGGGTGCCTTTTCCAGACGGCATGTTTCAGCTCCTTCCAAAGATGCTCAATAGGATTTAGGTCAGGGCTCATAGAAGGCCACTTCAGAATAGTCCAATGTTTTCCTCTTAGCCATTCTTGGGTGTTTTTAGCTGTGTGTTTTGGGTCATTATCCTGTTGCAAGACCCATGACCTGCGACTGAGACCAAGCTTTCTGACACTGGGCAGCACATTTCTCTCTAGAATCCCTTGATAGTCTTGAGATTTCATTGTACCCTGCACAGATTCAAGACACCCTGTGCCAGATGCAGCAAAGCAGCCCCAGAACATAACAGAGCCTCCTCCATGTTTCACAGTAGGGACAGTGTTCTTTTCAAGATATGCTTCATTTTTCCATCTGTGAACATAGAGCTGATGTGCCTTGCCAAAAATTTTGATTTTTGTCTCATCTGTCCATAGGACATTCTCCCAGAAGCTTTGTGGCTTTTCAACATGTAGTTTGGCAAATTCCAGTCTGGCTTTTTTAAATTATTTCTGTGACCATTGTGGGTTTTTCTTTCATTAAACGAGGGGTACCAACAATTTTGTCCACGTGTGTACATACTCCAGCACAATGACTAATGAAATGATGGCAGCTGCACCTTACCTGACTACTTTTTGCAGTCTTTTGAAAGCTGAGAGTCACAGAAATGAAGAAATCACTAGGTAAACATAAGTCAGGCATGCGCTTTTGGGTTACAGTACCACACAAAACCTGTGGACAGGTGTGGCAATGCTGTAGAAGGAAGGGAGACATGTTTTGGTCCTGGGCAACCCATTTAATAATACCCCTGAACATATACAGATGGAGCAGAGCTGACTTTTTGGATCTGTTTTACTTGTAGATTATATCTCTCCTTTAGCACAGGCTTACCTGCAGTTCTTTATATCCTCATATAACATCATAATATTAGGTTGAAGTGATGTAACAAACTCGGCTCTGCTACATCTGAAGATAGAGAGATGGCTGTACGGAATGGACTTTGCAAATTTTTCCTAGAAAAGCTTTTAGCAGTGTTCCCAGCAGACTACCAAATAAAAATTTCCACCCCTTGTAAGGTGCATTGAATACCGATCCAAATTTCTTTAACCATTTTAAAACTTTTTAAATTTTTTATTCCATTTTATCTCCCATTTAATTCCTCCATGCTGGAGATATATTTGCAATTTCAAAAAAAGTGAAGGGGGAGTAAATCTTGCGATGCCTTTCAGTATGTTAATCAGAAAACTGGTCTTCTGCTTCCCCCGTCTTGTAAGACTCATCCCCTTTGGCTGAAATATTTTAGCTTTGATAATGATGTGAAATTTTTTAAGTCTAAGTTAGTGTGTGCCAACGGCAGCTGTCAAGTGTGGTGACAGACATAGACCTCCAGCTACATTGCCGTGTGCCAGTAACAAAAAGAATTCCAACAATTGCAGCCCAATTTGGGGGATGTAATAGAAATACCCCTCTCCCATAGTGCCTTGGTCTTTCTAATGATACGCCGAGTCTCCTGGTACCAGCAAATCATTAGCAGGTTTCCTTCTCAGAGGGCAAAAAGTTGACTTAAGTTATTACCATGCATGACACGAGATTTGGTGGATGGGATCTGATACTTTGAATAGTACTAGAGGACTGTGAAATTGATTGATACTTTAAATAGCTCCTTATTAGATCCTGTGAAATCCCTCGGTGGCATCTCCAGCGAGTGCGTGTACGAGAGCGAAGACTGAATTGATCTGTATATTTCATTTTCAGAAAGCAAGTTCTATGGGCCGTCACAATTGTAGATAGGACTGAACTAGCAGGGGTGTTGAACCATGAACTCTTGTCTATTTTCAAACCTTTAGGGCTCATTCACACTTGCCTACAAAATAGAGATGAAATCTGGGTTTGCAATATGATTTTTTTTTATTTACAATTTTTTCCATTTTCTGTTCCATATCTGTTTATCCAGATTTGTTCCATTTTCTGTTCCATATCTGTTTATCCAGATTTGTTAATTTTTTTTTTGTTTTTGTAATGTGTCTAAAATACACACGTGAACTATGCAACTATGGATCAAATGGTGGAAAATGAAGAGGACCTGAGTCCGCCTTACATTCCTCTTCATTTTTCGACCCTTCGGCTTTCACTCATTCTTCAGCCCCAGATGAATAGGACTGGTCAGCAGTGTCTGCGGCTGATCAGCCTCAGAATCCGTGGCAAATTCGAGCAAGATGTTTATTTTTTCAACGCCCTGCATCAATCTCTGCCTGCCATTGAGAAGGAGGGCAGAATTTGATGCTCATTTTGAGGCGGAATCTGCTTCAAAATCAGTACCAAATTCTGCTGTGTAAACCTACCCTTACATTTGCAAATTATCCTAGTGACTGAATATACTGCACATTGAAAAAATGGCATCAAATCTGCATAAAAAAAACTGAAAAAATGTGAATATAACCATTTTAGTACACCACTACAAGGCCATACCACAAAAATACTATACATGAGGTATCAGTTGGGATTTCAGTTAAAATATACAAGCTCACCACCAGTATCACAGGGGTACACAAACGCTGTACAATTGGCGTTGAGTAAACCCATTCCTAACATGGGATGCTCGTTACAAATTGTCCAAAAATTCTACCAAAATCTAAATTTTGGGGGGTTCGCCTCACCAGTAGGCCACCATTTTTTGTCCATTTTAGGTGGTAGCAAAAGAGTGTAAATAAAATTAAAAAAAATAAAAAATACTCACTTTTCCTGGGCTCCAACGGAACACCTCCAATTTTCCAATCCTCTTCCTGGGCCGTTAGCCATCTTATTCAGCTCCCAGGTCACCAGTGAGTCCCTGTGATTGGGCCACAGCAGTCCTGTGGTAAGTAACAATGTCATCATTCTTTGATAATATTGTGTACATGATGACATAATTTCATCTCCCACATGACCCAATCACAGGCTTCAATGGTGAGACGCAATCACAGGCCACAGCACTGACCTGGGGGTTGAAGAAGATGGTAGGTGGCCTGTGAAGAGTACTGGAACACTAAAGTATGCCAAGACGGAGCTTAGGAAAGGTGAGTAAATGTTTTTTTTATTATTATTTTTACACCTTTCCTGCCTTCTGGGGTCTAAACTACTTGTTTCATCACTTCTTTTGGACCAAAAATGAATTTTATTGGCAAACTGTGGGAATATTCACAAAGCAAATGTTGTAGTACAATAAAAAAAATAGATTCAACTTCACAGCATATCACTGAAAGTCCAGCCCAAAAGGTATGACTTTTTTAGTAATATGTCATAAAATCTATCCCGACCCAAACCCAAAACTTTTTGGGGTTTGTCATCCACAAAACATTATTATATTCTGAGGTATCCTCAGATCCCATAGTCTAATAAGTGAAGGCTCAAAGAAAATGAATAAAAATAGCAAACAATTATACTCACCTTGACTCACCTCTCCTGGGAACTCTCACGGGTCTTCTTCAGGCCTATTCTGGACTCTGGGTGACATCAGGCACCCCAAGGTAAAGGAGGCCTAATTACAGGTCTCAGTGGTCATGTGAGGCACACCAACATCATGACACTGGGTGACCCCAAGGTGCATTATGTTTAATTACTATACTTTTACATAGGTATACCTTTTTAACTGTGTAGAGTAATGTAGTCACTTTTCTACGCAATGGTACCTTGCAAAAAAATATACTGCATGGCATACCTACAGATTCACGATGGAAGTCATTGGCATACGTCAAAGCTATCAGAATTATACATTGGGTAACTCTCCCAAGGTAAATGTGTGATGTAAGGCCTAGACATGGTGTAAACAGATCCTGATATGTATGCCCTAGTGTCAACCTATGCCCACAGGGTTGAAACTTTTTCTTTATTCTGGAACGTTTCCCAATTATATATGAATAGCGTAGAACATTTACAACTTTTGGCAGGGAACGTTTCGCACCAATGTTAACACATTTCAGTACAAAAGACGAGACCCTTTTCTCATTAGAATCAACCGTGACCCCCACTAAAAAGCCTAAGTCAATATAGTAATGGGCTCCACATTTTACAAGGTAGAAACCCAACACGTCTTCTTCAGTCCGTAAAGAACAAGGTATGAGTCTCGAAATTCTCTGCCCTTAAATGAAATGTAACTTTAGGGACCTACACAATTTCTTTTTTAGTCTTTTTGAAGTGCTTGGAGTTGACATTTTCCCATACAGCGCTGGAGGTCGAAGGCTTAAATTCTATTTCCACCTATTTTAAATAAGATTATCCCTTTCTTGGTATTAGCACTTGAAATGGACTCCGCTCCAAATTGCATGTACGGTTTGCTAAGCGCGTTGGGATTTAGAAACAGAAGCTAATATTCTGTTGACTTTGGTTTGATAGGACGGAGAGCCCCGCTCTATTGATCTTTAATACTTTCCATATGAGCAGTTTTAAAGCAGCAGATAGATGTTTTTCTTTACTGCATTCTGTTTTACTGATGGGATCTGGTCTCGTGATAAAACGTTCCAGAACAAATTCAGAACGCGTCGTTCTCGGTTTACAGACCTATTCTGTATATGGAGGAAACCCTTTCTGATTGTTTTCAGAGACTTGCACTTAGGCTAAATGTGAGAGATAAAAAGAAACTATCAGAGCCGTACTGTTTGCTTTACACTTTACAGCTAATACTCTTTTTCTACACAATGCCTCCCCCGAGACTTTCTCGGATAGTACACAACCTTTCTTCTTTTCACATTTTTTCTTTTCCATCTGTTTTGTTTGGTGGAACCTATGTAAAACAAGCATGAGAAACATGGACAGGCAGTCTACTGTAGGGCAAATAGAACATCCATCACTTCTGTAGGGTATAGCTACGTGTACTCAAATGGTGGTCACCCAAATAGGAAGTCCAGTGTCGGTTAGGCAAACTGAAGTAGAACTGATTATTAAATACACTAAGACCCCACTAAGAGTTGGGGCCGAGTTTGCAGCGGAATGCAGCCGGATGACACTTGGAGTGACATCCGAGTGTCATCCAAGTGCAATCCATTATATGGGGGCTTTCGATTGATTTCGATGAAACGGAGCAGGGTAGGAACTGCCCTATTTTCGATGGAATGGACCATCAGACGCTCCGTCAGATGGCATGCTCAGATGTGTGTATGAAGCCTAAGAGTCTATTTATACAAACAAGTTCATTGGCCGTGAAGTGCCCTTGATCTATTTTTTCACAGATTGGACTATCAGGACTAAAAATGGGTGAACGTCTAATGATTCATTCATCCCGTGTTCAGACGAAGCGAACCTCCGATTTAGTTTGGTCCAAATTTTTTTGGATAGAACCGGAAGTGAAATTATTATACTCTGGGGTTTCTTCAGACCCCAGAGTTTAATAGGTGGAGGCCCAGGGGAGGAGACAAAAATAAAAAATATTCATACTCACCTTCCGTTACTTCTTTTTGGCCTCCTCGTGGTGCCTGGCACTCTGTTTCTGCTTCCTTGTCTGCCAATTGAAGTGAATGGGTCAGTGAAAATCATGGGTGCTACACAGATGTTGCACTGATCCAGTAAATACAAGGCCGAATCTTAGCTAGTCGTGTGAAAAAAGGCTAAGGGGGAGACAAACCTCAAAGATATTAAGGTATATAAATGTAATTATACTATCTGTATGAAGTTTTTGGATTTGTCTTTAAATGGTGGGTATGGCCTCGACAGGGGCATTGCTATATGGGGTGCAGCAGTAGCAGTCGCTACCAGGCCCTGGACCCAAAGGGAGCCCCAAAGGTCCCTTTGCTGCATAAAAAATACCACTATTTTAAATAGCACAAGATAGGAAGAGCCCCATTACATATTTTGCACTGGGGTTCAGGAGCTTCAAGTTATGTCTCTGGATTTGGGGTGTGTAATCTGCAATTTTCCATTGAAGTAGAACTTGAAGCTTCTGGTTTCAGTCTGTGACAGTGTCCTCCACCTACTATCTACTGTTTATAACATTGGTGTCTTCTAGAGATGGGCGAACATTCGAGATTAGTTTGGGACTATTCATGAGGTTCGCCCACCAGTATCGCTTTTTACCAAACTTGTTTTGTCTGAATTTGAACTGCTATTATTATACTCTGGTGTCTCTTCAGATCTCAGATTATAATAAGCAGAGATCGCCCAGGGAAGGTGAGGAAACATAATAAACACTGATACTTACCTTTCCTCGCCTTTCCTGGGCTTCCTTTCTACATCCAGTATTCCATCGCGGTCATCTTTGGTCATCTTCTGGCCTCCTGGGTGATGTCAAGGACCCAATCACAGGCCTCAGCAGTCACGTTGGGTGAGCCGATGTGGTGAAACTTTGACATAAGCATAATAATGATTTGGGGGGTGACAAAGTCTAAAAATTTCAGGTTCGCTCTAAATTTTTGGGAAAATTTGCAATGAACCTGTCTAATTATGACCTTGTTTTCTCATCTGTAGTGTCTTCATATTTGCCAGAAGATCCTCTGAACTACTTAGGGACCAGGGACCAGAATTGACTGATACCTCTACACCTCTGCACCCCCTGAACCTACGCCCCGGTTGCATTTGGAAGCAGTTAAATATTTTACAACGTACATGTATATAATAGCCTAACTCAAAAGCTATAATGCATTGGGCCGTTAGTTTTTCCTAAATCAAATGACTAAACAGTCTACGGCCTAAAGGCTACAATTCCTAGAATGCAAACTACCAGAGCAGAGATTACTGGGGTATTTCACACTCAAGACTGCAGAATTATGAATTCAGCTCTAAATTCTAAACTGTTAGAACATAAGGACTATACTGTATATGTATACAAGATGAAGAAAAATGTTACAGATGGAGTAGTACCTTAGGGTTAATTTTATTGGACGCCAATTTACATCTCAGTATATTTTTGGAGTATATGACAGAAATGGAATACCCAGAAGAAAGCCATGCAAACACAAGGAGAGCAAACAAACCCCATGTTTATGTTGGCCATGTTTGAAACCAGGACTCTAGTGCTGCAAGTCATTGTTTCTGACCACTGAGCCACCATGAGGCTACCTATGATATGGGCCGTCTTTTCTCTTTGGGCCGCCCCATAGCAGGTACATGGTCTGCCTCTATGGTATGCATATCCTTGATAGATGAACAATTATTCCCACCCATTTCACCACCAAAAAAGGTCAATGTATAACAAGGGATTTGACATTTGAGACCCAAGCAAAACCCCTGTGAACAGAGGTGTAACTTGAAGCTCCTGGACCCCGGTGCAAAATATGTAATGGAGCCCCTACATACCATTTACTACCTATAAAAATGAAGTCTTCCAATGTTGTAGAGAGTCCTTTGGACCCCCTGAGGCTTCTTGACCCGGTAGTGATTGTACCCCTTGTATCTACAACCCTGGGTGCAAAAATAATGGCTATATAAGTTGCCACTCCAGAAACTAAGAAACAATGGAATAGAGTATTTTACTGCAGACTCACAGACTATTTTTACAAGGGGCAAATGCCCTCCAGGTGTATTCATTCCCTGGGAGTACGCTATATAGGGATGTATATCTGTCACATACTGGAGACTGCATCTATTGTTGACTTTCTCCTAATCCACCTAAACTGCCATTCCGGGAAATCAAATGCCAAAAAGATTAAGTATCACTTTCTGCAGGAAAACGCTATAAACTCGGGTTTCTTCGTCGCCGGAATGAATTGTCGTCGAGATTTTGTTTTCGTCTCCAGAACTCTTCATTAATGCTGAGGAATTAAATGTAAGACTCCGGCTAATTAATTCTGGTTTGATCGTTTTGACATCTCTAAATGATTCAGCCACATACCTTGAAGCCTTGTCAACTCAAATGCATCTTTATGTTTTTTGCCCGTAACCAACGATGAAGACGAATGCTGCTCTCTCCAGTTTTCAATCACCTCTACAGAAGTCTTCCCCTGGCGATGTGCAAGGCCAGACCTAATTAATCGCTCATCTGCCCTCCGTTGTGTCTATACATCACAGTGGCAGTTGGAACTGCTGCCGGTTTTAAGGCTATTTCTTGAAAGAAACACTCATTTGTTTTTCAATAATTTAACCACAGGTGGTGATTTGTAATTAGGGAAGGCGATGAAGACAATTTTTGCCCCCCCCTTCTCGTTTACAGAATGTAATAAATAAAAGGTGAGATGCAACATTATTTTCAATGTTTTTGTGTACATACTTAAAGGGGAATTCCACATGTAGACCTGCCAGGAGATGGTCTTAGTAAATGGGTCCATATAGAGTTTCAGAATTCTAGTTGGACCAACAGTTCCTCCTGATGACTACCCCATACACATTTTGTAATATTGATTCTGTGCCTTTAATGCAGGACGTTGTCCTATTGGCTAAACTGATATTTGTATGTTGGAGTGGGGTCCCCTCCATATTGTTCAAAAAGGTAGGGCTAAAGTTATATATGGACTGGCCCCTTCCTTAGAGAGGAAGTTGTTCTTGCCCCAGAAGATTTGTTTCGTCTTGTGCTCGAACAAAGTGAACCCACGGTTTGGTTCCATATGAACTTGTTGAGATAGAACCGGAAGGGAAATTATTATATATATTACTATAATCACAGGCCTAAGTGGTGACCCCAGGTGCATGACATCAAAGAAGAGCTCCAGACACCATCTCTGGTGCTCTTCTATAACTTCATAATTTACCAACGGTGGCTATTTTAGTTTGTCCGAGATGAATTCTAAAAAAAAAAACAAAACAATATTGGGGCCAAACCCGGCTCGGTACAAATTGATTCACCCATCTCTACCATAGAGTAGCAGTTATAGCTGTAGCAGTGGCAAGAGCTTGGCAAAGATCGTTCCACACCATCAGGCCCTACATAGTCACAGAAGATTTTTCCAAAATGTCAGTGAGGGACCTCGTCCATGGTATACATGCCCTGAATACTGAAAGAAGCCTGCATCACAATAGTCCTGGGAATACCATAGAACCTACAGAGACAGAGGACTCCAAAGTCCTGAGAATGATCATTTGCCTTGGGGCACCCAAGAATAGCCTTCAGGATATACATAAGTGGAGGACTATTTGTGCCTGCATTACATTTGATGCATGGAAGTGAACCCGTCAACAGAGATGAGCAAAGTAGTTTGTAACGAACAGGGTTTATAACGAAGTTTCCAAAAATTTCCAGAAATTTTTGGGGTTTGTCTGATGAAAATTCAAAAAATTGATTATTATAATCTGGGGTGTCATCATACCCCAGAATATTATACCCAGAGGGCAGGGAGGGAGTGTTAAAAACAAACAAACAAAAAAAAACAACTTTCCATTCCTGGGCTCCGCCACATATCTGGTCTTCTTCCCCAAGTGTTCCCAGTGTCTTGGGGCTGTCTCTGTCCTTGATGTCATCTACCCTTTGTCTCCACCGAGGCCTGTGATTGGGACTCAGTGGTCATGTGGGGCTTTGACAATAGATAATCAAATTTGTTTAACAAAAGTTTCACCTCATTAAAAAACATACATTAGAAAACAACAAAATTAAAACATAAAAATAAATCAGTTTATTGAATAAAATTAAGAGAGTTGATCCAAGTTTAAAAGTTATCCGGAATTTACAGGATAGGGGATAACTATCTGATTAGTGGCCAACTGAGCACTGGGGCCCCCACTGGTCGGGAGAATGGGGGTCCTGTTTCCCAATCTGAATGGAGTGGCAGAATGCCCTGTGCCTTGTGAAGCTGCTTGACATATCGTAGCAATGTATTTGGCTGTATTTATCGTTACCAGTCCTATACTATTATGTAGCCCAAAACTTGTGCTACAAAAAAATAAGGCGTCAAATAACTATTTAGATGTAAAAATAAAAAGTTCTGACTGATGAAATGCTGTGAAGCAATAACAAGTAAAAATTTCTGTTGGCCTAACAGCCATAATGGGCTTAGGCTACTATTTATTTATTTATTTATTATGCTTACTTGTATTTCACATGTGTAGAAGAAGAAAATTATTGGAAAGGATGCGCTCCATAATGGAACCACTTATTATAGTGTAAATAGGTTGATCCTCAGTTTTTCCTCACAACATGAGGATACTTAACCAAACTGAATAATGAGTATACAATGGAATTAACCTTAGGCAAGGGTCGCACTCAACTGGGATTGCCGGCCATCCGGAGGACTGGAGCCGTTGGTAATAGATATATACAATTGGAACTATACGTTCCTAAAAAGCCCAGGATTTGCGTTCCACAATGTCAAACCACAGAATTGTCAAATTGTCTTTTTAGGAACGTATAGTTCCAATTGTATATATATTTCTTAGGTTACTATGTTGACGTATTGTACTTTGTCCATATTAGACCATCAAAGGTGTAGAGCGATGGACTCCAACCTATGTTCTCAAACAGTTGTAGAATTTCAACCCTCAACATGTCCTGACAGCTGAAGGTTGAGGTCAGTCCACCAGATCATCGAGAACAGAAGTTGATCCAAGGTCAAAGAATAGTTGAAGAAATCAAGAAAAGTATTTTGGGCAGTATTTATGATGTAAAAGGTAACCATGGAGCACTTGGTTACTGACTAGATCATTAGCAAATATATACAGTATGGAATGATATGGGGTTTGCCCTGGTGTCTTCTCCTATCTTCCTTGGTTCCGTCATACATTCTATTATCCACCATTATTCTATGTTCCTCCTTTTGCTCCATTCCCATTTGTCTTCTCCCTTTGGTCACTCCAAGATCCTACCTTGTATATTAACATTCAGGGTACCTTAGAAGTCTTAGATAAGTTGGGCCCTCTTCATCTAGTGGCTGCTAAGCCTCATATGTTGGTAGTTATACTCCTGAGCACAATGCTTGACACAGCAGTTGTGCTACAGAAAAGTTCACAAGGGTTTTGAGAAGATGAGACATGAGGTGCTCTTCGATGGTGTTCCTACACTTTATAGTTTCTTTAGCTGGAGGAAAGCAGATGGTCTCCATAGTTTTCTTCTCATATCACAGGCAGGCACAGGTACAGCTTAAGTGCATCTGCAGTCTGAAGACTTTTTCAAACAAGACCTCATATCCCAGTTGGGGACTCCTTATCCATGTAACATCAGCCATAGGTTGTCCCATTCAGGATGAGTATATAGATTGGTGGAGATCCAGCAAATGGGGTTCTCACTTCTCTATAACTGGGGACCTATATCTTCTGTCTATCCTGCAGGATGGTTGTGGTGATGAGGAGTTGCATGGTGAGGTGGATTTGGTCCCTACAATGCCAGAACTGTTATGGAAACAGCTGAGTTGAGTTGTGAGGTGTGGCAGTGTGTTTGCTCAATCAACGATCCATACAACTCCTCCTCAAAAACAGGTAAGCAGAGCCGAGGTCACCATTACCCAATTCTCGTGGTTAGCATTTGCCCTCGTCTTTTTTACATTTCCCACTTATTTTGTTGTGGAAAATGTCATTATCGGGATAACTCCTTTTAACCCTCCTACTACCATCTAAGTATGATTCAACCCTACTACATGTATACAATCTATGCAATATAATATATTATAATATAAGATGTAGGTACAGTATATATACACATGGCTGCCCCAGATCGTAAATCCCCCATAGCCACAGGAGCGGTCTTTAGTAGCTGTCTGTTGCAGTTTTGCTGGCATATACTTACTCTGCTGATACAGAGGAAATTACCACGCTCCTTTATTTTGCACGCACATAGTAAAATCTTACGTCTTTTCTACTTGTTACATTACTTGTATTCCGTTTTATTGCATCCTACTCTTCATGTGTTGTAATATATTTATGAGAATATTAACTTTTATTCCTCTACTCGCCACATAGCCAATAGCTGAATTCACATTGCTGCCTGGGTATGAATGAGCAGGAATTCACCTACAGAATATTCAACAAGAGCTAAAAGAAAACCTAAAGTCATATATGAAAATGATCCAATATATTCAGGGTCACATTGTATTCTTATACATAGAAGGCAGTATTATACTAGTTATATTGTTGTACATAGGAGTAGTATTATAGTAGATATATTCTTGTACATAGGGGCAGTATTATAGTAGTTATATTCTTGTACATAGGAGCAGTATTATAGTAGTTATATTCTTGTACATAGGAGCAGTATTATAGTAGTTATATTCTTGTACATAGGGGCAGTATTATAGTAGTTATATTCTTGTACATAGGAGGTAGTATTATAGTAGTTATATTCTTGTACATAGGAGCAGTATTATAGTAGTTATATTCTTGTACATATGGGCAGTATTATAGTAGTTATATTCTTGTACATAGGAGCAGTATTATAGCAGTTATATTCTTGTACATAGGAGCAGTATTATAGCAGTTATATTCTTGTACATAGGAGTAGTATTATAGTAGTTATATTCTTGTACATAGGAGTAGTATTATAGTAATTATATTCTTGTACATAGTGGCAGTATTATAGTAGTTATATTCTTGTATATAGGAGCAGTATTATAGTAGTTATATTCTTGTATATAAGAGCAGTATTATAGCAGTTATATTCTTGTACATAGGAGGTAGTATTATAGTAGTTATATTCTTATACATAGAAGGCAGTATTATAGTAGTTATATTCTTGTACATAGGAGCAGTATTATAGTAGTTATATTCTTGTACATAGGAGCAGTATTATAGTAGTTATATTCTTGTACATAGGGGCAGTATTATAGTAGTTATATTCTTGTACATAGGAGCAGTATTATAGTAGTTATATTCTTGTACATAGGAGCAGTATTATAGTAGTTATATTCTTGTACATAGGGGCAGTATTATAGTAGTTATATTCTTGTACATAGGGGGCAGTATTATAGTAGTTATATTCTTGTACATAGGAGCAGTATTATAGTAGTTATATTCTTGTACATAGGAGCAGTATTATAGTAGTTATATTCTTGTACATAGGAGCAGTATTATAGTAGTTATATTCTTGTACATAGGGGCAGTATTATAGTAGTTATATTCTTGTACATATGGGCAGTATTATAGTAGTTATATTCTTGTACATAGGAGCAGTATTATAGCAGTTATATTCTTGTACATAGAAGTAGTATTATAGTAGTTATATTCTTGTACATAGGAGTAGTATTATAGTAATTATATTCTTGTACATAGTGGCAGTATTATAGTAGTTATATTCTTGTATATAGGAGCAGTATTATAGTAGTTATATTCTTGTATATAAGAGCAGTATTATAGCAGTTATATTCTTGTACATAGGAGGTAGTATTATAGTAGTTATATTCTTATACATAGAAGGCAGTATTATAGTAGTTATATTATTGTACATAGGAGCAGTATTATAGTAGTTATATTCTTGTACATAGGAGCAGTATTATAGTAGTTATATTCTTGTACATAGGGGCAGTATTATAGTAGTTATATTCTTGTACATAGGAGCAGTATTATAGTAGTTATATTCTTGTACATAGGAGCAGTATTATAGTAGTTATAGTCTTGTACATAGGGGCAGTATTATAGTAGTTATATTCTTGTACATAGGGGGCAGTATTATAGTAGTTATATTCTTGTACATAGGAGCAGTATTATAGTAGTTATATTCTTGTACATAGGAGCAGTATTATAGTAGTTATATTCTTGTACATAGGGGCAGTATTATAGTAGTTATATTCTTGTACATATGGGCAGTATTATAGTAGTTATATTCTTGTACATAGGAGCAGTATTATAGCAGTTATATTCTTGTACATAGGAGCAGTATTATAGCAGTTATATTCTTGTACATAGGAGTAGTATTATAGTAGTTATATTCTTGTACATAGGAGTAGTATTATAGTAATTATATTCTTGTACATAGTGGCAGTATTATAGTAGTTATATTCTTGTATATAGGAGCAGTATTATAGTAGTTATATTCTTGTATATAGGAGCAGTATTATAGCAGTTATATTCTTGTACATAGGAGGTAGTATTACAGTAGTTATATTCTTATACATAGAAGGCAGTATTATAGTAGTTATATTCTTGTACATAGGAGCAGTATTATAGTAGTTATATTCTTCTACATAGGAGCAGTATTATAGTAGTTTTATTCTTGTATATAGGAGCAGTATTATAGTAGTTATATTCTTGTACATAGGAGCAGTATTATAGTAGTTATATTCTTGTACATAGGGGCAGTATTATAGTAGCTATGTTCTTATGAATAGAAGGCAGTATTATAGTAGTTATATTGTTGTACATAGGAGTAGTATTATAGTAGTTATATTCTTGTACATAGGGGCAGTATTATAGTAGTTATATTCTTATAAATAGAAGGCAGTATTATAGTAGTTATATTCTTGTACATAGTAGTAGTATTACAATAGTTGTATGCTTGTACATAGGAGGTAGTTTTATAGTAGTTACATTCTTGTACATAGGAGCAGTATTATAGTAGTTATATTCTTGTACATAGGGGCAGTATTATAGTAGCTATGTTCTTATAAATAGAAGGCAGTATTATAGTAGTTATATAGTTGTACATAGGAGTAGTATTATAGTAGTTATATTCTTGTACATAGGGGCAGTATTATAGTAGTTATATTCTTATAAACAGAAGGCAGTATTATAGTAGTTATATTCTTGTACATAGGAGTAGTATTACAGTAGTTGTATGCTTGTACATAGGAGGTAGTTTTATAGTAGTTATATTCTTGTACATAGGAGCAGTATTATAGTAGTTATATTCTTGTACATAGGAGCAGTATTATAGTAGTTTTATTCTTGTACATTGGAGGCAGTATCATAGTAATTATATTGTTGTACATAGGAGTAGTATTATAGTAGGTATATTCTTGTACATAGGGGCAGTATTATAATAGTTATATTCTTGTACATAGGAGCAGTATTATAGTAGTTATATTCTCGTACATAGGAGCAGTATTATAGTAGTTTTATTCTTGTACATTGGAGGCAGTATCATAGTAATTATATTGTTGTACATAGGAGTAATATTATAGTAGTTATATTCTTGAATATAGGAGTAGTATTACAGTAGTTGTATGCTTGTACATAGGAGGTAGTATTATAGTAGTTATATTCTTGTACATAGGAGCAGTATTATAGTAGTTATATTCTTGTACATAGGAGCAGTATTATAGTAGTTATATTCTTGTACATAGGAGCAGTATTATAGTAGTTATATTCTTGTACATTGGAGGCAGTATCATAGTAATTATATTGTTGTACATAGGAGTAATATTATAGTAGTTATATTCTTGTACATAGGAGTAGTATTACAGTAGTTGTATGCTTGTACATAGGAGATAGTATTATAGTAGTTATATTCTTGTACATAGGGGGGGTTTTTTAGTAGTTATATTCTTGTACATAGGAGCAGTATTATAGTAGTTATATTCTTGTACATAGGAGCAGTATTATAGTAGTTATATTCTTATACATAGGAGCAGTATTATAGTAGTTATATTCTTGTACATAGGGGCAGTATTATAGTAGTTATATTCTTGTACATAGGGGCAGTATTATAGTAGTTATATTCTTGTATATGAGCAGTATTATAGTAGTTATATTCTTGTACATAGGGGGTAGTATTATAGTAGTTATATTCTTGTACATAGGAGGCAGTATTATAGTAGTTATATTCTTGTACATAGGAGTAGTATTATAGTAGTTATATTCTTGTATATAGGAGCAGTATTATAGTAGTTATATTCTTGTACATAGGAGGCAGTATTATAGTAGTTATATTCTTGTATATAGGAGCAGTATTATAGTAGTTATATTCTTGTACATAGGGGGTAGTATTATAGTAGTTATATTCTTGTACATAGGAGGCAGTATTATAGTAGTTATATTCTTGTATATAGGAGCAGTATTATAGTAGTTATATTCTTGTACATAGGGGGTAGTATTATAGTAGTTATATTCTTGTACATAGGAGCAGTATTATAGTCGTTATATTCTTGTACATAGGGACAATATTATTGTAGTTTTATTCTTGTATATAGGACTAGTATTATGGTAGTTATTAGGGTTGGGTAAACCAATTTGTCACAATCCGGGTTCAACCCGAATACACCAAATTGTTAGTTTTCTTTTTACTAAAATGGCTGCCACCACATGTTTTTAATAGGAAATACAGAAGAGACACATGTGTGAGTCACTGTGTGACATTCTAACACCACCTGACATCAGCTGATTGCCTCTTAGCCAATAGACAGTGGCAGATGGACACCTTACAGTGCTGATGTCATATACACTATATAAGGTGCTGTGGGCTTGAACACGAGGCACTACAGTAATGGTGGAGATAGTGTATAGGCTGTGATTCATCTCACTGCATCATACAGGGCACTCAGTTCTGAAAAATTTACATGCCCAAAAGCAATAGTTAGGAATAGGAGAATTTAGTCTGATTTAAGCAATTGCAGGCAGATTAGTTATAGAAATCATAGATAGGAGTGAGGGAAAATATCTGTGCTGCTGTATACAGAGTGTTTAAACATACTTTTTACTGACAGTCAATCCTGCAACTCCTGTTGGTGAAAAACCTTTTGGTTTTTTTGGGGCATGACTTTAAACTTTTTTCATCGAATACATACAAACTGCTGTTCTAACAGCAAAGTGCTGTGCAAATCTAAAAAAAATACTTGTTATTTAAGTGTTTGTTATTTAATGGGTTTTTTTTTTTGTTCTGCTCACCAAATCACAATGCGACGAGGTATTAATCTGAAATAAATTTGCTTCCAAAGCATTTTTTTGTTGCTGATCAAAAATGCAGTATTACACCCTGCACAAACCTAAAAAAAAATCAGTTATTTAAGAGTTTTTTTTTGTTGTTCTCCCGACATACAGTCTGACACCCTGCGCTAATCTGAAAAAACCCTCTTGTTATTTAATGATTTATTTTCTGCTCTGCTCACCAATAGACAATGTGATGGAGTATTAATCTGAAAAAATATTTGCCTCTTAAGCATTTTTTGTTGCTAATTATTATCATTATTATAATTAAGCAGTAAAAAAATGACTAAAAAAAACAGGGCAGAAACAGGGAAAAGGAGGTGGACGAGGAAACACATGTGTAAGCACTAACTATACAAATGTGAGTGGCAAGAGCAACATTACTTCTTGTTTTGGTGGCACCACCAGTAGCTAATAGTACTTTTATTTTTATGCAGGACCTTGGAGGCAGTATGGTACTAATTATAATTTTAGACATGGAAGATAGTGTTATAACACTTATGTACTCATATATACGAACAATGTTATAATACTTGTATTCTTGACATAGGGGCAATATTTTTGTTATATTCTTGCCCATGGCACGTAGTATTAGTACTCTTATTACTGACTGTAGCGATAATTATTTTAGAAGAGTTGTTTTACTATTGGGTCAATATGGTACTACAGTATTTATATTCTCGATAAAGCATATCTGTTGTTTAATTTGACTTTTCAGTGTAAGCTGCTTTGTGTGTATACATGAGGGGTAACATTATATCTGACTATTATATGAACTATATTTAGCAATATTTAGCAGTTTCCCCTTTCACATGCTACACCTTTAATTTGCTAACCTCTTTAAGCTCATGAGGAAAATCTGCTCTATATCTGTCTCACTCAGAAACAGCCACAGGACCGTGCAGGACATATATAGAGAAGTACTGATATGCGTTAAGTGTTGTGGTTGTGTTAGAAAGCTTCTATTTAGTGCCTTCCTTTTCTTATTGCTTGCACTTCCTACTCACTCCTCCAGGGGACACAGTATGGTAAGGGCAGAAAGAGACATTTTTTTCCTTATACACACGTGGACAAAATTGTTGGTACCCCTTGTTTAATGAAAGAAAAACCCACAATGGTCACAAAAATAACTTGAATCTGATAAAAGTAATAATATATAAAAATTCTATGAAAATGAACAAATGAAAGTCAGACTTTTCAACCATGCTTCAACAGAATTTTTAAAAAAACAAAACTCATGAAATAGGCCTGGACAGAAATGATGGTACCCTTAACTTAATATTTTGTTGCACAACCTTTTGAGGCAATCACTGCAATCAAACGATTCCTGTAACTGTCAATGAGACTTCTGCACCTCTCAGCAGATATTTTGGCCACTCCTCATGAGCAAACTGCTCCAGTTGTCTCGGGTTTGAAGGGTGTCTTTTCCAGACAGCATGTTTCAGCTCCGTCCAAAGATGGTCAATAGGATTTAGGTCAGGGATCATAGAAGGCCACTTCAGAATAGTCCAATGTTTTCCTCTTAGCCATTCTTGGGTGTTTTTAGCTGTGTGTTTTGGGTCATTATCCTGTTGCAAGACCCATGACCTGCGACTGAGACCAAGCTTTCTGACACTGGGCCGCACGTTTCTCTCTAGAATGCCTTGATTGTCTTGAGATTTCATTGTACCCTGCACAGATTCAAGACACCCTGTGCCAGATGCAGCAAAGCAGCCCCAGAACATAACAGAGCCTCCTCCATGTTTCATAGTAGGGACAGTGTTCTTTTCAAGATATGCTTCATTTTTCCATCTGTGAACATAGAGCTGATGTGCCTTGCCAAAAACTTCGATTTTTGTCTCATCTGTCCATAGGACATTGTCTCAGAAGCTTTGTGGCTTGTCAACATGTAGTTTGGCAAATTCCAGTTTTGTCAGATTCAAGTTATTTCTGTGACCATTGTGGGTTTTTCTTTCATTGAACGAGGGGTACCAATTTTGTCCACGTCTGTAAGATATATTACAAAGTTTCTGACAAACTCCTGTACTATTGATTTATGCCAAGTTTTCTGAAATGACTGCGTCTATTTAATTTGTGACCATGTTTGAGTACTGTTCGGCAAAGCTTACAAGATTCATCTCTCGAATATTAGCAAGGTTCACCTGGTAGTTAATTTCAGCCTTCAAACTTGTTTGGTCTGAAACAGAACCAGACCCAGGCCCAGGCCCAGACAAGGTGCGCAAACCAACAGGCATACTCATCTCTCCTGGGTTTGTTGTGGTGTTCAGCAGGTCTGCACCTTCTTTCAGCCTCTTCCAGCCTCCTGAATGATCTCAGTGCCCTGAAGGACCATTGAGATCTGTGATTGGGCATCAGCAGTCACGTGGGGAGTGGCTACATTATGACGCTTGCGTCTAAGCTAGGTTGTAAGAAGCCTGAAGAGGACTGAGTCCCACACCCAACACAATGATGGAGCCCAGGAGAGGCAAATATGACTGTTTGGTATATTTATGCACTTGCCTTGGGCCCAGAAACCCCAGAGTAAAATAGTGGTTTGTGGGTGGCAAGCCCCAAAAATTTTGGGTTTATCCAAACCCAAAATTTTTGAAAAAAATTTAACAAACCTGGATCGTTGGTACAAACCAGTTCGCCCATTCTTACGTAGGAATCACCATTGTATTAATAAGAAAAGACATTCCAGTTATCGACAGTCATACCTAAGTCGGCCATAAATAACAAAATGCAGATGATTCCCATCTATATGTTCCATGTTTATTAAATGTACTGTACATACAAGTTCACATCTGTGTTCGTGTTTTATTGTATTATTATTTCCAGTGGTGAAATCCTACATGTCATGTTATAAAGTCCCAGTGCTTGACTTTTTGTATGTTATGACAAAGCCTCTTGCTGAAAGACAGCGCAGTGCTGCCGAGTGTGGAGGCCACCGCTCTCTGACAGATCCTGTCAGGCAGTCACTGGGCCGGCTCGCAGGTGTAAGGCTGACCTATTACTCTAAATGGAAAGTGACAGAAGGGATTTCTGCTCGTGATATGGAGTGCTGGTGGGAGAGCGGTGACGTCTGTGGGGCAGAACTAGTGCACACACATCTGTCACATGGAATAGCCGGGAAATGCATGATAAGGTTTACATTGTGTCAATACCATTCTCATCTGGCTTGTCACAATTCTGTTACCAAAAGTCAAAAATATGAGAAATCTTTTTGGAAATTTTAGTATAAACATCATTTTGCCAAATATTAAAAACAAGAGTAATGTAAATGGAAGGGAAAAACAGAAAACCACTGAACATTTTTTGCTCATGTTCATATTAAAATATTTTGCTTGCACGTCAATTCGCTGGGATTTCACCTGCATATAATTAGTGTTACCAAAATTCCAAAAAGTAATTAACATGTTTCTCAATGTGGAATATTTTGGAAATTTTTGTATGAACATGATTTTACCATATATTAGTAACGAGTTATGTAAATAGAGAAAAATAAAATTAAAAACACTGAAATTGCAAGTTTTGGACATTTTCTCACATTTTTACAGACTTTTTTTTTAATAAAATATTTTGCTTACATTTCAATTGACCTCAATATAGTTTTTTTTTTTCTTAAAGGGGATTGTCACAAGTACAGATCCATTTGAACGACATATATATTAGATGTTTTATAGGAAATTGCATTGTGGGTGCCATTGCAAGTGCTGAGCTGGTGGGAACTGGATTTGAACCCAATTTTCCAAATGTTTCAGACTTGACTTTGGTAGTTTGTCACTCATGAACCATTATTATACTGTGGGGCCTCTTCAAGCCCCAGAGTAAAATAAGTAGAGGTTATGAAAATGAACAGTTATACTCAGCTACCCTCTCCTCTCTGGGCCATCCTCGTGGTGCTTCCTCAGGGTCCTCTTTCAGTCTCTTTTGACCTCCTGTATGATGTCACTTCCTCTGGGAGGGACTGTTGAGACCTTTGATTGGGCCTCAGTGGTCCCATGGGGTACGCTGACATCATGATGCCTCATTGGCCTGCTAAGGCCCAATCACAGGACTAAGTGGTGACCCTGGGCACATGACATCACCAGAAATCTGGAAGAGGATCCGAGAGAGAAACAGATGTCGGAGGAGGCCCAGAAGAGGTGAATGAGGGTGAGTATAATTGTTTGTTATTTTTTACATCTCCCCTGGGCCTCCACTTATTATACTCTGGGGTCTGAAGAGACCCCAGAGTACAATAATTTCAATTCTGGATCATCTGAACTTTTTCAACCCTAAAGAAATCTTTGGGCTGAACAATCTGAATATGAACCGAAAGAAATCTTTAGATATTTGGGTCGAACCCAGCTCGTGATGAAGCGGTTCGCCCATCTCTAATGTCCATACAACTTAGATAGCTGTCAGCTATTTCCGTTTACATGCTGACTCGGTTCATGTTGGAACAAAAATATTGGGCATGTTGAAATGCAACATGTCGGACCCTTCTTTCCCCTAACATTGCTATCTGCGGAAATTTGAGATATCCTCATACATAGATGGTTGGCCTGTCCCAAAAAAATCAGTGGGCTAGTTAGAAGCCAGTAGTATTCACTGTACAAGAGATCCAATGCTATGTTTTTTACAGAAACTATGGTGCAGGTGTAAACAGGGCTGTAGATAAAACAGGGTAGACATTGTGATATCCTACAATATGTATAGTGAGGATTTGCTATTAAAGGGATTTTCAGGGAAAAATGAAAAACCCAGGGGGACCAGGGGTGGGGTAAAGAAAAAAACACAAAAACTATGCTTACTAAGCACTGGCGAACCTCTGAAGATTTGTTTCATTTGGTGTTTGGACGAAGCGATCCTCCAGTTCAGTCTGGTCCAAATTTGTCTGGTCCAATGTCAAGACCTCAGAGTATAATAGGTGGAGGCCCAAGGGACGTGTAAAAAGTAAAAAAAATATTTATACTCACCTTCCCTCACCTCTTTCGAGCCTTCTCGTAGCCTTCTCTAGTGATCTGTGTCTTCTTCCTCTGGGCCTGTGACATCACAGAAGAGCACCAGAGCACATGGAGGAGGCACAGATCGCCAGACACCACAAGGAGGGAAAGTGAGTATAAATATTTTTTTTTATTTTTTTACACCTCCTTTGGGCTTATACCTATTATATCCTGGGGTCTGAAGAGTCATCAGAGTATAATAATTTTGCTGCAAATCATGTCACAGCAGCCATTTTAGTAGAGAAGAATCACAGATTGTTTGGTTTTGTTAAAAACCAAACAATTTGGAACATTCAGGTCGAATCCGGTTCATTGCGAAATGTTTCGCCCAACACTAATGCTCATCTACATCGGGTCTTTTGTTCTGCCTTTGGGTCCCCCCAGTCACTTGTTGGGTATCAGTGATGTCACTACTACCCAACATGTGCCCAGTAAAGCCAGTGATTGGCCATGGCCACTTCACTTCCAGCCTGCGTAGAAGGGAACAGGGGATTTTAGCTAGGTGAGTATTGCTTCTTTTTTATTATTTTAACCCACCCCTGGGAGCCCCTGGATTTTCCATTTTGCCTGTAAAAATAGAATATTCACAAAAAACAACCAAACAAAACACAATATATCCCATCCCTTCTATGTTGACTCATATAGCAATCAAAGTTGAAAAATATATATTAAAAATTTTCTATGTGCCTTAGGGGTCAAAGTATGCCCCCTTTTTCCTTCTCCCTGTCATATGTCTGGGTGTAAAACAACTGGCTGCAGCAGGAGCCTCTCCCCTCATAAGCCAAGCATGTGCTGCTGTTACCTTCACAAAAAATTTAACTGATCTGTAGAGGAAAAAATCCTATGCATTCTGTAGGATTTCTGTTTGAGAAATATAGGAAATCCTGCAGACTGTCAACAGTTGGCACAACTTTATCCCCGGCTTATGTTCATCATTCATTTCTAGTGATTCTTTAAAGGGAATATGTTACCAGAAAACTATTTTTTAACCCAAGTGTTTATGTTAAACTTTTTGGTGTTTTCTTAAAATTTTCCATGTCACTATCATTACAGACAAGACACATAGGTTTGCAGCTAGAGATGGACGAAGTTCTTCATCACTAACCAGATTCGAGCTAAATATTCCAAATTGTTAGGTTTTTAAAAAAAATCTAACAAATGGGGATTCGCTTCAGATGAACAAAAATGGGCGCCGCATTATACTCTGGGGTCTGAGTATAATAGATGGAGTCCCAGGGGAGGTGACAAAAATAATACAACATTTATACTCACCTTCCATTACCTCTGGTGGGCCTCCTCACGGCGTGTGGTGCTCTCCTGTAATGTCATACACCTGGGGTCACCGCTGAGGCCTGTTATTTGCCCACCAGCTGTCACATGGACATACAGAGTGCCATGCCCATGTCACCACTAATGCCAAATCACAGCGGTGATCCCAGGTGTGTCACAGGGGAACATCAGACGTCACCAAGGCAGCGGAGAAAGAGTGCTGCACTCTGCAAGGAGACTGAAAAGAGTTAACAGAAGGGGAGTATGAATGTTTTTTACTTTTTACACCTCCTCTGGGCTGAAAAGACTCCAGAGAATAAAAATGTCACTTCATTTTGACATAATTTCAGCTGTGTTTGCCTTTGAGATATAGAAATAGGATAGATAGGTTCCTAGGAGCCCTAAGAGTATTCTACACTATGTTTTATAGATAGGGTCCTAGGAGCCCTAAGAGTATTCTACACTATGTTTTATAGATAGGGTCCTAGGAGCCCTAAGAGTATTCTACAATATGTTTTATAGATAGTTTCCTAGGAGCCCTAAGAGTATTCTACAATATGTTTTATAGATAGGTTCCTTGTAGCCCTAAGAGTGTTTTACACTATGTTTTATAGATAGGTTCCTAGGAGCCCTAAGAGTATTCTACACTATGTTTTATAGATAGGTTCCTAGGAGACCTGACAGTGATCTACACTATGTTTTATAGATAGGTTCCTAGGAGCCCTGACAGTATTCTACACTATGCTTTATATAGGTTCCTAGGAGCTTTGAGAGAGTACTACTCTATTTTTTTTAGCAGAATTTAAGGTCTGGTACGTAGTAAAAATGTTTAAATGAATCCCGAACCCGAAACAAAACAAATTCTGAAGGGTTCGCCCATCTCTAGTTGCAGCAGAAGACAACACCTCTATAGAGAACACATCTGACCTATTGCAATAAGACTGCTGTAAAGTATATCACTAGATTGCTGTTAGCTCAGGAAAGATGGCCGCCCCTATAATCATGTTTAGAAAAAAAAATATCTATGATCAGAAAATAAAAGCAGATTATTAACACCAGATAATGAAATGTATCACTTTTTCTAAAGAATACAAAAATAGCGGCAGAGTACATTCCCTTTAAGTGGTTCATTATATCCTTTAAGAATATCTAACACACAACTTTCTTCATAACTGTGCACCATGTAGAGAGCAGCCACTGCCCTTGTTCTACTATGTCATATGACCTACATAAGTGAACCGGCCAGGGTGGCCAGGCTAAACTAGACTGGAAGACATTCGGAAGTTCAAAGTACTATAGAAATTTCCTACGGAGTTTCTTGACACTTGGTGACTGGAGAGATACAGTTTGTCCTTCCCTGCCTGTCTGGTCTTGTTATGTGTCAGTCCACACTGGACATGTAATGTGGTCAGTCAGCTGTCAATCATGATTAGTCTTACAGAGCCAACGTAACTTACATTACATCTAATAGCAAAGTTTTGTCCTTAAAAGGGATTTTCATGCACCTAAAACAGTCACCAAAATATTAAGAAGTATTTAATGCTGATGCGTTCAGACACCTAGGAAATGCTATTTATGGCACCTACGGTCATGACCGTGGGATGTAAATTCTAAATCTTTAAGATCTATTACTAAAATACTAATTTATATCTGATTTATTATACAATATCATATTATTATTATTATTATTATTATTATTATTATTATTATTATTATTATTATATCTGATTTATTATACAATATCATATTATTCTTATTATTATATCTGATTTATTATACAATATCATATTGTTATTATTATTATATCTGATTTATTATACAATATCATATTATTATTATATATGATTTATTATACAATATAAAAAATATAAATATTTTTAATAATTAAAAAATAAATTGAATATATGAATAAATAATTATTAAAATAAATAAAAATAAAATAATCATATAAAACTACTCCCACTAATAGCAATGATTCCAATGGTAATAAAAATAATAGATAGGTGTCGTAATAATATTTTTTATACCTAATAGTTACCTATCTTGTACGTAACACTTACCTATGTGAATATATATATATATATCTTATAGGGAGAAGGTGGCATCTGCCTTTAGTTTCAGCAGACTGTAGAATCTCTTCATATGTTTTTTTGGGATCACTGGAAAACATAGGAGGGGACGAGGCTGGGGTAAAAAAAAAAAAAATAAAAATGTGATAGTTTCCAATCTTGGGTCCTCTGTTTTGGCTTTGTGTCCCCCATTCCATCTGGTGAAGACACTGGTCGATATTTCAGAGGCTCAGGTGGGCATTGTGGCCGATGGCTGGCCCATGTGCTCACCTGATGACATCATTACTGATACATAGGTCACAGCCACCAGGGAGGGACTTATGGATACAGTTGAGCAGTCCTGCCCTATATTGTTCCCATAACTTCCATAGAGGTGAATGTGAGATACCTAAGTAGCGTAGGTACGGAAACTAGCTATACTGTTTTAGTAACTGTGGAGCTATGGAAACAATATAGCTGAGCAGTGCTATTCTGTTTATGTAGCGCAAATTTACCGCTATGGGAGCTATGGAAACAGCCTCCGTGCCGGGTGTCTATCGCAGGTCTGTCATAAGTCGTCAGATAAAAAAGATCTGCAAGCCCAAATTTTTAGTCCTGTGATTTCAGTTAAAAATTAAAAAAAATGGACATCCAACAGACATATGACAAACCCCACTATAGGTAATAGGGGCCCTCAGCCTTTGTTTGTGTCTGCTATTTTTGCGGGCCATTTTCCCGTTTTTCTGGTCCTCTGATGGACCAAAGAATGGACACCTGACACAGATGTAAACCTAGCCTACGTCTTACCCTGGTGGTTGGAACTTTGTCTCAGCAGCAATTTTCCGAAATGTGAATAACCCTTTCAGTAATCCATTATAACATAGCTCAATTTTTAGAGCATTTTGAAAGGTCTTGTAGTCAAATTCTATTGTGGTCACTACAAAAAATGACAAATTTTTCATAAAAAAGTAGGGTAAATTATAGCCCAAATCAAGGCCCTCTCCTGATAGAAAGAGGTCACCTGGGGGGGCCTTATGAATTAGACAGAGAGGAGAGTCACAGAAAAAGAAGGGGAAACCCATTAAAATCCTAAGAGTGACCATGTCTATCTAGCTATCTATCTATCTATTGGAAAACAAAATGGCAGCACTCCAATACTGGATAATGAGTGAATCTTTAATCCAAAGCGACTTTTCTGTTCATGTGTGAATCTATCTATCTATCTATCTACTTTTATAATTTATAAAATTTTATATATTTTATATAATTTATAATCTTCCTATCTTTCTGATACTTTCTATCAATAATCTATCTATATAGTGATGGGCTCTGTAGTGTTGCTCTGTCCATATATTTCTGATCTATCTATCTATCTATCTATCTATCTATCTATCCCATATGTATCTTTTTATCTATCTATTCATCTATCTACAGTGTCTTTCTTATCCCTATCTTTCTGACAGCTTTCTATCAATTATCTATCTATCTATCTATCTATCTATCCATCTATCTATCTGCAGTGTCTTTCTTATCCCTAACTTTCTAATAGCTTTTTCTTTTTATAAATTCTATCTATCTATCTATCTATCTATCTATCTATCTAAGGATTTTATCTTTTTTAGAACTTTCCCTGTTAATCCCAACAATCAGTCTTTTTCACATACACGATAATAATGTCTGTAGTAGGAAACATTAACCTTGGCCGCCCGGCTCTACTTTGTAGGAAGTGTTTGATATTTATAGCAGGAAGCTGGCAGTCAATGAGCAGCCGTCCTGCCCTGTATAAAGCCCCCTCCTCGCTGTATTACTGGGAGGAGGATGAACAGTGACTCTGTGTCCTATCTAAAGGCTCAAACCAAATCATTTATTGAGGCTGAATAATTTCTATGTGGCCTCTTCAGCCAGAAGACGTTTGGCGCTGCCCTTTCATATAGGAAGCCATTCAGTCTGGCAGACTACATAGTATTTACTGTGTTTAGTGTTCCAGCTCTTTCCGTGCCACAGAAAATGACCTAGTCAGACATGTTTACAAGCCGCTTACAAATGACACACGGAAACTCGCTTTTCTTGCCCATGAATTGAAAAAAATACAGCTTTTCATGAAATGTGGTTTCGTAAAGGGTCACAATACTTGTTCTGGGGCCGAATTCTTAGACATTGGCCTAGAAATGTTTATACTACATATACTATACTTGTCATGGCTGATCCCATCCCATTTTAGTGATTCAATGTTATCAATAAATACATCCTAGATAAAAAAAGATCCATAGGTAAATAGATAGATAGATTTAAAAAAGTACACTTTCCTGGTATCTGCTGGACTGGTGCTCATTTTTAAGATGAGACAATAATCAAAATTTTTGGCAAGGGTCAGATCAGCCTTCTGGTTGTCTTCAAAGGGTCGTTAGTAATTCTGCGACTGTATAAATGTAGCTCTGCCAGTTATGTGTAGTTACATTCATAGCCCATTGAAAGCAGCCATAAGGCTGATATTAGCAAATTGTTACTACACATAGGTAATAATTATCTCCCCCCTACAGGTAACAGTCCCCCATAGATAAAAGGGTCCTAATTGTCCCCCCACATAGATATTGGTGACCCCCATAGGTAATAGTTCTCTCCACCTCACCCCAAATTACATCACATACAGTCCAGGCCTCACAACTCTATTGTCCTCCCGGCTGTGCACCTCTTCTATTGTCCTCCCGAATGTGCACCTCTTCTATTGTTCTCCCGGCTGTGCACCTCTTTTATTGTCCTCCCGTCTGTGCACCTCCTTCTATTGTCCTCCCGGATGTGCACCTCTTCTATTGTCCTCCCGGCTGTGCACCTCTTCTATTGTCCTCCAGAATGTGCACCTCTTCTATTGTCCTCCAGAATGTGCACATCTTCTATTGTCCTCCCGGCTGTGCACCTCTTCTATTGTTCTCCCGGCTGTGCACCTCTTCTATTGTCCTCCCGTCTGTGCACCTCCTTCTATTGTCCTCCCGGATGTGCACCTCTTCTATTGTCCTCCCGGCTGTGCACCTCTTCTATTGTCTTCCCGAATGTGCACCTCTTCTATTGTCCTCCCGAATGTGCACCTCTTCTATTGTCCTCCCGGCTGTGCACCTTTTCTATTGTCCTCCAGAATGTGCACCTCTTCTATTGTCCTCCAGAATGTGCACCTCTTCTATTGTTCTCCCGGATGTGCACCTCTTCTATTGTCCTCCAGAATGTGCACCTCTTCTATTGTCCTCCAGAATGTGCACCTCTTCTATTGTCCTACCGGCTGTGCACCTCTTCTATTGTCCTCCAGAATGTGCACCTCTTCTATTGTCCTCCAGAATGTGCACCTCTTCTATTGTCCTACCGGCTGTGCACCTCTTCTATTGTCCTCCAGAATGTGCACCTCTTCTATTGTCCTCCCGGCTGTGCACCTCTTCTATTGTCCTCCAGAATGTGCACCTCTTCTATTGTCCTCCCGACTGTGCACCTCTTCTATTGTTCTCCCGTTTGTGCACCTCTTCTATTGTCCTCCCGAATGTGCACCTCTTCTATTGTCCTCCTGACTGTGCACCTCTTCTATTGTCCTCCAGAATGTGCACCTCTTCTATTGTCCTCCCGGCTGTGCACCTCTTCTATTGTCCTCCCGAATGTGCACCTCTTCTATTGTCCTCCAAACTGTGCACCTCTTCTATTGTCCTCCTGACTGTGCACCTCTTCTATTGTCCTCCCGGCTGTGTACCTCTTCTATTGTCCTCCCGGCTGTGCACCTCTTCTATTGTCTTCCCGAATGTGCACCTCTTCTATTGTCCTCCCGACTGTGCACCTCTTCTATTGTCCTCCCGAATGTGCACCTCTTCTATTGTCCTCCCGGCTGTGCACCTCTTCTATTGTCCTCCCGAATGTGCACCTCTTCTATTGTCCTCCTGAATGTGCACTTCTTCTATTGTCCTCCCGACTGTGCACCTCTTCTATTGTCCTCCCGAATGTGCACCTCTTCTATTGTCCCCCCGAATGTTCATCTCTTCTATTGTCCTCCCGGCTGTGCACCTCTTCTATTGTCCTCCCGGCTGTGCACCTCTTCTATTGTCCTCCCGGCTGTGCACTTCTTCTATTGTCCTCCCGGCTGTGCACCTCTTCTATTGTCCTCCTGGCTGTGCACCTCTTCTATTGTCCTCCAGAATGTGCACCTCTTCTATTGTCCTCCCGGCTGTGCACTTCTTCTATTGTCCTCCCGGCTGTGCACCTCTTCTATTGTCCTCCTGGCTGTGCACCTCTTCTATTGTCCTCCCGGATGTGCACCTCTTCTATTGTCCTCCCGGCTGTGCAGCTCTTCGATTGTCCTCCCGGCTGAGCACCTCTTCTATTGTCCTCCCGGCTGTGCACCTCTTCTATTGTCCTCCCGGCTGTGCACTTCTATTGTCCTCCCGGCTGTGCACCTCTTCTATTGTCCTCCCGGCTGTGCACCTCTTCTATTGTCCTCCCGGTGTGAACCGAGAGCAAGGCAGGTGGTTTGGACTCCGCAACCAGAAATGAACGCACACGCGGTAGTTCAAGAAAAAAAATATATATTTACTATAAGTTAATAAAGGCTAGTTAAAGGTAAAATGACAGGGCTAAAGACAAGCAAAATATACAATATAGCATGAACAATTTCAAGGCAAATTCTGCAATGGTTTCTACTTTTACTCTGTCCACTTCTGCAGTATGGACACTGAATGAACAATATACTCAAAACTATCCCTAACTGACCCTGACTTCACATTTGGGTGCACCCCCTTTTCCCCAGTGGTCCAGGTGGACCGCTTACAGTCCGTAGAAGCGCGCGGTGGGGCCCAAAGTCGGTCCTTTCTTTTATAGTGAAGCGTCCTCTCCTCACGGTTATCAGGATCTTGGGAGAAATGAAGTCCTCTTTAACAGACAGGGAAACCAACTGAATGCAATGTAATCCAACAGCAGATTCCACTCAGCACACTGACAGTCCTGCCGAATCCATACACTGAGCTGGGATGTAAAGCGGGATTTAGCAGGTGCCGTCCAGTACATCAACAGCACTGCGAGTCTCTATCTGTGGTATCCATATACACAGTCACAATGTCAGTCTCACTGATCAGCCACTGAGCACAGTTCCTTTCACGTGGACTCACTAGTCCTGTTGTCTCTTTACACTCTGTTTGTCTCTGGACCAAGATACAGCTTAGCTGTACAGAAAAATCTCCACACCAGTTCAATACAACACTTGCCAAGATGGCTGCTGCTCTCTGTCTCGTCACTTCCTGCTTCTCTGCTCACACTCTGTCTGCAGAACAGGCAGGCTGACATAAAAGGGGGGGGGGTCTCACTCCAGCATCATGTCACAATTACAATGGCTGCTGTCTTAAAGGAACAGAATCACAGAAATACATTCAACATTAACAGTTTATACAGACAAATGAAGCTTAAGACAACATTGGCTGTCTCTTACATATTCCCCCCCACTTTAAGATTGGCAGTCCCTGCCTATGACTGTATATCCAGAGGGTTGTACTTTTATGCACAGGGTGGTAGTATACCGATGTATGGCAGGCCAAACAAACTCATCCTGCGCATACCGAACAGGGGGAATACCAGCATTTGGCCTAGTGGTCCGTCTGAGGACCGGTGGTATATTATGGGGTGCTGCAGCTATGGGATGAGAAGGACCAGCGGATTCCGCACCAGAGGGGGCACAGGCCGGAGATACAGTAGTCACAGGTGGAACATCCCCAGGAGCAGGGATCGGCCAACAATCATCCTCCTCGTCGGAGGCCCATTCCGCACCTCCATTCTCTGACTGTGGGAGCTCATTCACATTGGCAGGCCCATCGTGATTTGTCCCTTCAGAATGACACAGGCGCAACATATTTCGGTGAAGTACTCGAACACAATCAGTTCCTTCTTTCTGGACCTGGTACACTGGCCCATTCGCATACTTGCGGCCAACAACACGATACGGCAAAGCCTCCCATCTGCTTTCCAATTTCCCTTGGGGTTTCTTGACACGAACTAGCACCAGGTCGCCTGGTTGCAATGGTGCTTCTTGCACTGGGGTCTTATCAGGATGGGGATGTTCTTGCAGGCGCTGCCGCACCAATCGATGGATCGTCTCAAGTCTCTGCCGATGCGCCCGCACCCAAGAGGTTGGATCCCTCGGAGGGAACCCATCCACATCATTCAACTGTAATTCTCCTATACTTCGCCCAGACCGCCCAAAGAGAAGTGTATAAGGAGAGTACCCCGTTGTAGAATGGACCTGATTGTTATAGGCCCACACCATTTCAGACAAGAACTGAGGCCACTGTAACTTCTTGTCTTCCTCCAGAGTCCGCAGCATCTGTAGCAGAGTTCTGTTGAATCTTTCACAGGCCCCATTTCCCTGAGGGTGGTATGGAGTCGTGTGCGACTTCTTTATCCCGTAGATACGTTGAACTTCTTTCATTACGTGTCCCTCAAAGCAGGCGCCCTGGTCGGAGTGGATGCGTTGGGGGCACCCATATACTCGAATGAAATCTTGGCACAGAGCACGAGCTGCTGACTCAGCTGTCTGGTCCTTGGTGGCGGTTACCACCGCAAATTTGGTGAAGTGATCCACCATTACGAGGCAATACTGGTGTCCGCTATTGGATGGGCCCACCATTAGATAGTCTATCATGACGATTTCTAAAGGTTCCTGGGTCACGATGGTTTGCAGGGGAGCTCTCTGTTCTATTGCCTTATGGATCTCACAAGTTCGACAGCTGCGGCATACTTCTTCGACCATTTGACGAAGACCAGGGCAGTAAATCAGTCGCTGTAACCAACGAAAGGTCTTCTCATGACCAAAATGTCCATTCTTATTATGAGCCTCAACTGCCAAGGAGCGAGCCAGTTCACTAGGCACCACAATTTGGTATCGAATGTCGATCTCAGAAGGTAAATAGACCTTTCGGCATAGCACTCCATTTTTCATCTCCAACTTTTCCCACTGACTCAAAACAGATAATATCTCACGTGTCAGTCGTTCTCTTTCCTCTCTACAGGGCTTCTGGCCTTTCTCAACACACTTGATCATCTGCGCCAGCCCCTCATGGGTCTGTTGTATCTGTGCCCATTCCTGTCGTGAGGGACCAAAGAAAGGAGCCATTTCAGTCCCCTCCATCTCAAACTGATTAGTGGCGGTCAAGGCCTGTGAAAATCTGCTGAAATCGGGCACCTCCACATGCTCCAACTCATGATTCACGTCTTCTGTGGGGGTCTGGGCAGTTACCCTAGAAAGTCCGTCAGCATTCTGGTTCTCTGTCTTGGACCGATACTTAATGCGGTAATTGAATGTAGACATTCGGGCTATCCACCTCTGCTCTAACGCCCCGAGCTTGGCATTTTCCAGGTGAGCTAGTGGGTTGTTGTCAGTCAGTACTAAAACTTCAGCACCGGTCAAATATTCAGAGAATTTCTCGGTCATGGCCCATACCAGTGCCAACAGCTCCAATTTAAATGAACTATAATTCTCGGGGTTTCTTTCAGAATCTCTCAAAGACCGGCTGCCGTACGCTATGACCCTCTCCTGGCCATCCTGAAGCTGGGAAAGCACTGCTCCAAGACCATACAGGCTTGCATCTGTATATAGCTGGAACGGCAGTGGTAATCAGCATATGCCAAGATTGGGGCTGTTGTCAGTGCATCCTTCAATGCCTGGAAGGCTTGTTCCTGTTCAGGTCCCCACTTCACGGACCGGTTCTTTGGACCACCGGATGTGCCTCGTAGGAGAGCATTAAGTGGTGCTGCTACCTTGGCGAAATCCTTAATAAACCGTCGATAGTAACCGGCTACTCCAAGGAACGCCCTCACTTCTCGCAGGGTAGTCGGTATCGGCCAATCTTGAACAGCCGCTATCTTGTCTCTTGATGGTCTCACCCCTTCTCCTGATACGCGGTGACCCAAGTAATCAATTTCAGATTGGAACAACCGACATTTACTGGGTTTCAATTTGAGCCCATGTTCCCGCAATCTTCGAAATACTTGCCCCAACTGGTGGAGATGGTCTTCAAAGGTCGCAGAATACACTATAATGTCATCCAAGTAGATGAGAGTGAACTCAAAGTTGAAGTCACCGAGACATTTCTCCATCAACCGCTGAAACGTTCCGGGTGCATTTGTCAACCCGAAGGGCATCCGGTTAAATTCGTATAGTCCCATGGGCAAGATGAATGCCGTCTTCTCCTTGTCTTTTGTGGCCATCGGCACCTGCCAATACCCACTAGCCAGATCTAGTGAGGAGAAGTACCGGGCTCTCCCTAGCGCTGAGAGGGACTCCTCAATCCGTGGCAAGGGGTAGGAATCTCGTACGGTGCAAGCGTTTAACTTCCGATAGTCTACGCAAAATCGGATGGACCCATCTTTTTTTCTTACTAACACTACAGGAGCCGCCCAGGGACTCTGGCTTTCTTGGATGATCCCACCCTGTAGCATCTTAGCTAACAGTTCTTTCACTTCCTGATACAACTGTGGAGGAATTTGTCGGTAGCGCTCTCTAATTGGAGGGGTGTCTCCTGTGGGAATCTCATGGTAGATCCCTGTGGTACATCCAAAATCTTCAGCATACCGTGCAAAGGTGGCTCGGTTCTCCCACAACAGCTCATCTACCTTCTGCACCCATTCCAGAGAACATGAACTTACATCCATCTTCATCTGTTCTCGAATTGCACAGCCATTCCATTCAGAGGTGGGTTCCTCATCTTCTCCCATGGACACAGTTACGGTCCACTCATCCCTTTCAGTCGGCTTCAGCTGCATTGGAGTTACTTTCCTTACTTCCTCCGGAGTCACATAGATGTTAGCCAGCAGCCTCCCTGGGGTCAGGTCCACACTCTGGTCCTGAGTGTTTACACATCGAAGTGGTACTCTTCCATTGCGAACTATTGCCAAGGAACGGGCCACTAGTGGATCAACACCTCCTTCGGCTGCCTGCAGTGGTTCTACCAACACAGCTATGCCCTCTAGTTTCCGACAGGTGCCTACGGGCATGGACACTATTGTCTCCCGACTGGGTGGCAGTGTAACTTTTGTATGCAAAGGAACTGAAATTCGAGCCAGAGGACGCTGTGCATCTGAACTTTTCTGTAAGCCACATGTCCGGATCAGCCGCTGGAAAGCTGTTTGAGTAGGCCGATGGGTGGTGGTTTCTTTCCAATAACCGTGACCTTTCTTTTCAAAGAGGATCTGATCTAATTCTTTTAACACATTCATCCCCAAAATGACAGGGACCTTTACTTCATGTGACTCCTGTACCACCACAATGCCTTTCCTACCTAGATCTTGGCCACATACCCGGACATTCATCCAGGCCACTCCCACGACCGGAACTGGTAACTGGTTAGCTGCGACCACTCGTACGAATGTATGGGGATCATATTTCACATGTTGCCGGAAGTACCGTTCATAACAGTCTCTACTCAAGGTCGTTACTTGGGAACCCGTGTCAATCATCCCGGTAACCGGAATACCCTCCATTTCCACCTGTATGACAGGACTTGCAGCGATCAGGTCATCATCAGGGCATTCTCCCCACATAGTCTCCTTGTCAGTCTCCCCTACTACATGCCCTTCAGCAGCAGGGGACTTCAGTTTAACGGCGGTCTCTCATAAGTTTGTCGCTGCTCTGGACATCTAGCAGCAACGTGGCCCATCCGTCCACACTCCCAGCAGCGTATCCCCCGTCGTTCTGGCCATCTGTTTGGGCCCCTTCGGTAAGCCCCTTCGATTTCTCCTGAGCACTGCACTAAATGATTTGGACCCCTTCGGTAGGTCCTATCCTCACCCCTCCAGCGGGGTGGTGGGTGATTCTGACTTGCTGGGTGTGGATGGCTCACCCTTTCATCTCCAGTCTTCTGGAAGTCTGCAATTTTCATAGACTGCTCATCACAACGAGTGTGCAAGTGTTCCATTTGTTCTTGCAGTTTCTGCATTACTGTGAGAATTTCTTTAACCGTCCCTTTTTCTACTGTCTCTGAGCCAGAACTAGCCCCCTGTGACAAAGTAACTCCAACTGCGGTCTGCGGCCTCGGGACCATACTATTGGCACGGGAGATGGCCTCTACCTGTACATCATGGAATTTAGCATCAGTCTCTCGTCGTATAAAATCCTGCATAGTCACAGTTAAACTGCCGTCACGTATCCCCAGGACAAACTGGTCACGGAGAGTCCGATCAGGGTTACAGAAGGCTGGCGAGCCCCCTCTTTCCTTCCTTTGAATATCTCGGAGCAGTTCTTGTAGGGCATTTGCATATTGGGGAAGGCTTTCATTCTCCTGTTGTACCCTCTGGAAGAACCGAGCCTGCAGAGACCCCAGCAATGCAGTTTCTCCATAGATGGTTTCTAGAATCTGGACTACTTGCTCAAATGTCTGCCTTTGTTCAAATGGCCTCAGTATCACCGTGGTCTTAGCATCCCCTTGTAATGTCAATATTGCTAGCTCTACTAGTACTTCTGGTGCGGTCTGGTACATTCGCTGTATCATTCGTATCTGTTCCACCCACATACTCACTGACATATTATTGCCATCAAATTTAGCTAACTGACTCATTATAGCCCCTGCTGGCATTCTTCCTCCAGCACCATTCTCCCGAACGGGTGCGTCACCGTCCATTCTGGTAAGCGGATCCTGCCGACTACGCCAATTTGTGAACCGAGAGCAAGGCAGGTGGTTTGGACTCCGCAACCAGAAATGAACGCACACGCGGTAGTTCAAGAAAAAAATATATATTTACTATAAGTTAATAAAGGCTAGTTAAAGGTAAAATGACAGGGCTAAAGACAAGCAAAATATACAATATAGCATGAACAATTTCAAGGCAAATTCTGCAATGGTTTCTACTTTTACTCTGTCCACTTCTGCAGTATGGACACTGAATGAACAATATACTCAAAACTATCCCTAACTGACCCTGACTTCACATTTGGGTGCACCCCCTTTTCCCCAGTGGTCCAGGTGGACCGCTTACAGTCCGTAGAAGCGCGCGGTGGGGCCCAAAGTCGGTCCTTTCTTTTATAGTGAAGCGTCCTCTCCTCACGGTTATCAGGATCTTGGGAGAAATGAAGTCCTCTTTAACAGACAGGGAAACCAACTGAATGCAATGTAATCCAACAGCAGATTCCACTCAGCACACTGACAGTCCTGCCGAATCCATACACTGAGCTGGGATGTAAAGCGGGATTTAGCAGGTGCCGTCCAGTACATCAACAGCACTGCGAGTCTCTATCTGTGGTATCCATATACACAGTCACAATGTCAGTCTCACTGATCAGCCACTGAGCACAGTTCCTTTCACGTGGACTCACTAGTCCTGTTGTCTCTTTACACTCTGTTTGTCTCTGGACCAAGATACAGCTTAGCTGTACAGAAAAATCTCCACACCAGTTCAATACAACACTTGCCAAGATGGCTGCTGCTCTCTGTCTCGTCACTTCCTGCTTCTCTGCTCACACTCTGTCTGCAGAACAGGCAGGCTGACATAAAAGGGGGGGGGGTCTCACTCCAGCATCATGTCACAATTACAATGGCTGCTGTCTTAAAGGAACAGAATCACAGAAATACATTCAACATTAACAGTTTATACAGACAAATGAAGCTTAAGACAACATTGGCTGTCTCTTACACCGGATGTGCACCTCTTCTATTGTCCTCCCGGCTGTGCACCTCTTCTATTGTCCTCCTGGCTGAGCACCTCTTCTATTGTCCTCCCGGCTGTGCACCTCTTCTATTGTCCTCTCTGTCTTATGCACTATGGTACCACAAGAGGTACCTTAGAGCGAGAGACAGCATGGCTTGAAGGACATTAAAAAAGATGCACAGCCAGGTGCCACATAAGTGCTTTACAGGAAAAAGAGGTAAGTATTCAATTTCCTACATCTGGAGACCATAGTGCAGTGAAGGGGCCGATGAGGACCCCTGGTTTAGGGGTCTGGTCTCAAGGGCGACCACTGTGATCCCTATAGCTGTTTGTTCTGTCTTTGGCTGGAAGGTATAGCGTACTGATGACCTTCTGACTGAAGATAGAACAAAGTGTTGTTACATAACATGACTTACTAACCCCCAACACGTAATATGGCACCTTTTTTTTGGACCCCCCACACAGTATATGACCCCCTTTTTTTTGGCCTCCAAACAGTTTATGGACCACTTTTTTTTTACCCCACACAGTATATGGCCCCCCTTTTTTTGGACCCCACGCAGTATATGGCCCCAACATAGTGATATGTTAGGCTGTTACCTATTGGATTATTGCAATAGGTAGCAGCCCGTAATTTACTCACCCTTCCATGCTCCTGTCCAGGCCAGCCTCCAGGGCACACTGTATGTGGCGCTGAAGCATTGTGCCATAACGTGCAGCGCCATCTAGAGGCAGCAGTGGAAGCCAACCTGTTCAGGAGCAAGGATGGGTGAATAAATTATTGGCCGCGGCGCTACCTATTGCAATAATCCAATAGGTACTGGCCAATTAAAAAGGATGTTGCCCCCACTTCATGCCATCTGTATATTTACTTTATATGACCTTATTTATTGATAGATGTCTGGGCCATTGTACCAAACAAGCCTCTTGTACCTCTTCTATCCCCATATTTCCTCATAGATTGTAAACTCTCATGAGCAGGGCCCTCAGTCATAGAGATAGGCGAATCGGTTTGTTACAAGATCAATAGATGGATAGATAGATAGATTCAAAAGCTATGAGATAGATTGATAGATATTAGCTTAATAGATAAATAGATATGAGAGAATAGAGAGAGAGAGAGAGAGAGAGATACAATAGATAGAAACAAAAAATTCAAGGCAGCACAGCAAAAGACAGAGTGGGTGCAAATCCAAGGAAGGCGGCTCCTTCCGAATATACAAACAGATCAAAGTGGCAGCACTCCAAAAAATATGAATATTCAGTGTGACGTCTTGGTTCTCACCTAGAACCTTTCTCAAGTATCCATATTTTTTTGGAGTGCTGCCACTTTTAGATAGATAAAAGGCAGATAGATAGATAGATATATTTGAGATAGATACCATAGATAAGATATAGATAGATATATAGATAGACAAATATAAGATAGATAGATAAATAGATAGATAGATTTAAAAGATATGAGATAGATTGATAGATATCATATTGATAGATACATAGATATCTGTGATATAAATAGATATCAGATAGATACCAAAGAAAGATAAGATAGATAACTAAATAGATATAATTGATATAGATAGATAGATAGATAGATAGATAGATAGATGGCAGATAGATGGATAGATTTGAGATAGATTTAAAAGATATGAGATAGCTTAATGTATATCATATTGCAAGATAAATAGATATCAGTGATATAGATAGATGATAGATAGATAGATAGATAGATAGATAGATAGATAGATAGATATGAGATAGATATCATAGAAAGACAGATTGAAAAGATATGAGATTGATAGATATCATATTGCTAGATAAATAGATATCAGAGATCAATAGATAAATAGATAGATAAATATGAGATAGATGGATAGATAGATAGATAGATAGATAGATAGGAGATAGATAGATAGATAGATAGATAGATAAATAGATAGATAGATAGACCATAGAAAAATACCATAGATAGATAGATAACTAGATAGATATGAAGGAGATAGACAGATAGATAGACACATAGTTAGATAGACAGATAGACATATTTTATAATTTCTGACTATGTAAACTATAGACTGTAAATATTCCTTTTCATTTCCGCTACCTCAGGTTGTAGATATATATATATATATATATATATATATATATATATATATTCCTGTCCTCACTACTTTGTCTATATGAGTGTTGTGTTATTTTATCTCTGTACATTTATCTGCTTTTTCTATTCTTTCCACGGCATTGTCACAGCACTTCAAAAATAACTGTTTCCAAATGGCCAATGCACAGATTTCAGACCATAGGGGATCAAAGTGATACGAGGACAACAGGGGTTTCATTAAAATGTTCAGTTCGGTGCCTTAGGACAGATCAGCGAGTGCAGGGTGAAAGAATCATCTCGCCCCAAACAACTTCAACTAGAGAAAAAAAAAAAGAGAAGCCGCGCGAACCACCTGTGGTCTCCTTGGAAACCAGCAACCACCCCCTCCAGCCACCTTTTAATGAAACCCCAGAGCCCCTTTTATTAATTTATAAAAGATTCTATTTTCTGAAGATTCATATAATGCACCATCATGTGCATTCCTGGCGCGCCTCCTCTATGCAAATAGCACACATGTCAATGAATAATTAATTATTTAATTAACAATAAATTGTTGGAGGGAGGGGGCTGTTATTGGGTGTAGGTCACCGCATTGGACTGACACCGGAATATGGTGGAAACGTTACATAAACGATCACGGCAATGAGCTGGAAGGAGTGTGAAGGCATAATGTATTGATTTTCGTAGGTTTGGGTTCTTTTTGGAAGTCAAAAAAATCTGACAGTATTCTTTAAGTTACTGGTTGTAGATTTCTTAAAATGTACCAAATCTTTTGGATGATATGTGTGTACATCACTATTTCTGGCCATTGTGTTCTGCATTTTTTTAGCAGTTTTACCCTCTGCAGACTCTTTCTCAGATGTCTTGGAGCTGCTGAGTGGAGACTGGCTGCTATAATGTCCCCCATAGACATCACGTAGAGAAAGCTGGAGATTCTGCTCCCTAACACCCTCTCATTCACTCAATAGCAGCATAGGAGACATTATAGAGGTGCTGAGCAGTAATGATGTTGCTAAAGCACTTAGGTCCCAAACGACCAAGTGTGCGTCTGACAAAATTTGCAGCAGAATGTAGTCACATGACGCTTAGAGTGACCAGAGTGCATTCAGTGATGAATTCATGTCTATGATTTGCCCCATTCTAATGACACAAAGCAGGACAGAGCATGTCCTAACTCAGCCCCACATCATGTGCATGGAGCCTTAGGGTGAGATAGAAAACTTACTGTTACTTCCAGCAGACTCTGTCTGTGCCCTCATCTCTACCTCTTGCTCATTTCACCCCACCTTCATTTTTTCAGTGGACTTCACTCCATCTTAGGAGACCAAGATGGATTTTAGAGTGAAGTCATTTTAGCAGGAATGAGAAGGAGAAAGTAGCATTTTTCTATGCTAAAGTCCATAACAGTTACCATTCATTTGAATGAGAGCTAAGCTGCAGTGACTCAGTTCCACCACTACACAAAAAATGGAGTTGTCTGCTTCCTGCTCCATTATCTGTGTATCATCAGCTGAGGACAGCAAATCGATGTGGGTGGTGGTTGCCTGACCTCTACCTGTCTGATATTAGTGACCTATCATCGATATTTTTTGCCCAGAAAATCCTTTAACTGTGCGCTGATATGGAAGAGATGTGAGGTTGGATCTTATATGACTCTGTAGAATGTCCTGAAGTTTTATACAGAGCATAAGGGGAAGCCAAAATCTTCCAAGAAGAGGAAAGTGTCAGTGGATTGAAAGAGAGAACATGTACCTATCATGGGTGCTAACCCAGAGAGTTGCCTACAGCACAAGACGGATTTGTTACTGCGAGAGCCAGTCGGAGTGTGGCGCCTGAGATGAAGAGTAGCGCACATACAGATCTATCTTCATTGTTGCCTCTGAGAGGGAAAATCCACAGTTGTGGGTAGAAGTTAGTGATCCTGTGTTGCTGAGTGTATAACAAGAGACTGTACCCTCCTCTAGGAGAGATTGTAACCATCACTATTATCAGAACCTCCCACGCTCGTATACAAGACTTCTCCCGAGTTGCACCACTTCTCTGGAATTCTCTATCCCGGACTATCAGATTAACTCCCAATTTCTACAACTTCAAGCGCAAACTAAAGACATATCTTTTCAGACAGGCCTATCACAACTCCTAATGTAAATCCTTCCGTAGTTAGAATCCCTAAAACGTACCCTCTGTTCACGCTCCCGCATTACCTCACAGGATATGATGCCGTATCAGACTAACTTTATATGTCCAGGCACCATCTGTACATTAAAGGACACGACTGACGGCTCATACAGTTTATATATGTGTAATGACAGTAACCTCTATTACAAAAATGTCTGACCATTGTATAAGCAATGCTACGTCTGTTGCCGCCCCTGCTACCTCCTGTGTCACCCCCTCTACCTCATAGATTGTAAGCTCTTGTGAGCAGGGCCCTCAGTCCCAGTGCATGAATTGACTATTTCTTTGTAATGTATCTTTTTGTCTGTATTTGAACCCTACAAATTGTACAGTGCTGCAGAATATGTTGGTGCTATATAAATAAAATGTATTATTATTATAAGGCTAGCTGCCTCACAAGAGACTTTGAAACCATTGGGCCAGTTGCCCATAAGAGACTGTTGTAATTGTAACCAAAGTAGCTTGTTAGTAAAATTTTCCTCAAAGTTTCCACCTGTGTCTGCTGTTCCTTGAATGGGGATCAACTTTTACCACTCAGGGCCAAAAATCCTAGTAAGGTCTGCCCCCCCTAGACCCCATGCACAAGGGGTAATCCATGCTGGAAAAAAGATTTATATATCGCCTAAATTTCCTGACCTGAATCCACTCCGGACATTGGGACTTCCAACATCATAGTGATCTATGTTTGGAGTCTCTGCCGGCGGTTTCACTATCCTCTACTATATATATAGTATGGACAGTAGAGCCAAGAGGAGGCAGGGACTCCCAACATCATAGAAACCCGAATGGGTCCAGGCTAGGAAATCTGACTGATGTGCAGGACGGAGTTTCCATCCTAGATTCCACCATGTGCATGTGCACCATGTGTGTATTACCCATTCTCCTACAAGTTTTGATTCTCAGATGGATATATCACTATAGGTTTCCAAAGTCAGAATAATTCTTATTTTAATATTATACAAAAAATATCATGGACTGCACATCCCAGTATTGTACAGTGATCTTAGGCTGCTGAGCAAAATCTACAAAAACAAAGTAGAGGTTCTTAGTATACATTGTGATCAAGATGTAAAAGTCCACTAGCCACTTCATGGTGATCTCTCTTTAGTGGGTCCCTACTCTGTTAGGCGATCGCCACTCAGGAGAAGTGACCCAATAGCTCCACACCCTTCCTACTACTAGGCTAAGCCTCCAGGAACACCGAACAAAGATCTCAAAAAGATCACCTCACCATATGGCCTCATCATTACCAGAAAAAGGACTAAAATATTTCCCTCTGACTGACCAGAGAAGTTCTAGCTTTGTGATAATTCGGTAGTCATACTCCACACATTTCCGAGTCACATTAGAAGCTCCTCTAATAGAAATGAATTACGGCACAGATTAACTCTAAAACATTTTGTTTGAGGCGTCAACATTCATTAAGAGCTTCACTTCATGGGATAATTGGAAGTTGGATGGAGCCGGGATTATGTAAATGATGTTTGTATGCAAACATTGAAATTGTGTCTGCTGGAAAGTGGCAGAAACATTGTTATCTGTCGTCTTTTATCTCCTCTTCAAAGTTGGGCTCATTAGTTGTGCTGATCTGGGAGACGCGCACGCCATTCAGCTTCATTCTGATGCATCGATTAGCTGGTTGTTAGTGATAGATGGGGCTTGTGCACCCAGTTGTAATATTGCTCCACAGTACCCCAGAGGTGTTTGGAACTGCACCCATGTAGAGGGACTTTACTATACTTCCACCTGCCTCCGTTTTCAGAGGGAGGTCCTGATCAGAAGAAGCTGACCTCCCTTTATGACCTAAAATGGCATATGACCAAGAGTAGTGGTAGGTTAACTTTGTGAGATTCTTTCAACAAATATTCACTAATAGAGATGGGAAAACCTCTCAAGAATCCTTTTGTGTTTGGGTTTGGTGACTCGAGACCCTGGTTCGTTTCGGGATGAACAAGTTCGGTACGAACCACACTTTAAATTGACTTAAAACATAGTGTAGAACACTCAGGGCTCCTAGGAACCTATCTATAAAACATAGTGTAGAATACGCTCAGTGCTCCTAGGAACCTATCTATAAAACATAGTGTAGAATACTCTTAGGGCTCCTAGGAACCTATCTATAAAACATAGTGTAGAATACTCTTAGGCCTCTAGGAACCTATCTATAAAAAATAGTGTAGAATACTCTTAGGGCTCCTAGGTACCTATCTATAAAACAGTGTAGAAAACTCTTAGTGCTCCTAGGAACCTATTTATAAAACATAGTGTAGAACACTGTCAGGGCTCCTAGGAACCTATCTATAAAACATAGTGTAGAATACTCTTAGGGCTCCTAGGTACCTACCTCTCCAAGTTATGTCAAAGTGAAAGGGACATTATTATACTCTGGGATCTCTTCAGACCCAAGAGTATAATAGGTGGAGGCCCACTCTCCTTCTGTTACCTCTTTTGGGCCTCCTTGCATTGTCTACGCTGTCTTGCCCTCCTTGGTGACGTCATGTGTTTGGTGTCACCACTGAGAACTGTGTTTGGCCCTCAAACATAGTGTAGAACACTCTTAGAACTCCTAGGAACCTATCTATAAAACAGTGTAGAGTATTCTTAGGGCTCCTAGGAACCTATCTATAAACATTGTGTAGAACACTCTCAGGACTCCTAGGAACCTATCTATAAAACATAGTGAAGAACACTCTTAGGGCTCCTAGGAACCTATCTCTAAAACATAGTGTAGAACACTGTCAGGGCTCCTAGGAACCTAGCTATAAAACATAGTGTAGAACACTCTTAGGGCTTTTGGGAACCTATCTGTAAAACATAATGTAGAACACTCTTAGAGGCTCCTAGGAACCTATCTATACAATTTCTAGCTCTCTAAGGCAAATGCAGTCAAAGTTATTTCAAAGTGAAAAGTTGTATTATTATACTCTGGGGTTTCTTCCCTGCCCTCTTTTAGGCCTCCTCGATCTCCTCCAGTGGAATTCTGTAATGTCATCAGCCTGGGGGTCACAGCTGAGGTCTTTGATTGGGCTACCAGTATCACATGGGCACGCCAAGCGTCATGACGCTTAGCTGTCCAGGTCACTGCTCAGGCCCAATCATAGGCATCAGTGCTGAGCCCGGGTCAATGACTTCAAAGAAGAATGTCGGACGTCACCAGGAGAGCGCCAGATGCCACAAGGAGGCCCAAGAGAGGTAACAGAAGGTGAGTAAGAGTGTTTTTTTAATTTTTTCACCTCCTCTGGACCTTCACCTATTATACTCTGAAGAGACCCCAGAGTATAATGTGGCAACCATTTTAGTTCAGTTAGGATAAAAAGCAAACAATTTGGAATATTCGGGACGAACCCAGCTTGTTACGAGCCGCTTTGCCCATCTCTGTTTCCGAGGGTCATTGTGAAAATTTGTTTCTGAAGTGCAGGACAAAGTTGACTATTATAGGTTAGATGTTTGGGACAGTAGGTCTTGTAGGGTGTTCCTAGTATGCTGCAGTTAGTACCTGAAAGCACCTACAATAGGCATGTGAGCATCAGAACTGAAAAATGAAGCTATGGAAGAAGGTGGCCTGGTCTGACTAATTACATTTTCTTCTACATTATATCGGAGACCAGGTGTAATGTTCATCACTTACTTGGGGCACCAGGATTCAAAATAGGAAGAAGACAAGCCCACTGAGGTGGTATGATTCTCCGGGAAATATTCTACAAGGAAACCTTGGATTTTGGCATTTATGTGGTTAAGTAACTTGTCCACCATTTCCATAATGGTAGAGGCCTTTTCAAGCAAGAGCCATACCTCAACTCAATCAAGCATGTGTGGGATGTGCTCGAAATGAAGTCCAATCTATGGAAGCTAGAGAAACTCAGGAATAGGTAATATCTTAGAGTAACTTCGTGTCTCTTCTCTTATCTTTATTTCCTGTCCCAAAGTCAAATTGACACTAGAGATGAGCAAACTGATTTGTAACGAACTGTGATTGTCATAAATTTTCCAAAAATATTCAGTTCATCCAAATCCTAAATTTTTTGAGTACTCTTTCCATGAATTATTGTTATACTCTGTGGTCTCCAGACTGTGGCATCTGGTCTTCTTTCCAAGGTATTCCCAGTGTCTTGAAACCTTCCCGGTGTCTTGCAGCCCAGAATTTCAGTGTCTTATGAAGTCAGCGCCTCTGGGTCGCTGTTGAAGCCTGTGACTAGGCCTTCAGTTGTTACAGGCAAGGTGTTGAAGTCATGACACATTGACAAAATCCCAGAAAAAGTATGAGTGTTTTTTATTTTTCCCTGGGCCTCTGCTTATTACATTTTGGACCTTGAAGTATAATAATAGCACTTCCAGTTGTTCGGTCAAAGACTAATCTTGCAAATATTCACAAAATGAATCTCATGAGGTTCGCCCATCACTAGACTACACCAGCTTATGTTCCAAGGGTTCTCTATTCTCGTCATTATTTATGGTGGTCATTTCAATTGGGTTCTTATTTCCATAGTTGTTTGTGGGAAGTCCAGTTTTCGGTGGGAAAATGGGAAAGTCATTGGTGCCTGTGAAAGAGAGGTGCCCAATATCAGCTGACACAACTACGTGGAAGGCTATAGGGATACAGTGCCTTGCGAAAGTATTCGGCCCCCTTGAACTTTTCAACCTTTTGCCACATTTCAGGCTACAAACATAAGGATTTAAAATTTTAATTTTTTTATTGAAGAATCAACAACAAGTGGGACACAATTATGAAGTGGAACGAAATTTATTGGTTATTTTAAACTTTTGTAAAAAATAAAAAACTGAAAAGTGGGGCGTGCAATATTATTCGGCCCTTTTACTTTCAGTGCAGCAAACTCACTCCAGAAGTTCAGTGAGGATCTCTGAATGATCCAATGTTGTCCTAAATGACTGATGATGATAAATATAATCCACCTGTGTGTAATCAAGTCTCCGTATAAATGCACCTGCTCTGTGATAGTCTCAGGGTTCTGTTTAAAGCTCAGAGAGCATCATGAAGACCAAGGAACAAACCAGGCAGGTCCGTGATACTGTTGTGGAGAAGTTTAAAGCCGGATTTGGATACAAAAAGATTTCCCAAACTTTAAACATCCCAAGGAGTACTGTGCAAGCGATCATATTGAAATGGAAGGAGTATCAGACCACTGCAAATCTACCAAGACCCAGCCATCCCTCTAAACTTTCATCTCAAACAAGGAGAAGACTGATCAGAGATGCAGCCAAGAGGCCCATGATCACTCTGGATGAACTGCAGAGATCTACAGCTGAGGTGGGAGAGTCTGTCCATAGGACAACAATCAGTCGTACACTGCACAAATCTGGCCTTTATGGAAAAGTGGCAAGAAGAAAGCCATTTCTCAAAGATATTCATAAAAAGTCTTGTTTAAAGTTTGCCACAAGCCACCTGGGAGACACACCAAACATGTGGAAGAAGGTGCTCTGGTCAGATGAAACTAAAATCGAACTTTTTGGCCACAATGCAAAACGATATGTTTGGCGTAAAAGCAACACAGCTCATCACCCTGAACACACCATCCCCACTGTCACACATGGTGGTGGCAGCATCATGGTTTGGGCCTGCTTTTCTTCAGCAGGGACAGGGAAGATGGTTAAAATTTATGGGAAGATGGATGGAGCCAAATACAGGACCATTCTGGAAGAAAACCTGTTGGAGTCTGCAAAAGACCTGAGACTGGGACGGAGATTTATCTTCCAACAAGACAATGATCCCAAACATAAAGCAAAATCTACAATGGAATGGTTCACAAATAAACGTATCCAGGTGTTAGAATGGCCAAGTCAAAGTCCAGACCTGAATCCAATCGAGAATCTGTGGAAAGAGCTGAAAACTGCTGTTCACAAACGCTCTCCATCCAACCTCACTGAGCTCCAGCTGTTTTCCAAGGAAGAATGGGCAAGAATTTCAGTCTCTCGATGTGCAAAACTGATAGAGACATACCCCAAGCGAATTGCAGCTGTAATCGCAGCAAAAGGTGGCGCTACAAAGTATTAACTTAAGGGGGCCGAATAATTTGGCACGCCCCACTTTTCAGTTTTTTATTTTTTACAAAAGTTTAAAATATCCAAAAAATTTCGTTACACTTCACGATTGTGTCCCACTTGTTGTTGATTCTTCACCAAAAAATTAAAATTTTATATCTTTATGTTTGAAGCCTGAAATGTGGCAAAAGGTTGAAAAGTTCAAGGGGGCCGAATACTTTCGCAAGGCACTGTATCATGATATTATATAACCCTCTCTTTGTACCCGTGAGGTCTACCTTTGTTGTAAATCTGAACTTGGTTGGATAATTTTCCACGAACAAGATTCAACGCCATAGTTATGTGTTATGTTACTGTATGTGTCTATAACAAGTAGCAACTAAGAACATGAAGTGACAGAAGGACAGAAGGACGTCTAGAGCTCGTAACTAACACATCCTAAGAGCTGCCATAAAATAAGATGACTGTAAGTGTAACATACAATTATTAAGGCATGTGTTGCTCGAAAACAACAACGTGACTTATTGTGAAGAGTAGAGATGTAATAAAATAGTCAATGTGTCCTTCAACAAACATGTATAATATATTACATAGTGTGAATGTGGAAGGATGACATCACGAGAGCTTACAGATGTCTCCGGCATTGTTCTCCCTGTATATGACAACTAGGGTATGAGTAACTGAGCAATAACTCACATGTTTCTTAGATTTTCTTTGTCTACCTTTAAAGGGAATGTATCACCTATATTTTATTACCAATTAAAACCAGAACTTTTTTCTAATCTGTTTTTACTCTCTATAAATTATATTTTCTGTGCTTGATAAAGGGGACGGCCGTCTTTCCTGAGATGCTGTTAGAGATATATTTTACAGAAGCCATATAGACCCTAGGCAGCAATAGTCTGGAGATGACTCGTTGACTCTTATGGGAGAGTGTTGTGAGCATGCTCTGTAACCTGTGCAGAGGTCGTTGTGCAGGGGAGGAGGTGAGCTGTGGCCATCACCTATTATAGTCAATCCTATAATAGAGGGAGTCCATCACCAGAACAGTCCCTATTGAACTATGAGCATAGTCAGACGGGTCCGGTCTGACTGCCTCCGCTGCCTCCATTGTTGAGGTTTTAGCTTTTTTCCTGATAGGCTAATGACCTGTTTGGTGCAATAAGGGCATCACTTTTGCTATAATTGCACCAAAGAGCTATGCTTTCCTGGGACTATTCCCTCATCTCTCCTATCTATCTTATATCATCTATCTGTTTATCTCATTGTCTATCTGCAGATGTAGCCACCTTCAACTTGTATCTAATAACTCGCTGCACTGTGATAACTCACAAGAAAAGCCTGTGAAAGCAAAAGTTAAAGTGATTAGCAAATGTTTACTTAACGAGGTAAAAATCATTATAAACTTGGCTATGTCTGTATTTGTCTACAATCCATTTATCTCCTATCTATCCTATCTATGTAGCCATCTATTATCTATCTTCTATCTATCTATCTATCTATCTATCTATCTATCTCCCTATATGTCCATCTATTATCTATCTATCTATTATCTATCTATCTATCCATCTATCATCTGTCATATCTATCTATTTATATATTCATCGATTATCTCTTTCTCTCTCTATTCATCCATCTCATATCCATATGAAATAGATATCTATATATTATCTATCTATCTATCTATCTATCTACTATCCATTTATCTATCCTTCTTCTATCTATCTAATCATCCATCCATCTCATATCCATCCATCAGTCTCTTATATATCTATCTATCTATCTATCTATCCATCCATTTCATATCTATCTTTCTATCTATCCATCTCATATTCATCCATCTCTTATATGTCCATCTATCTTGTATCTACTGTATCTATCTATCTATCTATCTATCTATCTATCTATCTCATATCTATCTATCTATTTATCGATCTGTCTATCTATCTATCTATCTATCTATCTATCTATCTATCTATCTATAATACAAGGATCCACCTTGGTCCCATTGTCCTAAACACAATACAATGTTGTGAAAAGCATATTCTGGGATGCCCTTTGCATCTAAATCGTGCAAATGGCCAAACTGCTCTACGAAACCCAAATTTACTGAATCGGTTTCCTATACCTTGAACACTTGCATAATTACACCCTGCCAGCGACACAACCCCCGAGGGGCACCTACACCGTACATCATCTCACCTTGTATCATGTTAAGAATCTGCCTAATAATACTGCATGGAAACATATCCGTGTAGCAAAGACAGTGGGGCTCGTATGTCTGGAGTGATACGCCGGCTTCTGAAATCTCAAGATGTATTCACTATCTTGAAGGGAGAGGGCGTGAGAAGCTGGCATTCCCCCTCTGGCACTTGTAGTACTGCTGACATCAGATTCTCCGCTCTTCAGCTGAAAGTAATCACAGCAGAAGCTAAAATTTCAGGTTTGAGTTTCCTCCTCCATGTGAAGGCAGAAGAGCCGGGGACAATATTAGAACAATGTTTGTGTCTGTTGCTGGTTATTCTGTTACTAATCGCGGTATGCCCAGGTGTATGCCCCCCGGCTAAGGTGGGAATGCACTGACAAACAGCAGAAAATTCTTTTTTTTTTTTTTTTTTACACATGATCTAGTTCACTAATCTGACACCAGAGTCACCGCTGTAATGAATGCAGCAACCTCTAACTGTACTTTTCTTGTCGTGTTACATTACCTGCCGCCATTGACGTGTATTTTGTTCCTGTTGCTCATAAATCTAATACATTTGGCTCACCTAGCATTTTATAATACAGGTGCAAAAGTAAATGCAGCCCAAGGAAAAAAAAATTTTTTCACTGTATGTAGATACATCAGTATATAATCCTCATTTAAACAATATATCATGATTTGTGCATTTTTAAAGAGAAGGTTTAGATTCTATTCCCGTCAGACGGAAAATTTGTTCAGTCCGAACCAAAAGCGCAGGGCAAAGTTGACTATTATATTCTGGGGTCTCTACAAACCTCATAGTATAATAACTGGAGACCAGGTAAGGTGTGTAAAATGAAAAAAAAAAAAATGTATTCACCTTTCTTGGATTCCACCCGTGACACCCCTCGCCACCAGTATTCCTGTCTTCTTCCCGGCCATCTGCCATGTCTTCCAGTCCCCAGGTTACCACTGAGTAAAAATGGAGGAGCCCCAGAAGATTTGTATCATCCTTTGTCTTGATGCTCGTCATGACCGTGCCACCACTGAGGCCCAATCACAGGCCTCAGCAGTGACCCCGGGGCGTATGATGTCATAGAAGAGCGCCAGCCACCACGAGGAGGCCCAGAAGAGGAGGAAGTTGAGTAGGTAAAAGAATGGAAGTTGAGTAGGTGAGTATAATTATTTTTTGATTTTTTTTTACAATAGCTGGGCCTCCAGCTATTATACTACGGGATCTGATAAGACCCCAGAGTATAATGATTTACCAGTGGAGTCCATTTTAGTTTGTCCGAAACAAATTTCAAATTGTTTGGGTTCGTTAAAAACCAAACAATTTGGAACATTCGAGTCAAGTCAATTTGCGCATCTCTTCTTCTGAGGCCCAATGACATGGGGACGTCAGTATCATCATACTTTGATGTTACAACATACATGACAACACAGTAGAATCGAATGATATCAATGCCCCCCACATGACGGGTGAGGCACAATCACAAGTCTCAACAGTGACCTGGGGGCTGGAAGACATGCCCAATGGCCAGGAAGAAGACCAAAACCATGGAGGATTCTATGGGAGAGCCAAGGAAAAGTGAGTGAATTTTTTTTTTATTTTTACACACCTTCCCTGGGCTCCAATTATTATATTCCGGAGCTTGAAGAAATCCCAGAGTGATAAAAAGTCAACTTCGGTGGACTTAGGCTAGGTGAAAATTTTTGGAAACTTCATTACAAACTGGTTCACTCATCTCTAAGTAAAAGTAAGGGCCAATTGAGATGGATGTGTTTGGTCCAGGAAACATGGCCTGTGTGGCGGCATGATATGAGTTTGAGCCCAAACACTAAACCATTGTGGGTCAGGAATGCCCAACATCATACAATAGATCACTATAATGAAGTGATCTTGGTTCACCTGTGACATCGTCGGTCTGGGAAATGTCACATGAATCATTTATCCCAGACTGCACACAATCATCTCAATTGGCCCTATAGCTGGCCTTACACATTTCATTTCCATCAGCCAAAATTATCTATTTGGACCGGTAGTTGTCATGAACCAATTTTAGTCTGACAAAAGCAGATTGACCATGGTGGATACTTTTGGCCAAAAATACCTTTTGGCATTAGCCAACTTGTGCAGACATTAGTTGGCATTAGTCAACTAAATGGCCCCCTTATGGTGTGGTTTGGTTGTTAACTTTGTTAGTGGGATTGATCTTATGAACAATCCCATCATTGGTTGGATGACCTTGTGAAGTCTTATGTGTTTGGCCGGCTTTAGTCTATAGAACAGAAATAATGGAGCCGATAAGACAGCATGAACTGAGACAAGACAGAAAGAAAAGTTGGCAAAGGTCTCCTGAAAATCAATATTATATGTGTGTAGTATCCAAATACACATTCAGGGGCACCTTGGATAAAGGGTTATGGTGATGTGTGCTTATATTGTATGAGAGGACTAGACTAGGCTTTGCTAGACACTTTTCTTGTCTTTATGCTAGCTAAAGGCTTGATTACTTTTCACTATTTTTATACTCCAAAATGGCGCACTACACTAAAAAATATGGCACTTTGTATGAATTTGCTTAGCCACACACCCTTAAGCATTTAGTAAGTGTAACATAGATTGATAAAATTTTTCAATTTTCCCCAAATGTGTGTGTTTACGTTTATTTTTAGCAGCTTCCATAGTGGAGGCATCCACTTTCTTCCTGGTCTGTGTAGCAGTATTTGCGTACTTTATAGTGGCTGCAATGAATGGATTTTAATAGACTCTATGATCCTAAAAGGTTATCTGGACAATACCTCTTTAGTGTGGAGTGCAAAACCCAGCACACTAGAGGGTAATGGTCCTACTGTCGTAGTTGGCCCGCTAAGAGTAGGATCCTGAGGAGCTGTTAGTGGAGATTAAAAACACGGGTTTTGGTGCAAAGATGTTTGTTGACTCGCAGTTCGCCCAGGAGCAGAGGGTACACAGCAGTTTGGGAAATTAGACTGAGAAGGGGTTGAGCACTGGAGCCCAGAGAAATTCAGTGGTGAGTCTGAGACCAGGGAAGCATGAAAGTGAACCCATAAAGATCTTTGCACACCCCAAGCTAGGGAAAGAGGGACCGTCACTTGCACTGGGCAGGCAACTGGAGGCTACAAGTGTAAGACACCTATGACTCAGCTCTATCTGTTTGTAAATTGTTCCAAATTGTTCAACTTTGTCAAATTTACAGTAAAATAGTTGAAACTCCAACCCATTTGTTTTTCTGTGTCCAATATCTGCACATTACATTTGTATTCATAGGCCAACCCCTTAAAGGATTGTTTATCACATTGCTGTAATCCCGCACCAACCCGAATTCTGGCAGTTACCTGATCTTGATCTAGTTGGTGGACTAGTTGGTTGCAATAACTCATAGCACCTTTATACTTTGCCATAGCAGCTGATGAGAATAATTCATTTCTTGACTATCAACTAGTTGAAGGATTGGTGGAAGAGCCAGAGTAGAACCATGAAGAGCCTCATATTGACATGGCATCAAGGGTGGTGAAGCTGGAATGCTACACCACAATGCTAATGGGGAGGAGTAGCAGGATAAATGGTGTCAAAATAGGGCCAAGTGTGGATACTCCATGACTGTAGCCAAGTTAAACTGAAGCCAGAGTAGATCTGGCCCCTAGGAAGCATCGATGAACTGGAGACTGGAGAGGACTGGTTCATTTGGGGTGTGTCATGAACTGAGAGTCCTCCATTAACAAGAGGAGGTCATTTGGAGGCCGGAGAGTATGATGTGGGGCCTGCGTTATGCTACTCAGTGGGTTGCCAGGCTTGGTTGCTTGGGAAATGACATTGATGAGTTAGACATGAAGAGTCATGAGAAGACTGGAGTTCACTCAAGGACCCAATGTTACAGATGCATAGTTGGTGGTTCATGTAAAGAGCAAACTCTCTATTAGACCAAGTCTGAACCCCAGGGTAGCGATCATGATGGCTTGCAGTATTATTTCTATTGTTTCCATGTCTATTGTTCTTTTGCTGTTTTATGCTGGTTATTACTCTCTGGAGCCATCGGACTGTGTTTCTAGGTCATGGAGATCGGGATAATACAGCGAAACCACCTGCGTCGATCAGATTCTCCATCTTATAACATTGGTTTGATAAAATAAACTTGGTCCAATGTAAGTACACAAACTCTTCTTACGAGAACTGCAAAAACAAACTGTTCTCCTGTACGGAGGAACTCGATTATATTGATATGTGGACACAATGTCAGATTGTAGCACTGGGTCTATAAACTACGAGAGCACGTAGCCTCAGATCTAAATGTATACAGTCATATATTGACACAGATGGTAAATTTTACTGATATATTTGCTCACAGTGGAAAGAACCCAGTGCAATCCATTATGACAGATTGCATTCTAGACTAAAACATTACGAGAAGACGCAAAGTAATCATGAAAAATATCACTTTAAATCTCCGCTGAAGTCTCACATCCTGCATTTCATCTTGAGAAGAATTTATGTTGAGAGTGCTGCGTACTGTCAGCGTCTGATCCATGAGGGGGGGGGGAACTCTCACCAGTTGCAAATCAGAATAATGCATTCACACGGTATACAGACTGCAGGCCAGGAGAACATTCACATTCATCAAATTTGCAAATTCTACATTGTATTTGCCCTATTGAAGACAATGGGGGGTCCCATTTTGGCCTCGATTGTCTTAAAGGGATTCTATCAATAAAAAATCGATTTTTTAACTAACAGCACGTCAGAATAGCCTTTAGAAAGGCTATTCTTCTCCTACCTTTATTTTTCAGGTCTGCGCCACCGTTTTTGAGCTTTGTCTTCTTTCTTCGTTATGCAAATTAGTCTTCAGAAAGCACAGGGGGCATTCCCCCTATGCTCAAAGCACTGGCTCGTCATAGGTTTCCAGCACCTCCTCTCTCTTCTGCTCCTGACGCGTCGCCTCCTCTTCACTCCTCTTCTTACACAAGACCACCGCAAAATGGCCAACGGAATAGCCCAAAAAAAATTCCATGTCACCATCTATATTTTTAAAAAAGGACTATAGTCTGCAATTCTCACGCCGACCACTAAGCCTAATAATAGACTGACACTTGCTATTTCTATTGGGGTTGTCTTCGGCTCAGTAGCCACATTTTTGGCACAGACAGGATACAATAGAAGATAACCCCTCTATAGATAACACCACTGACCCATCATTACATCACTACTGACAATAGATGATGTCACAGCTTATCTTCTTCTTCCCCTCCCTGCACAGATCATGTCTGGAAAACTTTCTCATAGACCGTAATGTTCAGCAGTTCTCTGAATCTTGGTTTAATGGTTTGCTAAGCGACCTTCTAACAGCTTGTGAGGAGAAGCCATGTGGTGACACACGGTAGTCTCCCTATTCACACAGGTGTCGCTCTTTGCTCTCACGGGTTCTACTTTTCTGACTATACTTCAAGGTTCACAATGCTACCTTTCGGGTAAAGCCCAGGCTCCCTCCCCAGATTGACATGAACATTCTACAAAGACAGGTGGTCACAACAGTCAAAAATGGATCTCTGGACAGAAGATCTGAAAGGTGTTGGAAAACCGAATTTTATAGAAGACTTTCTTGCCCAACAGGATTACAAGGCAACAGACTATAGTCAAGGCTCTACTTTGAGCAGCATAAGAATGATACGTACTGCACAGACAAAGGGTGCCATCGGGTTCCATCTGTTTGGATGAATCATTGTGCTGGCTTCTCTCCAGAAAAACTTAGGTCGAAGAATGGGCAATGACTCAAAATAAGTAAAGTGACATTGGTGCAAAATATCTAGTGCAGCAAAGAGTCACCACAGTCAAAGAAGGTAAGCTAATGTACAGTATACACAGTGATTTACCTCACAGTGGTAATGCATCAACAAATATACTTATGTCAACAGCATATAAATGGTACATAAAGCAGACCAGGTCCATGGAAGTTGAGGATCCAGTCTACATCTCCCACCTAAGAGTAGTCCATACTTGTGGAAGGTGGTGACTTCCACCACTTTGGAGTACATGCCATGCAAAATGAGCTTGAGATGGTGGAAGAGAGACAAAACTGTCTAGCAAGATGTGCCAAATATATCAAGCAGGTATCTTATAAAATTTTGTGCCAAAAAGAAGACCCCCCCCCCCCCATAGTGCTGATAAAAAATAAAAAGTTAACGGCCCTGGAATGCAAAGAAGACAAATTGGGGAAAAAATTGTTTTGCTAAAGGCCAAGAATGGTTTGATCCTTAAAGAGGTTTTTTCCAGATATATATTAGGCCGGGGAAGGTGAAAATAATTAAAAAAAAAAAAATACTCACCTGTCCCCGATGCTCCGGTTTCCTCCCAGTGCGGTCCGGTCCTGTCTTGTTTTGTCAGAAGTCCTTGCCGGCTGTGATGTCCCGTGTCCTTCGCTGAGGCTGATTGGCAAACAAGAAAACACGAAAACAGCTGGACCGGACCACACTGGGAGGCAGTGGAACATCGGGGACAAGTGAGCATGGGTTTTTTTGTTTTGTTTTTTTCACCTTCTCCGGCCTAAAATAAAAAAAAATATCCTGGACAACCCCTCAACCCCTTTAAGGTCGTAAAGAAGATGTCCAGCTTTAGCCAATTCCACCAATAAAATCCAAATATCTAAGCTCTTATAGATGCCTCCAGATGGAGATACATCTGCATAGACAAAGTAATAGTCCACAAGGTAATATCCTTCACATTTGGAAATACCCGCATCTGAGGGACACCAAGAAGCTTACCTTTGGCCTCATTGATGGAGATGGCTGAGATGAGCAGCGCTTGGTCTCTTTTACTTTGAACTCCTATCTGAACAAACTTTACATTTGGAAGACAACACATCACAAATTAAAATGATTTTGCCCGTTAACAAAACCCAGTATAAAAGTGAGCGAGTCCCCCGCCGAGGAGTATTTATTGAATACGGTTGCATCACACACCACAATAAACAACCTTCCATTTCAAAGAGATGTCCTCCAGCAACTCCAAACAAGCTCTTGTGATCAGAAACCTGCATGGTTCCTGAGGTGCTCTGAGCCTCCTCTTGTTGTGAAAGTGCTTCTGTTCCCTTTGGCTTCTGGAATTTAACCCATAGAACCTGATTCCTGGTATAATCTTGACACAATATAAGATCATCTCTCTGCACACATTGATTTACACTTTGCATAAAACATTTGAGGATGGAAGAATATTTCATGTAAACTGTTGTACAGATATACGGCATCACACACTATGGCCACGTGGTCAACGCTAATTACTGTGCTCTATGGAAGGTCAACACTGAAGCAAAGGGGAGGGGCTCTGACAACTTCTCATTCAACTTCATAAATATGATAAGGGTTGTCAGTCTAGTAGACTCGGATTCCTTTGTGTTTATAGGTTAGCTTCTTCATGCCGTGATCTTGAGCCTATAGAGTCTTCAGACAGGGGTTTATCAAGTAGCAAAAGGGCCCTAGAAAAACATACAGGTCCCCAATCCACCATTAGCATTAGCATTACCATTAGCAGCAACTGAGTTCAGGACTTGAAACTGACTATTTTTTTTGGACTCCCCCTGTTTCATGTATAGTTTTTTTTTCTTGATCTACCAGTGACTTGACTTCTGTTTTGCAATGCCCTTTCCATAACATGTAACATAGTTTTCTGAATGCTTATTTGGCCAACAGCTATTTTGCTTTTTCAAACCCCTTCAAACACCCCTATACATATTAGATCTAGGACTGGGGTTCTTTGGACCCAACAGATAAATAGATTCTGGAAGACCACCCTACAAAAATCCCTAGGAAATAGACCATAGTAGCCTTTAAATTTGGGTGTCTTTTTGTTAAACATTATTGTTTTCGAACCTGGGCCACCCGGAGGATCCTCTGGTACTCAGAGAGACAGTCCAACTCTGGTTCATTCCCACCAAAAATTGGCAAATTTGGCCAAGTTCATCTAATGGATATGGGTATGTTAAGTGATGCTGCTCTTCCCCCTGCTGCAGGACCCCATTAATACTGCCGGTATGTACACCCATGTCTTCAGATCCTTATCTGTTTTCTTCTTTGGTCTTCTGACTTCTTAACGCTTCATCACAATGGCTTTGGTTGCAAGGAACGATGTAGTTGACTCGACAGTCTGGTCGGGTCAATATACCATCAGTACATTATCAATACTAAAGAACCTTTATGTTGAAGACCAATAAGATGGCTGTTTACATTTAGTCATAAATTTAGTGACTTCAGTGTAGAATAAGGTGCAAAATATGGATCCTATGAGGAAATCCTAACATGGACCAAGGCATAGACTATGGATTAAAGAAATACTCTGGATCTAAATTTGTTAGAACATCTCACATGAGCTTGTGGCTGTTAAACACCGTCCCAGACAGACCCTTAAAATACTTAACATAGAAGGACACAATAAAGACTAACAAATACGATAGACATAACCTCATAGAGTAGCAGATGAGATAGGAAGGAGGGAAGGCCCTACCCATGAGGAATTACAATCTATGGTCTCGTTGGTCTGTTACCACTTTTTACTTGTGTTAAAGAGGTTATTTAGGATTAGAAAAACTAGACTGCTTTCTTGAAAAACCGCACCACAACGGTCTACAGGCTCAGTGTGGTATTACAATTTTGCTCCATTAATTACAGTGGAGCTGAGGTGCAATACAACATACCAGCTGGAGACAGGTGGTGTGCTATTTTTGGAAGAAATTAGTAATTTTTTCTTACCCTGGAAAAAAATCTTTAATTTTGGCAAATCTTACTTTGGGTGGTGTGTGTGTGTGTGTGTGTGTGTCAAATAATAAAAAGAGGGTCCGGACCTAGAAGACTGAGTTCAGCTAGCTACTGAAGAGATCCTTTATGTTCTCTCTTTATTTTGGCGTTCTTTACACTTCGGATCTGTTCCCACATCTGTCAGGGGCAACCATGAGAAGATTCATATTTGAGGGAAGGAATAGCACCTCATGCAGAACTACCATCCCCATGAAAATGACAGCCATCATGGCAGAACCCTGCAGACCCCATTTTAAGTCAATGGGGTCCATCGGGCACCATTGGTATCCATCATATGTCAATAAGAGACCTATAGGATCTGCTATCAATATCAGATCTGCGGGGCTCCGACACCCGGGACTCCCATCCACTTGAAGTGACCACAGTTTTCAGATGAGCTGCAGACAGGCCATGAAACTGATCAAAGCAATGTCACATGACCTACCACTACAAACTGATCGGTGGGATTCTTGGGTATTAGACCGTCACTGATGTGATATTGATAATCTATCCTAAGGAATGAGTAGTAAGGACCAAAGCCAAACCATTCCAGAAGGAGGTAGGGAAGTAAGAAGATCCACGCTTACCTAAATGGTTGTTGAAGATTCCTTTATTCGTGCCAAAATATAACGCGTTTCGGAGACAACAATTGCTCTTTTTCAAGTGTATAACTGATCGAAACGCGTTGTATTTTGGTACAAATAAAGGAATCTTCTACAACCATTTGGGTAAGCATAAACACCTCGCTTGTTCATGTCGACAGGTTGCTCCAAAAGCCACGTTGTGACTTCGGAAATCAGAGTCTCATCATCTGGAAAATGCTTGTCCTTCAAAAATAACTTCATTGTTGGAAAGAGGTAGAAGTCCGATGGTGCGAGGTCGGGTGAATAAAGAGGATGCGGTAGAATTTCAAAGCCACAGGAGCATGCTTCCATTTGGGCAACATGTGAGTTGTGAACTGGTGCACTGTCTTGCAGAAGACGGACACCTTTGGTGAGCATACTACGTCTCTTGGCTTTGATGGCCTCCCGCAATTTCAGCAGAAGTGAAGCATAGTATGCCCCAGTGATCATGGTACCCTTTGCTATCAATACTGTATCTATCAATACTACTCTGTGCTGGTCCCAAAATACTGTAAGCATGACCTTGCCTGTTGAGGGTTGGGCACGTGCCTTCTTTGGAGGTGGTGAGTCATGATGCTTCCATTGCATCGACTGGACTTTAGTCTCAGGATCATAGTGATGGACCCAGCTTTCATCCTGTGTGATCAGTCTGTTGAAAAAGTCCTCCTGGTTTCCATGGCACATCGTCAATAGAGCCTGAGAGCATTTGACTCGTTCCTGCTTCTGCAAAAGTGTGAGCAGCCGGGGAACCCAGTGAGTGGATACCTTATGCATGTGAAAATGATTTTTTTTCCATGGACCCCACACTAATCTTGACATTTGGGGCTAGGTGGCGAATGGTTACGTGGTGATTTTCCAAAATGGTGACCTCCACTTGCTGGATGGTGTGTTCATCAATAGCAGAGTGGGGAGTGGGGTTGCCCTGGAATTGGAGCTGTATCCACCAAAGTCCGACCACATTTGAATTGACGATGCCAGTTCTTGACTACATCATATGATGGGGAATCATCACCATAAACCTCTTTCATCTCATCGAACGTCTCCTTTGGTGTGCGGTCTTTCAAGTAAAGGAGCTTGATGACTGCTCTGTATTCTACTGGGTCCATTATCAAACCTCACACCACTTCAGTACCTGTAAAATCAAAGCCGTTATCAGTTCTGAGTTGCAAATTGGCACGTAATGTATAGAGACTTATATCATTGCACATGTGCAGTTTCAGCATCCTGTGATAATTAAGTGGGTCAGGCGAAATCTTTAATGAACGTTCCTCGTATATGTCCTTTCAGTGTTAAACATGGACCACCCAGACGTGCATAGTTTATGGGAGGTCCATAAGTGGTTAAAGGGATTCTGTCACCAGGAAACTTGATATTAAACCAGTCACACATAAAAAAAACACAATACAAAATAACCACAACATTAATAATAATGATAATAATTATAGTAATAATAATTATAATAATGATTGTATAAATATTATAAAGTGCAACCATTTTTGAGTGCTGTTTTTTGGGCTTTTTTTCCCCCCATATTTGCATATTGGCCATACACTTCTATATCCCGTATTCCTCTATTGCATATTTTGGTTTGGCAAATATGATACAAATACACATAATTCTAAGCTAGTTTGCAGCTTATACTACTCAGAAGGCTTTATCTACTTGCATCCCCAAGGGGGCCATAACTATTCATGCCAAAAGCTGTTTTTCAAACTCTTTCAACAGGCTTGTTCCCTGCTCTCTCAAAGATAGTGCGTATGTGTGAGAGTTACTAATATCTGCCTTCATGTACATGGTGTTTAGAAATTGTGATGTGATTATTCTGGGAATAATGCATTAATGCTGGCAGACACGTGGAAGACATGCAGATGGACTACAGAAACTCTGCAATATTGGATTTAAGCTGAATTTATTTTTATTTTTAGTCTCTTACTATCTGATTATCGAGGGTAGACCTACTATAGAGGCTGTCAAGGCAGCTGCAATGGGGCCCATGAAAAATGGGGCTTTAATCAGGTTGCCCTTCCATCTTCTCTATGAGTAATATTTTCCACCAGGACTTCCATATTACAAAATAAGTGATAGGGTGGTGTTAGCCTTGGAGTAGGATTGACTCCAAGAATGACATGGTCACATCTGTGTCGGAAACTTTGTTTGTAGACTTTGTCGTAGTGTGCATGGAAAATCATTGCCGGATGGAAAAGTGCTGCAAGGGGGTTCGTCGCGCACCATTGGTGTCCATTATTAAGGTGTGTCTATAGTTCTGGTCCTCCAGTAGTGCAAATGTGAGCATAGCGTAACAAAGGTTTCATAAGTGGATTCCCTCATCACTACTAGAGACAAATCAGGTTTGTTATGAATTTTCCAAAAATTTCAAGTTTGACTGGGGTTCCCCACCCATGAAGGGAGGGAGGTTAGGAAAGATATTAATGACATATTAATATATTTACCTTTCCACATCTGTCCTGGGCTCCCTCGTGGTCCTCTTCTGTTATCTTCCAGCCTTTTCCAGCCTCCTGAGTGATGTCATATACACCAGGTGATGGCTGTGGACCATTGACATGCCTCTGCAGTCCCTGAGGGCCCCTGATGTCACCGAGGAGGTCGGAAGAAGCCAAAAGATGAATGAAGACCTCCAAATGCCACAAGGGATTCCAGGAGAGGTGAGGGAAGGTGAGTACAACTGATTTTTAGTGAAATTTGCCTATCTCTAGTCATCACTCTTTGCCTTCAGCTGGCCAACCATTCTTCAGTGGGAGTGCCACTCTGTCCTTCTGTCCACCACCACCAATAATGATCAGTTCTTCACCAGCTTCCAGCTCACTGCTGCTCCTAAGGTGGACAGAACTTAGGCGTAAAAGTCTCATAGGCCAACCACAGTTCTTCTAGGCACCTCTCAGCTCCTACTCATAACATGGTGGCACAGCATCACCACACATATCTAGTCAACAGGTTCTTCACATGCTGATATTGACAGCTACACCTCCACCTGTACATGATATTCAACTGGACTTACCTCCCCGAGGACCAAGCTTCAGCAACATAGCTCAGTGGCTATTCCAAATATTAAAACCTATTGTCCATATGACCTACCAAATAAAGACAATATTTGCAGAACATACCATGAACTATTTACTTAGAAGTACATGCAGACAAACCTCCCCCAGTTAACTATTTAGTCCATTTAAAGGATACATCATCAGCATAAGTATCACTCCTTTCCCTTTCACATGTGTCCTGATTCAAAAGTTCAGCTTGGGCCACCAGCACGACTTTGCCTCACCTTCGTCGTCAGCCATGTCCCATGTATACATTTTAGCAGCATTTACATTTCCATTACCATCTCTACCTAGGCGCAGACCACCATGAAGACGTTCACAAAGGCTTCCCATCATTTCCAACCCCTGTTAGTGCCCCCCAACATAATAATTGTGCCCCCTTTTGTGCAACATACTCCTCCATAGAGTCACTCATTGACTATTTACTGTTGACTAATTGCTACTTTTGTAATTCCATTCAGTTTTCTCTTTTCGGACAGTGGAAGGCTATATATCATAAATTTTCTCACCCCAGAGCACCAGAGGGCAGGGGTCATACATTTATGATGCACAGACTATTAACCATTACAGGAAATCAGAATCAACGAAGTTTATCCCACCCTACTATGGTGAGGGTGAACTGTGGGCCACCCCCTGGCTTATGGGCCTGGTGGGAACTGCAGCACTGCAATACCTATAGTGACGGTCAATTTTAAAGCTTCATTCTCTTGTTCGTACAGTATTGGACTCCATTTGTTTCACCTCTGAAGCCTCAGTCTCTTGTTCGTACAGTATTGGACTCCATTGGTTTCACCTGTTACGCCTCTTTCTCGTGTTAGTACAGTATTAGCTTCCATTGGTTTCACCTATGAAGCCTCTTTCTTTTGTTAGTAAAGTATTGGATTCCATTGGTTTCACCTCTAAAGTCTTATTCTCTTACTTGCACAGTACTGGAATCCATTGGTTTCATCTCTGAAGCCTCTTTCTCTTGTTTGTACAGTATTGGACTACATTGGTTTCACCTCTGAAGCCTCAGTTTCTTGTTTGTACAGTATTGGACTTCATTAGTTTCACCTCTGAAGCCTCTTTCTCTTGTTAGTACAGTGTTAGACTCCATTGGTTTCACCTTTGAAGTCTATTTCTCGTATTAGTACAGTATTGGACTTCATTGGTTTCACCTCTGAACCCCCATTTTCTTGTTCATAGAGTATGGGACTCCATTGGTTTCCTCAGTATCAGCTACCTCCTTGTTTTGTGTTTGTTTTGATCATTCTTTAGAAAAAATTACTAACAAGTTTTGTTGAATAACTTTAAAATGGCCCCGGGTGCTAAGCTGAAAAAAAAAGCTTTAGAGATCGATTCTCCAATGTTGTTTATACTTTAATTTTTACAGTTCTTTCTATTAAATACAACTCATAGACTACATTATGAATGTAAGCAACAACTTTACCAAAAATGTAGGGGCACAAGAGAGAATCAGACATGGTTAGCTTGATACGAAGAGGCTCATCAGTGACCCTGAGACATCAGCTGGTTCCTGGAACCTGGTCATCAACCACACTCAGAGTCACAGGATCCCCAGCAATATCCCCAGCAATAGTAGAAGCATGGTGCCTGTGGCCGGGTCCTGGAGAACTGCTCACTACTATGACCATAACATTCTACTGCTCAACTGCTATACTGTCTTGTTTGGTGTGGTGTGGACATCTTCTACCCTGCAGAAAAACTTGCATTGTCTGGAGTCCCTCAGGCACAAGGAGATCTGGTAGGCCACTTGCAATGAAGGGTGGTGGGCTGGACAGCTGCTCTGTGACTGCCTACTAGACAAGGGCCATTGAGGACTATCATTGAGGACTGTGTCACTGGTCTGAGCAAGGTGAGCACCATATCCCACGCCGTCTCGCCAATGCAAGAATCACTGTAACAAAATTCAATACACTCTCCTTCTCTCTTTTATATGATTGGTACAATCTTTATTGATACTTCAGTAAAGGAAGCCTGGTAGTGGATTCAATATGTAAAGATAGAGATTATGGATGTTTTGACCCAACCGGGCTTTCCTCAGCATATCTCCATTTCAAGCTGGTAGGATGTGTGTGTGTGCCCCAGCTTCCAGCCCTGAGCCCCGAGACGGCAGACACATGCTCGGTGGGGAGCCCAGAAGTTTCAGGCTACATCTCTAGATGCCATTAGAGATGGGTGAACTGATTCATTCCAAGCCAGGCTCAACCGGAACATTCCAAATTGTTTGGTTTTCAACAAAACCAAACAATTGAGGATTTGTCTCTGATGAGCGTGCATTACAATATATTATAATATTCTGGGGTTTCTTCAGACCCCAGACTATAATAGGTGGAGGCAGGGGAGGTGACAAAATTAAAAAAATCATACTCACCTTCCGTTACCTCTTTTGGGCCTCCTTGCAGTGTCGGCGCTCTCCTGGTGATGTCACGCACACATTGTCACCGCTGAGGCCTGTGTCACATGGGCACGCCAAGCATTATGTTGTCATTGAGGAGACATCAAGGCCCAGAAGAGGGAAGGTGAGTATAAATGTTTTTTATTGTTTACTCCTCCCCTGGGCCTCCACCTAGTATACTTTGGGGTCTGACGAGACCACAGAGTATAATAATTTCACGTCTGGTTCATATCAAACTTGATCGACCCAAAACGAAACATGAACCGAAGCCACCTGAACCAAAAATTAAACAAATATTGGGAGGGTCACCCATCTCTAGAGGCCATGTGTTGCTATGTACATCTGCCCAATAACAGCAGATACCGAGGGTCTTGGTAAAGTCTGCAGTTTGGTGGTGGGGGTAAGCGGTGAACATTAGCCAGATCTGCAGCGATCACCTGATCAGGGAAGGTTACAACTAAGTGCACCATTGGAACGTGGTCATTTTGCTTTACCACCGCCCATGGCTACCATTTTTCTTCACAGGTTGAATCTACTTTTTTATAAAACATGGCTGCCTTTTTCCAAAAACAGCATAACCCATATCCATGGGATAGAAAATGAATGGCAATACCACATCCAGCTGTACTGCTGTTTCTAGAAGAAAGCAGCCATGTTTTTCTAATCCTGGACAACCCCTTTAATTAAGCGATCGTCTCATTTATCTACGGAGGATTCTCACTCTTCATGTCGTAGACAGTATAAGGGGAACTTGTGGCAAACTAGGTAATAAAATTTTCCCACCAGATTTTTTTTTAGTGTCCTAAAAGACCAATTGAGACTTGTAAGACGAAGGATTCTTGTAGAGCCGACACCTCCTTAATTATCAATCTATGAATATTGTTAAAGAGTAATACAGATGACGTTAGGGAAATTAATGCTAATTATGCTGGTTAATTAGGACAGCGCTGGGATTACAATGTGTCATTGGTAGAACATAGAAGTGACATATTAATACACCACTTACCATCAAATGTGCAGCTACAAGTCATATCTTAATAAGCAGCCGGAATCTTTCAACATTCAATTCTTAAGACTATCCAGTCCGATCTGGCATATATCTTTCAATATTCCCCCTCATTTCACCCGAAAAATTAATAATTAAGGTGTAGTCTGGTTTAGAACACCCAATACCAAACCCCAATTGGAGAATTCAGAGTAGAGAAAGATCCATGTTTAGGGTCTCTACAAAGAGCCTATATCTGGAGGACTCTGCAAGTCCATGAAGTGCGTGGACAGTCTATAGATTTGAATGGGCGCTATGTAATGCTTCAGTTACCCATGTGGTGGTGCTGTAGGGGAATTGTAGACTTGGTGCTGGTTTTCCTCTCAGATTAGAGATAATCTACCTGTCTTGTACTTGTCCACTTTTATAAACTGAATTCCTGTTGAGGATGCAACATGCAAACGGCACTGATGAGATTTGTTTTACCCTACAGAACCATACTCTGATTCCAACAGCAACACCCCCTCTTTACTGCCCCCTTGCTGTGCGTTTGACAGATGGTGTTGTGTCTCATGATCACATACAATGTTGCTGCTGTGACCCTACAACATCTATCTCATATCTATTTACTTTATGTTTACATATGTTTATTCATATGTCTCTATCTATCTATCTATCTATCTATCTATCTATCTATTTGGAGTGCTGACTAGTTTTTGGATATACTATACATTTTTTCTGCTTTGAGGATAGCACCCACAGAAATATCACTGTGCTGCTATATTTTTCTATCTATCTATCTATCTATCTATCTACAGTACAGACCAAAAGTTTGGACACACCTTCTCATTCCAAGAGTTTTCTGTATTTTCATGACTATAAAAATTGTAGATTCACACTGAAAGCATCAAAACTATGAATTAACACATGTGGAATTATATACTTAACAAAAAAGTGTGAAACAACTGAAAATATGTCTTATATTCTAGGTTCTTCAAAGTAGCCACCTTTTGCTTTGATTACTGCTTTGCACAGTCTTGGTATTCTCTTGATGAGCTTCAAGAGGTAGTCACCTGAAATGGTTTTCACTTCACAGGTGTGCCCTGTCAGGATTAATAAGTGGGATTTCTTGCCTTATAAATGGGGTTGGGACCATCAGTTGTGTTGTTCAGAAGTCAGGTGGATACACAGCTGATAGTCCTACTGAATGGAGAGTTAGAATTTGTATTATGGCAAGAAAAAAGCAGCTAAGTAAAGAAAAACAAGTGGCCATCATTACTTTAAAAAATGAAGGTCAGTCAGTCCGAAAGATTGGGAAAACTGTGACAGTGTCCCCAAGTGCAGTGGTGCAAACCATCAAGCGCTACAAAGAAACTGGCTCACATGAGGACCGCTCCAGTTAAGGAAGACCAAGAGTCACCTCTGCTGCGGAGGATAAGTTCATCCGAGTCACCAGCCTCAGAAATCGCAGGTTAACAGCAGCTCAGATTAGACACCAGGTCAATGCCACACAGAGTTCTAGCAGCAGACACATCTCTACAACTGTTAAGAGGAGACTGTGTGCAGCAGGCCTTCATGGTAAAATAGCTGCTAGGAAACCAATGCTAAGGACAGGCAACAAGCAGAAGAGACTTGTTTGGGCTAAAGAACACAAGGAATGGACATTAGACCTGTGGAAATCTGTGCTTTGGTCTGATGAGTCCAAATTTGAGATCTTTGGTTCCAACCACCGTGTCTTTGTGCGACGCAGAAAAGGTGAACAAATGGACTCTACATGCCTTGTTCCCACCGTGAAGTATGGAGGAGGAGGTGTGATGGTGTGGGGGTGCGTTGCTGGTGACACTGTTGGGGATTTATTCAAAATTGAAGGAATACTGAACCAGCATGGTTACCACAGCATCTTGCAGCGGCATGCTATTCCATCCGGTTTCGTTTAGTTGGACCATCATTTATTTTTCAACAGGACAATGACCCAAAACACACCTCCAGACTGTGTAAGGGCTATTTGACCAAGAAGGAGAGTGATGGGGTGCTACGCCAGATGACCTGGCCTCCACAGTCACCAGACCTGAACCCAATCAAGATGGTTTGGGGTGAGCTGGACCGCAGAGTGAAGGCAAAAGGGCCAACAAGTGCTAAGCATCTCTGGGAACTCCTTCAAGACTGTTGGAAGACCATTTCAGGTGACTACCTCTTGAAGCTCATCAAGAGAATGCCAAGAGTGTGCAAAGCAGTAATCAAAGCAAAAGGTGGCTACTTTGAAGAACCTAGAATATAAGACATATTTTCAGTTGTTTCACACTTTTTTGTTAAGTATATAATTCCACATGTGTTAATTCATAGTTTTGATGCCTTCAGTGTGAATCTACAATTTTTATAGTCATGAAAATACAGAAAACTCTTGGAATGAGAAGGTGTATCCAAACTTTTGGTCTGTACTGTATGTATTTATCTATCTATCTATCTATTATCTATCTATCTATCTATCTATCTATCTATCCATATCATATCGATCTATCTATCTATCTATCTATCTATCTATCTATCTCATTATCTATTATCTATCCATCTATCCTTCTATATTTCTATTATCTATCTATCTATCATCCATATTTATCTATCTCATTATCTATCTATCCATTCATATCTATCTATTTATCTATCTATCATCTATTGTCTCATATCTATCTATCTATCTATCTATCTATCTATCTATCCATCTATATTTCTATTATCTATCTATATATCTATCTACCTATCTATCCATCCATATATATCTATCTATCTCATATCTATCTATCTATCTATCTATCTATCTATCTATCTATCTATCTATCCTTCTATATTTCTATTATCTATCTATCTATCTATCTCATATCTATCTATCTATCTATCTATCCATCTATCCTTCTATATTTCTATTATCTATCTATCTATCTATCTATCTATCTATCTATCTCATATCTATCTATCTATCTATTGTTGTGTCTACTTCATATGTATTTGATTTTTTTCCTCTTGGCTATTGCTTCTATGGATGTACTAGAATGTAATATTGACATTCTGTTACAATGAATATACGCTGTGCCCCTTAATGCCGCCATTACAAGCCACAATGTGTTGTTTCTGTTATTATACATTACTAATTGCTAGCACCGGATCATTTTCTGATTTTGGCAGGGTGTAATAACCTGAGAGGCCGAGCATTTGCAATGTGATTTTTGGCATGTCTAAGCAGCTTGGAGGAGTGGGATAAAAGAGCCATTACCAGGCAGTTGTGAGATGTGATGGCTGCTCTTAGTATTCAGCCGCTGCGGTATTCATTCATAGCCAGCCACCAGGGGCTACTTTATTCTGCAATTGTCAGATTTGTCTTCTTAATGCTCACTTCTATTGCACAGTTCACTGTTAGATTTCCAGCACCCGTGAGTCCCTTCTGCAATGCTGTGTGATTTGCTCAGCTGCCTGTTGTGAGCAGTCTCAGGTTTATTGTGGATCTCACGCATGGAAATCCTCAAACTTACTTTTTGGTGAATTCTTTCATTAGGATTGTGAGACGCAGAGTTTTAGCAAAAGGTGGGTTGGAAACCATTATTACAGTGTAGTGGAGGAGTGTTTGTGGGCCTGGGGTACCAGGAGGGTATTGGCAAAGGCTGGGGATTAGAATGAGCAAACCGAGTTGTAACAAGCCAGTTCATTATGAATTTTCCAAAAATTTGGAGTTCTGAACAAAAAATTAGAGGCGTTTGATGCCCATAAATCCTTATTAGACTCTGGAGTCTGAAGAGATATAATAAGTGGAGGTCCAGGGGAGGTGCGGAAAAATAATAAACTTCCTCGCAGTGTCCAGTGTATTCCAGTCATCTTCCGCTGTGATTTTCAGGTAACCACTGAGGTCTGTTATTGGGTCTAAGCGGTCACGTTGATCATTACATAACCGAGCCCCAAGTGGCCGCTAAGGCCTCAGCGTTGGCCTCTGATTGTATAGAGAAGTTCCAGAAGATGTCAGGGAAAGAACACTGAAGGCCACTAAGGAAGCCAGGAGAGGTGAGGGAAACCTCTCCTGAGCTTCTAGTTATTATACACTGGGGTCTGAAGAGACCCCAATAATTATACATTTGGTTAGGAAATAGCACATCCAGTTTCAAAAATTAAACTTTTGGGCAAACCTCGAAAATATTTTCAAAGTAAATCTTTTTAAGGTTCTCCCTTCTCTGCTGAGGATGTAAATATAATTGTATGGTGGGATCCCTGGTGCCAAGAGACTCAGAACAAAAATTCTAGGGAATTTTCCACCAGTGCCAGGTGCTATCCTGGTATAATGTATCAGTACAAAATCAGGTTGTAGATAACTCTAGAAATATAGAATCAATATTTTTGTGTATAATCCAGTGTTTCTCAACTGGAGTACCAATGGCCCTGACAAGGGCATGTGCTGTACCAGACCAACAAAGATGACTGACATCAGGACATCGGGAAAAAATGATCAAACATTGCACAATTCACTTCTGAAAAATGGGTGGGAAAGTAGGCATGGGTAGCCTGCATAGCTGATGTAGGCCAGATCCATCAAACGCAACTTTTTAAAAAGTTGTATAACATCTCAGGACAGAAGTGTTAGACTTAAAAATAAGCCAGAGTATAATAGGTACCCAGGGGAGGTGAAAAAAATAAAAAACATTCATACCCACATTCATATTTCTCTCTTTTGGGCCTCCTCCCGGTGTTCGGCGCTCTCTATCGGCCTCCTTGGTGACATCCTTTTGCCCAGAGTCACTGCTGAGGCATTGGATTGGGCCACCAGAGGTCACATGGGTATGTCGAGCATCATGATGCTCGGTATGCCCATATCAGCCTCAGTGGTGACCTCAAGTGAATGACAATACCAAGGAGGCCAATAGAGAGCGCCGGAAACCGTGAGGAGTTCTAAAAGAGGTGAGGGAAGGTGAGTATGAATATTTTTTAGACATCCCCTGGACCTCCACTTGTTTTACTCTGGAGTATACTCTGCTAACATGACCTACAGTTTGGCCAAACTGGAAAATGTACATGATGATGATGCTCTTAGTTCGATTTGGACATAGGACCCCAGTCCTGTAAGGTCAGCGACTGGGCCACCATATCTATGAATCAAAATGGAGAAATTAATGGATCCTAACGAAAGTAAGTGGGTACTTTCTATTAGGATCCTTTGCTTTAATAAGGTCAACGCTAAAAATAATGGGATGTCAAGACTTCATCTTTGTAGGGTAAGTATAAGTAAACGTGAGCATATTGATATAAACACATCATGTAGACAGATAATAGTAAAACTATGATTTTACAGCAGAGCAGAATTTCCTGGAAATCCTAGAAGTACAACATTCATCTCATAAATTCATCTATATGGATCTTTTTAATAATTCTGTGTGCATCTTGCAAGAGGTGAGACCTCAAACCCCACGTTGAATCTCCATAGCTGTAGGCTGCAGGATTACATCATGACCCCATCATCATTCAGCGAGTGAGAACTTTAACACTGGGTCAATGACCTCAAGCTTGTTTTTGATCCACTTATTATCATCGATAGTTCTCAAGCTGTAAAGTAAAAAATTATTATTGTTTAGAGGTGAGCAGAGAATATAAAACACTGACGTACCGTAATTTAGTAGTAATTCTTTAGTGTACGCAGTAGTTATAATGATCTTATATAGAAGAGTATTTTGTAGACCTTTAGAAGAGTATTTTGTAGACCAATCGAAAGACATTTTGTAGACCATTAGAAGGGCATTTTTTAGACTATTAGAGTATTTTGTAGACCATTAGAAGAGTATTTTGTAGAACAATTGAAAGGTATTTTTTAGACCATTAGAAGGGCATTTTGTAGACCAATCGAAAGGCATTTTGTAGACCATTAGAAGAGTATTATTTAGACTATTAGAAGGGTATTTTGTAGAACCATTAGAAACGTATTTTGTAGACCATTAGAAGGGTATTTTTAGACCATTTCTACTATTGTTTGTTTTTAAGTACTGTTACATATCATGGGGCCCAACGGCCAGGTCCCTGAATAATTAGGAGAATAGGAAATAAAAGACCCGATGTCTCCTCCATGTTAATGAAGTGAAATGCTCTTGTATGACCAGCACTCCTTTCACTGCTATGGGGCTGCCAGGAGAGCAAATAGGTAAAAAGTGTCTTTAATGGAACAACCCCTTTAAAGTATGATTCCTCTGCAAAAAAAAACTGATCATTACCAATCCAACAATGCTCAACTTTTTGTATATTTGTTTCAATGTATCCATATTCCATCCCCTATTTCAAGCAGATGTACCTCTAATTTTACCCACAATTGGAGTCATGTTTCATTACCGCTTATGGCTCAATCGGTGGAGTCTCTCTGCCTTATTGTCTCCCAAGTCTCTAGGCTTTCCTTCACCCAGGCCGAAGGTTTGAAGATTTGCCACTATCGCTTTGTATCTGTATATCCTGACAAGGCAATGTGGCTTGTTGGAAACCCCCAGCCCTTAGAAACCACAGCATATACCCATACAGTATGTCTGGTACCCCTACTTCCATAGCTATGTCCCTGAAGACTCCTTTGAATTATTATCTATGATCTTGACTGTTAGATCTGTAAGGAGAGAAGACTTCGTGGTTATCAAGACAGGAAGTGATGTCAGGAAAATCCGAAGAGGGCATTAAGCTGAACAATGACTGCAACCATGTTACATGTCATGTATCTCATAAATAACTTGATTTATTACTGTTTTTAGGCCAGGGATCTACAGAAATTGTGCACCTCTGGATGCCAGAGCAATTTTCATAGTTTTGAGATGGACAAATAAAACCTAAATTGCAAGATTAAAAAAAATCATACTAAGCCTAACTAGCCCTTAGAGATTCGGAGCGAATCGCTGTTAAAAACGCTGTCGAGAATTGAGATCTGCAATGGGATCTCAATGCTGAATAGTGTTTTCAACAGGAAATTGCTCAGGATCTGTAAGGGCTATCATGAAGAATCTCATCTTTAAAATGAATCCAAAATCATCTTCATAGCCCTAACCAATCCTGAGATATCGACATTAGTAGTAAGGACGTATTAGATACGTCCTTGGCTAGAAAAGTACCACCCATGGAGGATGTATAGATACGTGGCTGGCAGGGAAAGGGTTAATAGACAAAAAAAGTAATTAGTAGCCCTGGTTGATGTAGCTATGGCTAAAATAAAAATTATATAGGCTTTCTCATTTAATTATTTTTTTATTCGTTTTTTTTTGTTGTTGTCCCCATGATTAGCCTTTTTGTATTAGGGCATCAGTGGGAAGCTTTGATCTCCCCTTTGTAATCCCATTATACAACCAAGCCATTAGAGATCGTGTGGCTCAATTCTCTATAGGACCAATACTACAGAAAATGAAGTTCATCTCTTGCATACTCCTTCTGATGTTGTTTTTGCTGTTTAGGGTAAAATAATAACGTTAATATCACTCTTATCACATATTTGCTGCAAGTGTTATCAGAAATGTAACTATAGAGGGTGTAAAGGTTGTCGTACCTATTGTCGCCTTATTAGCCATTTAACAGAAAAAAAGGGTCACATTATAAATGGAACAAGATAGTTCAGGGGCCTGTCTGGATGGCTTTGGATCTCTACTGGAATGGCCAATGATGGGGTCTTACCTGTGAAACTCACACTCTATGAGACTAAGGCCCCATGTGGAATCCCGCAGCACAGCGTGGCGGCAACGCATCGTGGTTCTTCCAGCGGCGCTTTTGACAGAAAGTTCGCAGATACCTATAGGGAAACCGGCGGTGTTTCCGTAGGTATAATAGACATGCTGCGATTTCCAAAACAGTGATGGTTTTGGAAATCGCCGTTGGTCCGCAGAACATATTTTAACGCAAAGTGGGGATGGGATTCGCTAGAAACCCATCCACTTTGCTGTGACTGTAAAACGCCACGTTTTTTCTGCTGTGATTACATCACGTGGGGCCCCGGCCTGAGGGAGATTTATGAAGAATGGAGTTTTCAAAGCCATTCTTCATATTTCCTGTGCCGGTGGAGGATGCACCTAATTTATGATGTAGTGTACACCTCCTCATAAATCAAGGGCACAATCCAATTGGCCAAGTTCTTGCACTGAAATTTCAGGCATTTTTTATGCCAGTAAATAATTATAAATCTGGTTAGCTGTTGTCCCCGCCCATACCATGCCTTTCACCATATCCCCCTTTCGGGAGACTGGTGGGGGTGACATAAAAAGAATTAAAAAAAAAAAAAGGTCTAAATTTTTTCAGCAAAATTTTGACTTGTATAAAAAATTGCAACTTTTTTCTGTCTTGTATGCCAGAAAACTGGCGTACAAGGCATGATAAATATCCTCCTATGTTTTCAAGCCTAAGCAAATAAAGTTACTGAATAAGTTAACAGAGAAATGTATTTTTGTAAAAAAAAAATTCAAAATGCATAAAAAGAATGTAAAAAAAAATTAAATGTGATCTTCAACATATGGAATCTCACTGATCTACTGATCTTAAGTACAGAATACAAAAATATCCTCATGTAAAAAATAGAGTAGAGCTAAATGAAAATTTCCTAAGTGTAAAAAAATAAAAATAATCACAAGCGAATACAAACCGTGTTAAACATTTGAGAAAAAAAAAAAAACATTAATACAACATGTTCTCTTTGACAAATCTAAACATTCCATGGGTAAAGATGTGACAGTTCTAATTTGAGAGGTCAAGAGTTAATTGCAGGCTGAATTTCCCATGGCTCACTGAATGTGGATTTATTTGTCAGCTTTTCTGAATGAAGAATAAGTCGAAAATAATCAACCCCTCTCAAATGTCAATTCCCTGCGTTTACATAACAGCTTAAGAACGTGTTAAATTGTTATAGTATCCATTTTAGCTGGAATTTTTATTTTTTTTTGAAAAAAAAAATTGGGGGGTGGAGAGACGACCTGTCATAATCAATAGCAAAATTACACTTCTCCCACCTCAATGACTTTACCTAAGAAAACAAAATCTCTCGCCCTTTACTGTCATTACCCTACGATAAATCTGCCACTTCACCATTAGGTTTCATTTCCGTTATCTATTTCCAGTCATAATATTTTTATTTTTTTTTAAATACTTTTATTTGTGGCGGCTTCTTTAAGAAAATATAGTAATAAAAAAAAGACTTTTACAGAAAAAAAACTAATAATTGCTAAGGAGCCAATTAAATTCTGAAAGCGAGATGAAACCGTACTTATTTCCCCTGGTGATTTTATGCTTTTAAACTGCCTTCCGTGTTAGGGTGGAAAAAAAAGAGAGAGAGAGAGAAAATATAATTTCTGAAGCTGACAGAACTCATTGTTCGAGAAATTTTAAATTCAAAAAAGTTAATAAAGCCAAAGTATAAGATGAAGGGAATTTGCATTTCACAGATTAACAACATGTACAGCAAGAAAGGAGATCTGCCTTGCCCCAGGTGATAATTTAAGAAACCTTTGCATATTTTATTTAAAACTGGGCCCAGTTTGGCTGGGTAATAAAACAGACAGATAATGATTAGAAGGTCAGCCCTTCAGGGCACACAGCTTGGGCCCTAGCAAATACCAAACAATGATCCCACAAGCCTGGCTTGCTGAAGATTAGTCTAATTGCCTGCTGATGTTTTATTTTTTTCTGAAGTTTTTTTTTTTTTTTCTGCTCTCTTTCGAAACGCTAAGCAGGGTGGCAGTTTCATATTTGCATTTTTTTTAATTCATCGGCTCTGATAAGCAGAAAGTTTGTCTAAAAATTCTCACACTCCTCCTCCTAAACAAACTTCCACCCTCCCTGTGCCTTCTGGATATTTATTTATTTTTCTTTCTTATAGTTGCTAACATTTTTTTTTTATTTATTTTTTATTTTTTAATGCATTTTTGGTGAAGTGGTCTCTCAGTGCTGTTCATATTTAATAATGAGAATTTTTTGATTATTGGCTTGGAAAAATATTTTTGGAAAAATCTGTAAAATATTCAAAAATAGTGATTAAGATATTTTTTGTAAAAAAAAAATATATGGAGAAAAAACATCACTACGGTTATAAATTATAATAACACTAACAATTACAGTATAATACATTTAAAGTGAATATTTATTGTTATATGAGGGAAAGACAGATGTTGGCCTTATTCACATGGCAGTGAAAATTTTTTTGAATTATTAAAAAAGATGAGACAATTTTACAGGTCCATCAAAAAACTGACATGGTCTATCTTTGTCCATTTTTATGGCCACATGGCCCCCATTTACAAGGGCTGTTCGGGGAGTTGTAATTAACTTACCTGGTCCAGGGATCGTTGATGATGGACCTGGGGGTTCCAGCCATGTCATGACCCCCTGGTCATGTGATCTGAAGCAGTGATCTGACCCTGGGTTGTCCCACCCCCCCGGGTTTGCTCCGCCTCCCCTCCTTCTCTGATTACTTGTGTGATTGGGGAAGAAGAGGTCAGAGTGACCCTGGGATGGAAAGCTGCTTCAGATCACATGACCTCGCTGGAACCCCTGGGTCCATTACCAGCAAACCCAGGTAAGTAAATTACAGCTCCCCAGACAACCCCTTTTAGTCACATCCACAGTCGATGCTATTCACGGACAGCACCCCACTCTGCTCATTTGCAGGGTGGTGTCCATGGTTGTTCCACTTTTCACATTTTCTGTTATTTGCATTTCTTTGGGTCCATGAAATACGGATGCCACAGGTCATTTCATCTGTTGTTTATCATGGACCCATAGACTTTCATTGATATGATACATCGGCATCCATGAAAAACATGGACCTGCTTCTGTTTTTTTTTTTCTATTATACTATGGGGTCTGAAGAGACCTCAGAGTATAATGCGCCGGCCATTTTTGTTAGTCTGAAGTGAATCACCATTTTTTCGGTTACATTAGAAACCAACAATTTGGAATGTTTGGGTCGACACTGGTTAGCGACAAAGTGGCTCACCCATCTCTAATAGTGACGTTTAGCCCTACTTTCAATAAACTTTGGACAGACAGGTGTAACTAAACACCTTCCAAGCAACATTACTTACTGATATATTCCAGATAAGATGGAGGGTTATACTGAGTCATCCAGCTTAGTTAGGGCCGGTTCATATCTGCGTTTGGTTTCTGTTCGGGGAGTTTCCCTAACAGAAACCTATACGCATAGAAAAGTGGTTTACCAATATAATGGGGACTATAATGGGGTCCGTGTGGTTTGTGCTCAGTTTCCGCATGAAACATGTAGAAACATGCGGAGAGGAAAGTGCTGCTTGCAGCACTTTTCTCTCCGCATGTTTCGAGTGAAAGCTGAGCGGAAACCACACGGACCCCATTATAGAAAAAGAATTGTTATTAAAGAATTGTTTTATGTAGACAATTTTCCATATTCTCTAATAGTCAGAGGTAGTTGTCATGTGCTGCCCTTCGGGCCTAAGGGGCCCCAGAGGAGGCAGCATGGTAGGTTGAGTGCTGTATAATCGATTTTGCATTCAGTCCCGGGAGCTTTGGGTTAAGAATAGAGATGGGAGAGATGAGAAGATTTGCATAGACACATATTCCTTGGTTCGTCCACTTGTTTCATTAAGGACTGATGTTCTATTATTATACTGTGGGGTATAATAGGTGGAGGCCTAGGGAAGGTGTGGACCTGGGCCTGTCCTCATGGCACTTTAACACAATCATTATGACTTTTTCGAGGCCCATTTGACCATCGTCGTCCAATCTCAGGACTTAGCGGTCCCCCAGGTTGCGTGACATCAGCCAGGAGGCTTAAAAAGGAGCGGCGAGAGAGCAGTTTCCTATTCATGTAATAATACATATATCCTCCAGCATTATGTATGGCCTAATAAAGCTTCTCCAGATGATCTCAGCTGATCATCAGGATGTTATGAATCCAGAACCGAGGTGATCAGCTGATCATCCACAATACTATTACTATTATGGCAGATGTTGGGTCTTTGAACACAGTGGCCATTTAGGAGATATTATATAAGGGTATTATGCAGCAGAGACTCAGTAGCAGTGCCTGCGATCAGTGCCCACACAATCCTCCCAGGATTGTTTTCAAGTCTATGCATTTTATAATATATTCCACTGCATTAGCATTGCAGTGTATTGTACCAGTGATCAGACCCCATAGGGGTCAAAAATAAAAGTAAAAAAATGTAGTAAAAGTAAAAAATATAAGTTAAAAAAATTATAAAAAATAAATAAAGTAAAACACACACATATCCAAAAATGCTCAATCTACAAACTTATCAGATCTAAAAAAAAATTGAGATCATCATATGGGATCTCAAAATTTTCCCATATGGTGAACACTGCAGTGGGAAAGAAATCAAAGTGACATTTTTTTTCGCTGTTTCGCCTCGCATAAAAAATTAGAATAAAAAAGCATCAAAACATCAGACACTACCAAAAATGATATCAATAAAAAGTACATCTAGTCCTATAAAAAAAAAAGACACCTTATGCAGCCCCATATACGGAATTATAAAAAAAAGTTGCGGGTGTCAGATTATGGCAACTCCAACAAATAGTTTTTTTCCAAAAATTTTTATATTTTTGGTGTAATAACCTAACAAAAACGACATAAATTTGGTTCATCATAATCATGCCAACCCACAGATCACAGGTAACGTCATTTTGACTTCACAGTGATCACTGTAAAAACGAAGCCCGTAAGAAAGTCCTGCAAACACAGTTTTTCTCTAATTCCACCCCATTCTGAATTTTTTTTCCAGCTTCCCAGTACATTATATGAATAATTAAATAGTACCATTATGAAGTACCATTTATGCCGCAAAAATTAAGCCTCCTATAGTTCTGTAAGCGGAAAATTCAAAACATTATGGTTTTTGGAAGACTGGGAGTAAAAAATGAAAATGAAAAAAGGCTACAACGGGGAGGGGTTAAAAAGGGTTGACATGACACAAAGTACAATAATACAGAAAAAGTCATATAAGTCAACTAATTACTAGTTAAAGTCAACCAAACTACAAGGAGTTCACTTGCAACAAGCAACCCATATAATTAGTTGCCTAGTGGTAAAGCGGGCCACACAGTAGAGGCTTCATGCTTTATACCTCCTGACATTTACGGTTGGGCTGAGAAGGTTGTTGTTCTTGACAACAACTGTGATCAATCTGTGACCTGAGCTGACCTATGTTGGGCTTCCATAGAGAGAACATGTGTCTCTTGACATAAAGACTTTCCAAGTATTTTCAATGACTGTACCTAACAACGACCCAAAAAATTCAGCATGGCACATTGACTTTTCCACAAACTTGGCATCTTTTATGTCACACAAGATGTGACTTATGCTCAGCTAAAATCTCTAGTGTATGTCCAATTTTATTTAGAACTTTAGGAAGATTGTATAGGTGTAAGGAGGACATGAGAAGGACATCCCCAGAGCTGGATTTACTAACAATACAAAAGGCTTATGCCTATAGGTGGTTCTTTGGTGATGGCCACCTGCGAAGAGAAACTTTACATATACATATAATGATCAGTGTGTACTCATATGTACTGTATATTATGAGGAGCTGTGGGACTGACCGGAGGACAGTCATGGAGGGCCAAAGGAAAGGATGCAGACAGAAGCTGACTGGAAGATGTTAGCCTGGAAGGATAACATAACACTAACCCAAGAGTAGCAGCTCATCCATAATCTGTTCATCTCCTGTACAATGCTGGCAGAGGTAACTGGGCTGTAAGACCATACATAAGCAGGTCCTCATAGATACAGGTCTATCAGCAGGTTGTGTAAAAAGTTATTATGACCTAAAGGAAGGACTCCCTTTACTGGCCAATGCCACATAGGTGGCTACAGCTGCCCAGGACACATGAGGAGTCATAAACTACAGAGTAGGGATAGACAGTTCCTATTGACCACCTGACTTACCCTTAAAAGCAGAAAAAGGACCTCAAAAAGTGAAACCCCATAGGTTGGCCTCTGGGAGTATCATATTAGGAAAACTCTTAGGGCTCTTCTGTCACCTCAGCCATTTGCAGGCTCCAGACTATAGCTGAACATCCCGCCCACCCCAGTGTACAACTTATGCACTACACATATAATCATGATGACGGCAGGTCCTTCACACCTTCTAGCCATGGAAACTGCACTGAAGATGCAAGACTAGTATCAAGGTTATCTTCAATAGTCCCAAAGATTTTGAATGGAGAGTCAACATGTATGGTGAACTACCACTTGACTCCTCTTCACTGTGGTCATGCAGGAAGAACAAGGAAGTTCAGGACCCCTATACTAGTGATCAGGTGGAGTATAATCTACAGAATCCCCTAAATGTAAATCAGATACTGGTCACCCCCATTTTTTATTGCTGGTGTGACACCAGAAAATCACCAGAATGTAAGCAAATGAGGAAATGTTAAATACAATGTTATAATGGGAAAAAAAGGAATCACTTGAAATCAACAAATTGACAAATTGTTCTCGCTCACAATACAGCAGTATGTGCGTACAACATGTAGGCCAAAATGAATGTGGTTGAAGAAGTCTTTGTTTTGATAGTTGTCATCAGCTTCTCAGAGCCAAGAACCTGTCATATAGTCTTACATTATGACTTAACTGGTTGTCTCTTTGAGTGACATCATGACAAGCTCCTCCATACTCTATCATGATTCTAGACAGTGTTTACTTAAGAACTATCGTACTTCTGTGCAAAATCTTTGAATAGACTATGGACTTTGATGTTGCATTTCTGAAACATTTCTAAAATCCTCCTAATTGAAGACATAGGATCTAAAGTTCACTTGACTTTCCTAATACCTGAAGCCTAAGTTCAGTGAGGAAAGAACATAGGACTTATGGTAGCAGTAATTTTCTTGTTTTATGCGCACTTCTGCCAAATGACATCACTTTCTGTGTCAGTGACATCAGTCTTATCGCCTAAAAGACCCAACTGTGGTGGTCAAAGACAATAATTCATAGCCAATATCATCTCCTGCTTTAACTACTGCAACATCCATCTCTGTGACCTCCCACCAGATGAGCTCGCTCTTCTCCATTCCACCCTAAAATCTGCTTCTCAGTTAAAGGGAATCTGTCAGGTCAATCTGGGACACTAAACCACCCACAGGTCCTTATGGACATGGAGTTTAGTGTCCCAGATCAGCCTGTTGTAATACAATCCGCAGGAGCATTAAAAATAAAAAACCTTTATACTTACCTAGAGAAGGATCCGTTCAACGCTGTTTGGTGAGAACGGTCTGGCTTGTTCATGAGGCACGCCTTCCGACGCCTGCACTGTTCTTCAGTGAAGCCAAAGATGGACACCCCGGCTTCACTGCGTAATAGCGGGGCATGCGCACTGAAGCCGTGGTGTATTCCTCTGGCTTAATTGAAGAACTGCGCAGGTGCGGGGAGTACAGCGGCAGGGGGAGTATAAAGCTTTTTTATTTTTAATGCTTCCATGGATTGCGTTATAACAGGGTGATTTGGGACACTAAACCCAAGGTCCATATGGACGTGTGGGTGGTTTAGTGTCTCAAATCGCCCTGACAGATTCCCTTTAATCCAACTTTCTCAATTTTTTCATAGGCCTCTCCCCTTTGCCAATCCCTTAACTGTCTACTAGAGGTGAGTGAATCAGTTAATAACAAACTGGATTCAACCCGAATATTCCAAATTGTTCAGTTTTTAACAAAACCAAGCAATTTGGGATTTGTCTCGAACAAACTAAAATGGCCACCGTGAATGGATGATAGTGGAACCACTGCCGCTCTTATCATTGGAGGTCCCACTATCACAGAAGACCTGCTGTTGCTATTGAATTTAATAGCAGCACTGGCTCATCTATGATCGACCACCACCAATAATTTAGAATGAGTTCAATAGGGGCAGTCGCTCTCCTGTGATTGGCCCATTTGAATTTAAAGCCAAAGCAGTTGCTTTGGCGCTAAATTCATGTGGTCAAAGTGTCTATTTCTCCAGTGCATCGCCTATACTCTGGAACTCGCTACCATGTTACATAAGACTGTCCTCCACAACCACAACTTTCAGGAACAATCTGAAGACTCACTTCTTCAGGAAGCCTATAATCTTTGATAACCCTGCTGCCACTACAGTATCATCTGAACAGCATGTACCCTCAGCTATTGTCTCTCTCACCCTTCTTTTGTAGATTGTAAGCCCTTGTGGGCACGGTCCTTTCTCTTATTGTGCCAGTTGATTACTAAGATTATTATTTTTACTAAGATTACTTGTTTTTGTGCTATGGAATTAATGGTGCACTAAAAATATAATAATAATTATTATAATAACCAGTGCAAACTGGCCACTGCAAATAACTTGGTGGTCAAGTGCCTGACAAATGGTATGAGCTTGGGACTGACTTGGTTGTTAACATAGGTGGTGAAACTACTTTCATGTGGGACATAGCAGGGCAAACAGATCATACAATTTCTGCAAATTTGCCTTACATTATGCTTCATGATAATAAAAAAAAAAAAAAACGCTGCTTACTTATAGAAGTTTCATTTTTGGATGACCAGATCATCATGCAGAAAGAAGAGAAACTCATGAAGTACAAAGATCTTTAGACTGAAATGAACACAAATTTGGGGACCAAAACCAGAATTGGACCTGTGGTCTTCCATCAGTTTCAGGCCACCATAATGCTTGAGAGGTACACTCATTTATGAACATCACACTCATTCTTACAAATGTATTGGGTTAAGACCAGAGGAAGTGATTGTAAGAGCACTCCATCTATACAAATCATGTCAAGTCCATTTAGAAGTACATCCACAACATATCCATAAGGTCTAATAGAGTATTTGTAATGAACCTATAAGAAATATACCCTAGTGGCAGCTCAGAAAGAAAGTCCAAATAAGGTTGCCATCTACTGAATTTTTAGGAGCAATTTTTAAATTTTTTTTTCAGAATATGGGCCCATCAGAGGATCCTCTAGTACTTTGGCCACAGAAGAGAGCACCAGATGCCATGAGGAGGCCCATAAGAGTTAAGCGAAGGTTCATATGAACTTTTTTTTGTTATATACCTCCCCTAGGACTCAGAGTATAATAATGACACTTTCACTTAACTTTGACTATATTTGCCCTAGAGAGCTAGAAAAGATAGGTTCCTAGAAGCCGTGAAAGTGTTCTACACTATGTTTTATACATAGATTCGTAGGAGCCCTAAGAGTATTCTACACTATGTTTTATAGATAGGTTCCTAGGAGCCCTGACAGTGTTCTACACTACATTTTATAGATAGGTTCCTAGGAGTCCTAAGAGTATTCTACACTATGTTTTATAGATAGGTTCCTAGGAGTCCTAAGAGTATTCTACACTATGTTTTATAGATAGGTTTCTAGGAGCCCTGACAGTGTTCTACACTATGTTTTATAGATAGGTTCCTAGCAGCTCTAAGAATGTTCTACACTATGTTTTATAGATAGGTTCCTAGGAGCCCTGACAGTGTTCTACACTACATTTTCTAGATAGGTTCCTAGGAGCCCTAAGAGTATTCTACACTATGTTTTATAGATAGGTTCCTAGGAGTCCTAAGAGTATTCTACACTATGTTTTATAGATAGGTTCCTAGGAGCCCTGACAGTGTTCTACACTATGTTTTATAGGTAGGTTCCTAGCAGCTCTAAGAATGTTCTACACTATGTTTTATAGATAGGTTCCTAGGAGCCCTGACAGTGTTCTACACTACATTTTATAGATAGGTTCCTAGGAGTCCTAAGAGTATTCTACACTATGTTTTATAGCTAGGTTCCTAGGAGTCCTAAGAGTATTCTACACTATGTTTTATAGATAGATTCCTAGGAGCATTAAGAGTGTTCTACACTATGTTTTAAGCCAATATAAGGTGTGTTTCATACCAAATTTGTTTAACTTAAAATTAATCAGGGACCTGAACTGGCCAAACCTGAAACGAAAAAAAATCCTGATCACCCTGTGAGTAAATATTCAATCCTTCATAGAGCCTTGAAACATGGCTCGGGTTAACCAGAACACTACTCTGACAGTGATATCTACAGGTCTCTGGTGTGGCTGATAAGTCATATTTCACAGCTCTGTATAGGATAAAACATTTATTTATAGGTAGCCACCTATGAGGGACACTGGAAAGCTTTATTCCTTTTCTTTTTGCATACTTTTTCTCATGTTGCTTCGTCCTTAAGGGTTTTTTTTTTCCCACAAACATAACCATATTTAAATTTCTAGAAAATTAATTGTTAAATATTTTTAAAAATGTAAATAATTATAAATTTTACAGAGTTTAAAAAATTTTCTCTAATCAGAGTTGACTGTCTTGATTGGTTATCAGTGGATGTGACCATGAATGTAGGAACTTTCCACTGTCTGGGGCTTGTCAGAAACCCAGCCATGATGTCCTTATTGATGCTGGGTTATCTTCTCATATACGTAGTGTCCTTGCCTGTCCACAATAAGGAAATCATAGCTGGGTTTCTGACATATCCCAGACCATAAAAAATTCCTTCATTCATGGTCACATCCACTGGCAACCTATGAAAACAATAAACTCTCACCTTTAAGATGGTTAGAGAAAAACATTAAAATTCTGAAAAAAATTTTTATTATATTTTCAAAAATGTTTACCTTTAAATTATAAATTTAAATATTATAAATTATAAATTTAAATATAATTATGTTCATAGGAAAACCCTTTTAAGATATTTGATCCATTGGATTTCCACAAGGTGAATCAATACCTTACAAAATTAAATGTGAAAACATTGATGTAGCTATATATAGTATGTGTGGGACACATCTTTTGGGCCCCCTGGGGTCAGATATTATTAAGTAGTTGAAGGACCTGTTACCAAAATGTAGAACGCATTGCAATAAAATCAAGCCATTGGCAGATGAAGACAGAGAACAAAGAATTCACAAACTTTCTTTCATATTTATACACTGTATTTGACCTCTTAAATGTATCTTATGATTTCCCAATCTCACTGATTTGTCATTGTCGACTACGGGATATGTATATTTTAAGCACTTAAAGAATCCTCTAAAGTATTTAGCAATTCTCTTTTTCTCTATATTATAAATTCCTTTTCAGGTTGTCCCAGGCATGGACCGCAGCTTCAAATAAACATTCTGCGGCGGATTCTTTTGATTAGGTTTACATTTCTTTAACGGTTGCCTCTAAACTTTTATGATGTCCCTTTTGGGCGCTTTTTAATACTCCCTGAGGATATGTAGAGCAAAACAGTTCTGTTCTACAAAGTAACTTATAAGTATATTCTACCCCATGCTGTATACTTCAGCTGTGAACCAATCTCCAGAGATAAGAAGTCCCCAAAAACATATCAATAATTTTTTTTTTTCATTTTGTTGTTATTTTGTGTTTTTCCTTAGAGATATATTTTAAATAATTAGTGGGAAATCCCAAACCAGAGATATATTGCAAGACTGAGCTGATGATAATTTAGTAAAGTAAAACTAAAAATTATATCATAAACACAAATTGAAAAAAATTGCATCAAAAAGGTTTAAAAATTGGTTCAAGAATTTGAAAAAACTAAAATAAAAATAGGACATGTGGAAATAAACTGTAAAGATAATGGGGCAGATTTATGAAGACTGGCGGTATGAACTATGTGTCTGGAGAAAAATGTATGGCAGCCATTTCCCACGTCATTTACGCTAGGTTTATGGCTTAAATGTTAATAAATATGGTGGAGTCAAAGGCCCCGCACACCCTTGTCATGCCCCCTTTTTGGAAAAGTGTTTTTTGAGGACAGCACAGAATTGGGAAAAGTTGAAATTTTATTTGCAAAAATTCTATTTGGGCAAAAAATTGCAACTTTTTATGTCTTGTTGGTGTAAACTGGAAAAGAAAATTTATAGATGCATCTAATTTATCAAACATTGCGCAACATTTGATAAATATGGCACATATTACACCAACGCAGACGCCAGAAAAACTGATTTTAAAAATTCCCCTAATGATTAATTTATCCCATAAAGTAATAAAGAGGCTTTCCACGCTTGCAGATTGATGCCCTTTAGTTAGGATAGGTCATTAACTGAAGATCTGCATGGGTCCAACTCCCGCTGGTCAACTGGTTGAAGAGATTGCAGCATTTATCACTGAACACACCTCCTTACATTCTATAGCAGTTATTCTTGGTATTGTGGTTCAGCCCCATTCAATTGCATTGGACTCAGTGGCTCACAGGCCACTTGATGACTGAATGTGACATCACATGACCTGTGAAGCAGAGTACTGGGTATCAGACCCCCTCTAATCTTCAATTGATAGGTTATCGATAATAAAAGTGCAGAAAACCAAGGAAAAATCTCTTAAACTAAAGCCCCATGTGGCGTCCCACAGAAAAAAAGCGCTGCGGGGAAAAGATGCGGCGGCAACACATCGCGGTTCTTCCTGCAGCGTTTTGCAAAGAAAGTTCGCAGAGGTTTCCTCTGCGGACTTTCTGCTTCAATTATATCTATAGGGAAACTGCCCACATTTCTGTAGATATAATTTACATGCTGCGATTTCCAAAACCGCAGCGGTTTTGGAAATCGCCACGTGTCCGAACCACGTATTTTACTGCACAGTGGGCATGGGATTTTCTAGAATCCCATCCACTTTGCTGTGACTGTAAAACGCTGTGGTTTTATCCACTATGTTATGTCTATTGCAGGGCCAGAGGGGAGGGCAGGACTATAAGATTCAGGTAACACCAAAGACATTAGTCATGCTCTACCCTCTCGGGGCCCTATAATGGGCATAACATAGTGTAACAGATTTGCTGGAATGTTCCTTTAATATTCTCAGCCACATGCAGTATCCTTTAGCTATAAATCCATCTTCAAAAATATATTTAAAAAATTTGTAATTTTTTTTTGTTCTGTTTTCTATTTTAAGTAACTATCAGGAGAGCATTTTATAGTATTTTAAATCATTATTAGACTATATAAACACCAAAAGTATGTCAAAAATTTAGCTGATGATAATTTATTGAACTAAAAACATTTTTGTTAATAAAACAAAAATATTTTAAAAATAAAAATGCAAAAATAATAATTTTTTTGTAAATTAATCTCTAAAGACTGAGCCCATCCAATAGACTATGGTGATATTGGATTTTACACGACTCTCACAATAATTTAGATAGAAATAAAATAGTTCAAACCATGTAAAAAATTAATCCAAAAATTTGCTGGAAAACTATAAAAGTTAGTTATAAAGAATAGAGAGATACAAGTTGACTTTAATGGTATTATATTTCAAAAGGCTCTATCTCTTTCAGTCCATGAAAGCATAAATCATTAGCTCATCTATTGTAATAGTCCACAATGTCTTGAAGGCTTCTGGCAGGGTCCTGTTAGGTATTATGGTCTTTTTGAGCATTAAGGTGTCTTAGCAGCCACATCACAGGCGTTAAATTTACATTGAAAGATCTGGCATATGTCAAGCTACAGTCCTAGCGAGCCAAGATCACTGAACAGGAATTTGTGTAACCACAAACTACTGTGAAATGCAGGTTTAATCCCCATTTTAGGAGTAATTGAGCATACAGCATCCTCCAGATCACAGGAGACTTACTCTTAAATGAAGGATTTGTTTCCTGTGTAATTCTGATTTCATTAAATGCGCGTTGTTTTCACACTTGTGAAATGAAATCGTTCTTATTTATTGCAATAGGCTGGAGAGTGGGTGAGACGGATAAATTGTTTACAAAATGGTGACTTTTTGGAATCGTCTGACATAATTATTATTAATTTTATTTTGGGGAGAAGGATAATGATTTTGGCAAATAATATTCTATTAAAATTATTAATTCAAAAATATTCAGTAGAAGTTTCAAATAATTTTTTTTTTTTATTCCCTAAGGATCTGGGTATTTTTCCTTTAAAAAGGTTTTCAAGGGCTTCTATTTTTTTAGCCCTTCTTCATGAAGAATAAGGGAAAAAAATAATGACAAATTAACAATTACAATAAATATCCAGTTATCATTTGCTTAGATAAATAAGTTTTCATGGTACTGGGCACCCAATTTATTACAGAAAAAAAAAATCAAGCCCACAAAAATTTATGTTAATCTAAAGTCAAAATGGAAGCTCGAGTATTAACATAAATACAGTGTAGGTCACTTTATTAATTTATATTGAAAAAAAAAAATAATAGGTGTTAACTTGTACAAGGTCAAGAGGGGACTGGATGTCTAGTATTTTGGGTTGGGATGGTGATCCGGGGATTTGTTCAAATTGCCATATTTGGAATTTAGAAGGAATTTTTTTCCGTAATATGGTGCAAATGGTGTCTGCTTCATGGAGTTTATTTTTGCCTTCTTCTGGCTCAACATGGTAGGTTTATAGGTTGGACTTGATGGACTTCATCCAACTTCATCAACTATGTTAATAAAAAAAAAAAGGTTAATTTCATTCAGTTCATTTCATTCATTCCATTGCCCATGATCCACTTTTGAGGTTCGTGTGCCCCACAATAGACTGTGGAGCAATGGAAGAAGGAGTACTGGAGTGATGAACAATGTCTTCTTTTATATTATGTGGATGGCCAAGTACATGAACGTAACTTACCAGGGTAAGATATGGCACCACGATGCACCTTGGGAAGATGGCAAGCTATAAAGAGCTAATGTGAAGCTCTGGTCAATGGTCTGATGGAAAACCGAAGGTCTTGACATTCATGTGGATGGTACTGTGATACGTACCAGCTACCTAAACATTGCACAGACAAAGCACACCCCTTCATGGCAGCAGTAGATCCTAATGGCAGTGGACTTTTTCAACTGGATAATGTGCCCTGCTACACTACAACAATGGGTCAGGAATGACAAAGAGCTCAGTGTTGACTTCCCCATATCACAAATAGAGGATTGGCAGGATGCGCTAAAAAAAGAAGTCTAATCCATGGAAGTCGCACCCCACAAAAGAACTTAAAATATCTACTAACTTCTAGGTGCTGGTTGAGATTGGTTACCTTCAAAGGTTTTGTAGAGTCCATGCTTTGATGGGTGACAGTCAGTGGTGTAACTAGGAATAGCTGGGCCCCAAGGTGAACATTTGACATGGGGCCCCCCAATACCCCCAGACCGGCCCCTCCAAACCCCCCCCCGCACAAACCGCATTCCTGCACAAACTATTATGCCCCATAGTGGCCCCTGAACACAGTATTATGCGCCATAGTGGCCCTTGCACACAGTATTATGCCCCATAGTGGCCCCTGCACACAGTATTATGCAGCATAGTGGCCCCTACACACACTATTAAGCCCCATAGCGGCCCTTGTACACAGTATTATGCCCCATTGTTGACCACCCATGAACAATTATTATACTCTGGGGTCTTTTCAGACCACATAGTTTAATGATCGGAGACCCAGGGGAGCATACAAACAAAACAAAAAAAACAATGTTACCTACCTCTCCCTGGCTCCGGCACACTCCGTTGCGCTACTTCGGCCATCTTCAATGTTGGACCAGATCTTGCGTGATCAGGCTGGCGTTGCGACGCATAATGACGTCAGCTGACGTCTGGGACATCACCAAACAGGCCCCAAGCCTGTTGGAGCGCAGGAGAGGTAAGTTACAGTGTTTCTTATGTTCCCTCACCTCCCCTGGGCCCCCCATCGTTATACTCCGGGGTCTGAAAAGACCCTGGAGTATAATGATAGCAGTGTTTGTGGGGGTTCGCGGTAGCGGCTGCTACAGGGCTCTGGTCCCCTTATTGTCCTGGGCTCTGTGGCAGCCTCTACTGCTGCTACCCCAGTATTTATGCCCCTGGTGACAGTTGTTTTAGCCGCACAAGAGAAACTTTCACAATATTACTATTATGCAAAATATTGTATACACATATCTCTCACACATAGTACACATCACCCACACATGCCAGTCATTTATTAGACATGGAACATACACTATCCATAATGGACACATGCCACACACATGGCCATTGGACATATGCTGCACATACTGTGCATGCCAGTCACACCTTAAACACATGCCACACACTACACATTTGGACATGTTGTAAGTGCTGAGGACCCTGTGATCACTATTGTCAATCATTGGCCTCAGCAGTCACATGTGCGTTACCTGTGATGTCACTGCTTTGTTGTGTTATGTCATACCTACCATCTTGCCATCCGTGAAACCCAAATTAAAGATAAACCCTCTCCAAGTATCCCTCACCCTTTCCAGCTCAGCCAATAGTCAATATTCTTCATCTCCTTTGAGCCCCTATGCAGCCGAACAAGTCAAATAGGAAAGACAACCACAATGGACTGGTTTTAGGATCAATAACTATTATTACATTTTTGGTCAGCTTTACTTTCAGGATAATTCCCATCAATGGGACAGATTCTTCAAAAGTCAAACCTGATACACTATACAAGAAAGTGAGCCCTAAAAATTAGTGTGGGCTATTTTTAAAACTATTAACAATATCTAAAGTCATCCATTTGCTTGAGATCGGCCAAGCAATGAATTCTCATGACTCCACTAGAAACCTGCACACTCAGCCAAGGCTAAATGTTTATGTCAACAATAGGGCATTATTGATCCCTCTTTTCCATAACAACTGATGTTGGGGACAGAACAGGTGCACGTAGGGGTTAAGACCCTTTTTGCATGTGGGCCAGGTCAGGTATGACACAGGGCTTGGCCGGATACTAATCTTTTTTCTCTACTATTAGGGTTGTCAAGAGCAGCACAACTTTTTTTAAAGTTTCATGATGGACATCACATAAATTGGCTAATTTTTTATATAATTTTTTTTGCCTATCCGGATTGGAAACTTTGTCCCGATGAGGTTTTTATTACTTAAATTTACATTTTTTAAAATCGGACCTAAATTATAGGTTAGTAGAAAGCTCCTTTTTAGGATATATCAACTCAAAAACATTCATTAATAACTTCAGCTCCATAAAGTGGAGCCTGACTGCGAGAACAACCCATCTGTCCATATGTGTTAGTATGTGTAGGATGCGTTTCAGTGACTCATGATAGATGTATATAGGATCTGACACCATCATAGAGGTTACTTGCAGCCTTCAGCCCACAGCTACCCAAACAAGACTGCTCAGCCCTTAATCTGTTTGCCAAGCGCCTGTTGTTCAGTAAAATGATCAGACTCTCCTACCCATGAAAATATCCAGAAGAACAATTAAGTGACACAAAAATGTTAGAGAAAATCCAAAGCCAACACTTAATGGTCTATGTCATCTTTTCATGATCATAATGTCTCTGACATCTCAATTACTTTATTCATATGTACAAGTTGGTGAATATTATTTTAGTCCATTATTTTTTTCTTAGCTTTGTTTTTTTTGTATTTTTTAATCATTTATAACATATAATGATTTGGATAGATTTATGAATTATTATTTTAGCCCATTTGTCCCAATTATTATTTGCCCATAAGGAGATTGAGTGTTGCAATTCACATTAAGGCCTCATGGCTTTAGAGTCAGGATAGGTGATATAATACACTATATATTGTTGTTTTATGTAGGTGTGAGAAAAATGCTGCAACATAAGAATGCTTTCAAAAACAGAAGGGAGCGTGTCAGCAGACCCCAGCATATCAACCCAGCCCCACAGTTAGTAGGGTCACAAGAATCAAATAGTGGTTTCCCTTTGTGAATCGCTGCCTCCATTAGGCTATTTGGAGCAATGAGGGTGTTGCCTCTTTCCTGTTGGGAGCAATGGCAGTGCACCCATTTCTCCAAAGAGCTAATTTGAATATTGATAAAAACAGCAATATCTCGGCGACAGAGGCACCAATTCACAAAACACTGTGAAATACTGATTCAGGAGACCCCAATTGATCTGCAGGGCTGCTAAACTGAGATTTTCATTCCCAACAGGATTACAATATACAGCACAGTGTACAGTTATTTATTTATTATGCTTGCTTGTATAGCGCCATCATATTCCGCAGCGCTTTACAGATGTCGTCAGTCGCTGTCCCATATAGGGCTCACAATCTACATTCCCTATCAGTATGTCTTTGAAGTGTGGGAGGAAACCGGAGTACCCGGAGGAAACCCACGCAAACACGGGGAGAACATAGAAACTCCTTGCAGATGTTGTCCTTGGCAGGATTCGGACCCAGGACTCCAGTGCTGTAAGGCTACAGTGCTAACCACTTTGCCACCATGAATAATAAAACCTATATCCAAAGCAGAGACAGACTGTCAGCTTTACACACAGACTGAGTTACTTCTAACATAGAACTCTATAGAGAGGCTAATGGGGAGGAGGAGGCTCCTAGAGAGAGGCAGAAACAGAGACAATAAAGAAGCCTAAGTGAAGAAGCATTTTTCTTTACTAAAATATATTACAAATATTCTTACATTCACTTGTACTATTCATCATTTATGAAGTTTTTGTTTTTTTGTTTTTTTTTATTGTGGGTACACTTTACAGACAGGCATTATTACATATTGGGGGGGGGGACTACTAGGGCACTATTACAGTAATAGTTCCCCAACCTCCCCCCATTAATATCCTTACCTTTGTGTGTGTGGGGTGAAGACTATTACCTGTGAGGAGCACTATTACTGTAGCAGTGCCCTAGTAGTGCCCCCTATAAGTAATAGTCTTCCCTACAGGTAGTTTTACTTGTGGAGGGCTCTACTAGGGCACTATTACAGAAATAGTCTGACATACACACAGGTAATGTTATTAACTGTGGGGGGGCACTATTACTTTAATAGTGGCTTAATAGTGCCCTTCTATGGGTAATAATCCCCTCCACATACTGTTACTATAATTACAGTATACTTACCTGGTTAATAATGCAGCTCCTGGGACCAGTTCTGCTCCAGGGACAGGATGTGTGCATCTTCTGTTCTGCTCCCCGGTCACAGCGGCACCAAACCGAAGATTCCAGGAGCAGAATAGAAGATGCACACGTCTTGTGTGCAAAAACAGGTCCCAGGCGCTGCATTAGTAACCTGGTAAGTGGAAAATGATCTTATCGTGTAGGCTACACCAGTAGGTCACTCTTAAAATGGCACCTGTGGACATTTACCAGGTATCGGACGATGCTCGTATGGTGCATGTACTGCCACGTATTACACAGAGCATAGGAGCATCAACCAACACCTAGTTGTCTACAGATGTCCCCAATGACTGAGGCAGCTTGGTACTAAGTGATCCATAGCCCGTTATTGGTCCATGGGCCATTCATTGGGGACCTCTGCTTTAAGATACATAGTAGCAGTTATGGCCACTTTATAAAAGCAAAAACACACAATGTGCACAGCTTTATAACTTCATATCATATTTTCTTCCATAAAAATGATTTGCTTATTCTCTATGACCAAATTCTCAGCAACGCTTGCTCCGAATATTCTGACAAGTTGTAATTTGAGACCAAACATGGCACCATAATCTTCCAGAATATACAACAACAGAGAGTATTGCACCCATTATACAAGTTTGTACTGTATAAACTGCTAGGGATGTGTCTGTTGACTAATTAGTGTTGACTAATCCTAAAAGCAATCAGCAGAATTGTGAATACAGCTCTGGAGTGTAATAAATTCTTAATACTAAATTCTTAAAAGTAAAGGAAGGGTTATTAATTGAGATGGGCGAATCTCTGAAGATTCATTTCTGGTTTGGCTAGTTCGGCCCAAAGATTCATTTAGCGTTTGGATAGATCTGGAAGTAAAATTATTATATTTTGGGGTCTCTTTAGGGGAGGCCCAAGGGAATTGTAAAAATATAACAAACAGTTATACTCATCTTCCCTCAACTTTACTGGGCCTCCTCGTGGAGTCTAGTGCGCTTCTCTGGGTCAGGACACTTGTCAAGCCCCATGTGACCATTATTACTCAGAACCTGATCCTTTTTCCAACTCTAACCTCCTATTACCATGATGCACTGGATATCTGTGCATGTACAGATACTACCTGATGACCGGCTCATGTGGCTGCATGCGTACTATCCAAAAAGACTATTGTGCAAAATAAGCCCTCTTTCCTCTTGTGTCATAATTTCATAAATTGTTAGTTCTTGTGAGTAGAATTGTCATTCATCATGTGTTACAATGTATCCAGCCATAGTAAGTAGAGATGGGTGAACTGGTTCATAACGAGTCAGGTTCTTTATGAAATTTAATGAAAAATTGTTGTTTGACTGAGCCCCAAATTTTTGTGGTTCACCTAGAATGAGTCCACCAAAGTTGATCAGATCTCAGTAGTTACGTGGAGGGCGTTGATATCATCATACTTTGAAACCACAGCGCCTTCACATATGATGTAGCATCAAAGCGTGATGATGTTAATCCCCCCATTTGATAGCTGAGATCCAATCACAGGTCTCAGTAGTTGTTTTGAAACCAGAAAACATGGCGGACAGCTTGGGGGAAAAGACCATAATCCTGAAGGATGCCTTGGCAGAAACCATAAAGGTGAGTACATTTTTTTGCACACCTTCCCTGGTCTCTGGTCATTATACTATGGGTCTCGAAGAGACCCCAAAGAATAACAATCAACTTTCCACTTCACTTCTGGTTTAGACTGAACAAGTTTGGTCCAAAATGGATTTTCCCAATGAACTTGAATATTTGCAAAATTAATTTTGCAATGTTCGACCATTACTAATAGTAAGGGATCACTGTGGACCCGGCACATGGCCATCACTGGAGGATTTGTTGGATCTGTGTTGTAATACATATATGTGTATTACATTGAAGTCAAATGACACAGGAGGAAGAAGGTCTCCTTCCACTCCATGGAGAATTAGCACATGCTATTATAAATCGAGAAGACGTCTGCTTAGCCTATTGCATGTCAACTATCAGTAAAGACGACAGAGTTCCCACGAGAAACTGTAATTAACACATTGTGTAAACCAGATGCTTGATGCCTAGACGTCTGTGAAATGCAAACCGCAACCTGACTAGAAACTTATCCGAAGGTATGTTCTGCAAGATTCACAAAAATATGTCTACGTCCTCAGAAAGCAAAGAAGAAGCTGCAATTGATGAAGCAAACTTGCCACATGAATGTGAATGAATGGTCTGCCGAGTGTTCAACACTTCTCTTCTCCTTCTTCTTTTCAAAAGGAATTTTTCACCCCGGGCCAGAAGCCTTTGTGTCAGGAAGACTGTCTCTTCTCTATACTCAAAGGCTGTCAAAGATGACTGAGATTTGAAACTCTTTCTGATGTTGATGGGGTCAAAAGAGGCAGAGCTGCAAACTACTGCTCACTGTATGGAAAGATATCTGGGACCAAAGCTAAGGATGTAGCAGAGTTGAGTCTTGTTTTTTAACTCTATCGGCCTTTATTTGAGTCTGAATAATATGAATAAGCGCTGTGGTCATCAGATGAGTTTTGGGATGTTTTTGGATAAATATAATAATGTGATAAAATTATGGAGGAATTATTTATTTCATATATTTTCACATTCATCTATTTTTTGTTAATTCTTTAAGGTTCCACTTCTGCCCAAGTCTCCAAAAATACATCATTAGGCAGCTGACTTTTTGACTTGGCTATGTCAGGTGATTGGTCAAGACCCTCACTGCACATATCTATAAGCTCCTCCCCATAGACTCATTCAGAGATTTGCTAACCTCTCAGACTCATTTGCAGAAGGAAATTTATTGAGTAATGTAATGTTTTCTCTAAAAATAAAAATACATACATTAGAACTATATAATGAATTAATAAGTAACACATTATTAGTTGTGATCAGTAATAGTGTAAATAAAAATGATGTCAATTATTTTTCTTCTATTTTTAACACATAAAAGGAGCTTAGGAACAGGGGTGGAATGAAAGGCTCATTGGCCCTAGTGCAAAAATTCAGATTGAGCCCCCCTTCTCTTTATCCAAAAAACTATACTAGAAATATATCACAAAGGATAAAGGTGTTGTTCAACTATCCAAAATACCAAAAAACAAAACATATGAACAACTAAAACATAACTTTTAATTGGTCAAATATAAAAAAAAATGGCTAAAAATAGCCACCTATCTCTGATGAAAGCTCAATATGTATACCTAAGTCTGAATAAATGGATATATAGAAAAACTCCAAAATTTGAACCTGTTAATGAACTAATATTGCTGTCTGGGAACATTAATTATATGAGATACAGCAGTTTGGCAATATTAGCTCATCAACAGGTTCAAATTTTGGAGTTTTTCTATATATCCATTTATTCAGACTTAGGTATACATCTTGAGCTTTCATCAGAGATAGGTGGCTATTTTTAGCCCCTTCTCTTTATCCGACACCAACCTAAAACTTCCCCTGATAGCCACACACCTTGCCCTTTCCAAGAGCAGGACAGTTAGTGTGGGGTTCACATGGTATAAGTTTGGACTACAATGGAATGGATAACTTGGCAATGCTATATATACCATTACCGGGATAACATGAAGCTCCTGGGTCCCAATGCCAAATCTGTACCATTTTGGGGAGAGACTCCTTATGGACCCCTGTTCCCAAGTGCAACGGCACCCTCAGCACCCTCTCAAGTTATGCCCCTGTATACCATCTGCATTACATAATTTGGAGGTACATCTTTAAAGGAGTTGTCCAGGAATTTGACAAACTCTGGATAGGGATTGGGGTAGGTGTAACATATAATAAAAACATACTCACCTGTCCCTGGTGTTTCGAAGTACTCCACCGGATTCCATTCATTCACGCACTGTGGCTCGGTTCCCAGAAGCACTGCATCCCACGTGACCACTGAGGCCAATCAATGCCAATCAGTCAGTGGCCTCAGCAGTTGACATGAGAGGTACTGGTGACGTCACATATGTCACCGGTCCCTCTCCAGCTAGCACTGTGGCCTCACATGGGACGCAGGGCTTCCATGGACCAAGGCACAACAGAATGACAGAAAGGACTGCGATAGAGACCACCGGAATACTGGGTACAAGAGTGTATAAGAGTACCGGGTACAGGTGAGTATGCTTTTTTTATGTTGTACCTGTCCCTGGCCCCTCTGGAGTTTTTCCATATTCCTGGACAACCCTTTTAAGGCAAGGCCAGGCATGGTTGAGATGTAGCCAGGATGTGGCTGATAACCATGTGGAGAAGTCAGCCACGAGTGATTTCTATTAGATCATGAAGAATTTATCGGCTAATGATTGATCACTGATCATGGCTGCATGGTTGTGTGGGTATACATGCCTGTGTGTTTTTCAGCAGCCACATCTGGTTTGGTCCAAAATATGAGCTTGTGGCAGCTGATAAATCATGTATGTCTCATATGTAACTATAATATATACAGCATCTATATCCCAGGACCATGATGCATATACTGTATTATACCACATATGCACTATATACTGCAGTATATAGTGACACTGACTATATACTGCAGTATAACAACAGCAAATCTGCGATCTGCAGATATATAAGGAAGCTCACACCTTAGCTCCCTATGGATTAGAGAGCTATTATTGCCAAGAGCAGTCCAGGTCAGGAGATGAGAACCTGGAGCAGCACCTGCACATATCTCTGTCAGCTAAACAATAAAAAAGTTATAGGCGTCAGAATACGGTGACCCCAGGAAAACCATTCATTTTCAAAAAGTGACGTTTTATTTGTAAAAGTGGTAAAACATACTAAAACCAATATAAATCTGGTATCGCCATAATCGTAATGATCCGGCAGACAAAGCTGCCATGTCAGTATTAATGCAGAGTGAACGTCGTCAGAACAAAATGCCACAAATTATAATAGAATCGTGGGTTATTTCACACACAGACCCCCAAAAATTTAAATAAAATCTAATCAAAACATTATATGTACCCCAAAATGGTGGCAAATGAAAGTACAACTCAGCACACAAAGAATAAGCCCTCACATTGCTATGGAGACAGAAATAAAAAAGTTATGAATTTTGGGAGGCGGAGAGGGAAAATATGAAAAAAGTTGCAGAACATCAATGTCCAAACTACCCTGTATCCTTAAAGGGTTAATGGGTTAAACAAATAGATTCACATAAATAGGAAAATGCAAACAAATTTATTGTTAAAAACAATTAAAAAGCATCAAAGTGCGTACAATAAGAAAACTCAGACTGTCGCCATGATAGATGGTTAGCCTGTCCCCACCCCCCTAGAGTTTAATAGACATATGATACCTCGATAACAAAATACTACACGTAGCTGAAATCCATTCTGACAAACATAACCGCACATCACAAAATAACAACTTGAAACAATGCGAGGCGGGTAGGAATGACCCCAGGCGTATCGCCAAAGGCTTTCTCGGGGGTGTATGTATGCACAATGCTTGAAGATGTGGCATTTTGTTATTTTGTGACTTACCTGTCCCCAGTGCTCCGGTGTCCTCCCAGTGTGGTCTGGTCCTACTGCTTAGCTGTCTTCTTGCAGTGGAATTCCTTGTCAGCTGTGATGTCCCGTGTCCCTTCCGCTGAAGCCGCTGATTGGCCTCAGCAGTCACATGACCACTGAGGCCAATCTGCAGCCTCGGGAAGTGACACGGGATGTCACAGGTAGTGACATCCCACGACCTTCACTGAGGCCACTGATTGGCCTCAGTGGTCACGTGCGGCAGGGACTTACGCCGGAAGACAATAATGGACTGATAGGACTGCGCTGGAAGGCACCGGCGCATCGGGGACAGGTGAGTATGATTGTTTTTTAATATTTTTTTCACCTCCCCTGGGCCTAATTAAAAAATAAAATTTAAGAACCCAGTCGCAGCAGTGGCCACTGCAACCCCCGTAGTTATGTCACTGCTTATATGTTTGACAATATTGTACCAAAAAGAGCTACAGCTCATCTCACAAGAAACAGGACCTCATAAAGCTATGCTGGTGAAAAAATAAAAGTTATGCATGTAGGATTGTTGTAAACCAAAGCAATAACCGAAAAAAATATCTTCTGGATACCTGAACAAATGTAGCACCCAAATTTCCAGCAGTATAGGGATATGGGTTAAAAACAAAAAACAAAAACAAGCTCTACTCATCCATCTCACCGATTCCCCACTACTTCTGTTCCAACATTTACCTGCTTCCTTTTGGTCTCCCGTTCCTGGTCTTAACGCAACACACAGGAAATGCCTCGAAAGGCCCTCTCATGGTGGACAACATGGAGAATAATATATTTGTAATTTTTTTAACAAAAAACAATCCAAAATTTTTTTACAAGAAAAACCATGACAAATGTAGATTTAAGGGGGTGTAGTATACTAGGAAAATGAAAGACGTGGAGGCATAAGGGGGACTTAAGGACCCATATAAGTTTGGAATGGCGCCAGTGCCAAGTTACGATGTCAGTTCTGCTACATCTTTATTGAGGATGTAACTTATTTTTCATTAAAATATGGGGTCAGAAGTGAAAAAAAAGGTAATAGTCACATAGAGCATAGTAATATAATAGAAGCATCACACGGAGACAACACATCATTGGCGGCGGTATAGCTCATAGCAGGCTTTCGGCAGTATAGTTATTAATAGTACTCTGCTTAATCAATGCATTAAATCCTCCAATGTGTATTTCAAGCGGTGGATTGGTAATGTTACCATGACTGCGGATGCAGGAGCTAGACAAATCTTCTCTTGGCTTTAATATGAGATAGTGAGGCATAGTATTCTTGTCTGATGTGCAATACAGGAAGAATCATAGCTTGGGGCGCCATGCAAAATTCAAGTGGAGAACATGAAATAGGAATCTCTCTGTGCAAGATATTCCATGACTTTAATGAATTAATAGAATTAAAATTGTGGACCTAAGTGTCTTCCTCTCCTGGTTTAACCAAGTCGCATCAAGGTCTCCATTTTCTATGCTTCATTTTATTCATTTATTTATTTTACTTTGAAGAACTCGTCTTATTTTTCCTCTTTGGATATAGTTTTTCTTTAATACCATTTATTGGAAAAAAAGAAATTCTGCCAAATTGGGTCTTATTGAGAATATTTATGAGTTTGAGGATTTTAAAAGGGTTTCCCGGTTTTATAGGAATAAAGGTTAGAATGAAAAGTTCTACAATTTTTCTGTATTTTAGCGATCAGTAAAAGGAAATAGTCTTGTCTACAATCTTAGAAGATCTGGTGCACGATGGGGCATATTTACTAATATCACTCGGTATTAGTCCAGTGCAGAATATCAGTGTGGCATGAGGGGTAGATACCAACATGGTGCACGCTGATTGGTGAAAGGGACATTAATGAGTTAAAGGAGTTGTCCAGGAATTTCAGGTTTCTGTAAGGAGGCCGGGGACAGGTAAAAAATTTAAAAAAAACATACCTGTCCACAGTGCTTCGGTGTCTCCCACCACTGTCTGGTCCTGCAAGACCCTGGGGCTTGTTCCGGTGGAAGTCCTCGCCACACATGACTGCTGAGGCTGCAAAATCTGCTAAATCTGCTGATTGGCCTCAGTGGTCATGTGCGGCGAGGACTTTCACCGGAACAAGCCACAGGACCGGACAGCGGTGGGAGACACCGGAGCACCGGGGACAAGTTTTTTGGTTTTTTTTTTACCTTCCCTTGTAGAAACCTTAAATTTCTGGACAACTCCTTTAAGAAAGGTTATGCTGGTTTCACTTAAGCAAAATTTAGAGATATCAGAAAAAGTTGTAGGGAATGGGTTTCTATTTAGCGGCCACATACAGCTTGACCACCACACATGATGTGATCCTTCTTGTTTCTTTACATTACCAAAATAGTGACAATAGTTCTCAGGCAAGTTTTACATAAAAAGTTTGAAGTTACTGTATTCGAGCCTCAAAACACACATAAATGAGTTCCCTCCCAAGAGTCATTACTAGGCACCAGTGATGATCTTTGTCTGGTGGGGATCAGTCTCCTTGAGATCCATCCTATGGGTAAGGTCTATCAGACCCTCTCTGTAAGAATTTACTGGTTGACTGTTCGTCAGTGGTTTAAAAGTTGTCCCATGTAAGGTTTATATTGAACATCAGATCTTCTCTGTACCAATTTCCTGATTGTTCATCAGGGAGTTGAGAATGTGTCCCATGTTATGAGGTGACCATTATAAACCATAATAAAAAAGACCAAACCAGAAGACATTGATGTGGTCACCAGAAGACAAGGTTGGCATTGCACATCAGATCTTATTATTAGTGGTTTGAGAAGTTGCCTTATGTTAGGAGGGGACCATTATGGAAATCATCAAGACAACATTGAGAGTCTTGAAGACTAGTGTTGGGCAAATCTGAACTGTTTTCGACCAGAGTATTCCAAACCGTTTGGTTTTTAACTGATGAGCTGTGTCTTCTTCCTCTGGGTGCTCTGGAATTCTTCTGTGACATCATGCACTCGGGGTCATTGCTGAGGCCTGTCATTTGGCCTCAGTGGTGACATGGGCACACCGAGCGTCGAATGCTCTTCTGTGAGACCATGTGGAAGCCCGAAAGAGGTGGGGGAAGGCGAGTATAAATGTTTTTTGATATATGATATTGATGTGGTTAAGGGGGATCAAGGTTTGTATTGTACATCATATCTTCTCTGTATAAATTTCCTCATTGTTTGTTATTGGTTTGAGAAATTGGTGTGGAGCACACCATTATAAACCATCATAGAAAACAAGACAACTTTGAGCACTTGAAGAGCAAACTAGATGTGGTCATGAGGAGACAAGGTTGGTATCACACATCTGATCTTGTTCATTAGTGGTTTAAGAAGTTGTCCCATTTTAGGAGGGGACCATTATAAAGCATCATAGTAATCTTCAAGACGACATTGAGAATCTTGAAAACCAAAGCAGATGATATCGATATGGTCACCGGCAGTCAAGGTTTACATTGCATATCCCATCTTCTGTGTACAAATTTCATGACTGTTCATCTGTGGTTTGAGAAATTACCCTATGTAAGGAGGGGACCATTTTTAACCATGATAGAAATAATCAAGACAACATGGAGAATCCTGAAGACCAAACCAGAAGACGTTGATGTGGTCATCTGGAGATAAGGTTTGTATTGCACATCAGGTCTTTCTTGTATGACTTTCCTGATTGTTTGTCCGTGGTTTGAGAACTTGTCCCATATTAGGAGGGAACCATTATAAACCATCAAGGAAATCATCAAGATAACAATGAGAATCTTGAATACCAAACCAGAAGACATTGATGTGGTCACCAGGAGACCAGGTTCTTCTTAGAAGTTTGGTTAATTTGGTGTCTAGTGAGGAGATAACATGGATTCTTCTGCTATTTTGGCCCACACCTTTCCAACCGATAAAAATAACAATTTCAGACCTGATAACACAATGTGACAACTATGGTTACCGTGTAACTGATCCGTACAACCTAATATCTCCAGCCTCATATTTTGACATGTTAATAACCTCTGAATTGTATAACTATCCACTTCAAATTTGTCAGAAAAATAGACACAAGACAAATAACTTGTGGAAGTTTACATTTTTACATCCGGATTAAGTCATCCTCCACCCATCTGATAAAGAAGCCTTTTCAGAATTGACATTTTTACGAAAATTTGTTTTTAAGTAATCCTGTGTAATTCAGAAATATGGCTGGCAAGGATTATCTATAGGCAATGCAAAATACAAGGATAATGTTCACCGCCTGACAAATGGAAATATACGTCAGGTACTAATCTACTGTAACTGCACTTCATGAGCAAAAAACACAAGGATACGGCAATACTCTATGGGTGCTGAGATATACTAATGCCTAATTTATTTTATATTGCCTTTATGGCTTCTTTATTATACTTTATATATAAGGTCCAAGGCACACAAGTCCATACATTGTGTCAGCCCACATGCCAAGACAAGACGACTTTATTGAGATGGACCTTAATGTCATAACCGTACAACAAAAGTCTCCAAGTACCCAACATTTACAGTGCATTAAATATTACAGGATGTACCAAGTGCCATCTGTACACATGGTGTGTCACACTATTTGTGTATGCTCCTCCCATTTGTCCAGAGTTGGGGGCACTTTGAGCATATATGATGTATTCCTAAATAAAAATGCAATACAGTTACAGAATTATATCATCATGAATCACCATTTAATGAACAAAACAGAAATACTGTTTAGTGACCAAATAATTCAATAAAACAATTCCTAAATTATACTCCGATGCACTATCCAAATAATACCGCTACATAGATCAGTGGAGAGCAGAAGAAAGAGGGGATTGTGCATCTGCACATTTTCTCTATTGTCTGGCACTGGTAGTGTATGTGAGCCCCTACAGACTACTGAAATAGAATGTTTTACATTCACTTTTGGGTTCCTTCTTATTATGGGTAACTACCAGGCTGGCAGAAGTAGCAGCTTCTATGGAGCCCAAAAAGTAAGGGGACCATCATGCAATTAGTGATACCTATGAATGATGAAAGGGAATGTGGAAAACTGACTGAGCCTCCGTTACATTTCTCCATAATGTCTGCATTTTACATCATTATAATTACTTCATATGCTATGTCACAGTGAACACAGTGATCTATTTGTGTGTTTATTATCCCTGTACTGTGACATCACAGTGTGTATTATCTCTGTACTGTGACATCACAGTGTGTATTATCTCTGTACTGTGACATCACAGTGTGTATTATCTCTGTACTGTGACATCACTGTGTATTATCCCTGTACTGTGACATCACTGTGTGTATTATCCCTGTACTATGACATCACTGTGTGTATGATCCCTGTACTGTGACATCACTGTGTATATTATCCCTGTACTGTGATATCACTGTGTTTATTATTCCTGTACTGTGACATCACTATGTTTATTATCCCTGTACTGTGACATCACTGTGTGTATTATCCCTGTACTGTGATATCACTTTGTTTATTATTCCTGTACTGTGACATCACTGTGTGTATTATCCCTGTACTGTGACATCACTGTGTGTATTATCCCTGTACTGTGACATCACTGTGTATATTATCCCTGTACTTTGATATCACTGTGTTTATTATTCCTGTACTGTGACATCACTATGTTTATTATCCCTGTACTGTGGCATCACTGTGTGTATTATCCCTGTACTGTGATATCACTGTGTTTATTATTCCTGTACTGTGACATCACTGTGTATATTATCCCTGTACTGTGATATCACTGTGTGTATTATCCCTGTACTGTGATATCACTTTGTTTATTATTCCTGTACTGTGACATCACTGTGTGTATTATCCCTGTACTGTGATATCACTTTGTTTATTATTCCTGTACTGTGACATCACTGTGTTTGCTCTTAAAGGCAGCACAGTGGCTCAGTGGTTAGCACTGCAGCCTCGTAGCGCTGGAGTCCTGGATTCAAATCCTGCCTAGGACAACATCTGCAAGGAGTTTGTATGTTCTCCCCGTGTTTGCATGGGTGTATTCCGGTTTCCTCCCACACTCCAAAGACATACTGATAGGGAATGTAGATTGTGAGCCCTATATGGGACAGTGACTGTCAATGTCTGTAAAGTACTGTGGAATATGAAGGAGCTATATAAGAAAGCATCATCAATAAATATTATCCCTGTACAGTGACATCACCATGTTTATTATCACTGTATTGTGACATCATTGTGCATTATCTCTTATTGTAAAGGAGACCAAAATAATCATATAGTTTTGATGTTGCTTAAGGTAGTAATGGTAGAGTGGTGCCCCATTACCAGTTTGCTATGGGGCCACATGGTTTTTTAGCACCTACTTTTGAACCACCAGCTACTGGGCCCCTTTGAGCACATTGATGGGGCTCCTGATGACCAGTATTGCCCTTCTGTTGGCCCTGCACACTACTGGAATAAAATTCTTGCCTTTTTCTCTCTGTGATCTGCCTTGGCTGGCCCCCATGGCAGCTCCTTTGCCTGTTGCCCTGGTATATCCACCCATATCCACCATATTACTATATATCCATCCTAAGCAGGTTAAAGGCAGCTATTTTGAGCTGGAATGACCATCAAGTCCTTGACATAAAGCACCTACATTCCTAATGTATCAGTAAAATGTTAGGTTCCCTTTATGCTCCTGTGGCCGCAGTTCTTGTAGCCCAGGCTCTTTAATGTCTCGCCACCCCTATCTCCAGGATTGCTGCGGCTATTGCTCTATTTATTTGATGCCCACGTCTCTTCTCTCCAAGTTATCATATTGATTTTCACCTGTCACGGGCTATGTCTTCTTACTGCATTCACGTGTAAATATACTTTATGCTATAGTCATTGTGTATGTGTTTCTTATCAAACAAAGAAGCTTCCATAATGTATGACCCCCCCTCCTTCTACCACCCCCCCCCCCCCCCCCCATAAAATAGCCTAAGGAAGCTGCACTGAGTGTATTACCTAATATAGAAACATTGATAAAGTCTTCGCTAGATATAAGTACTCTCAAAACAAAATTGCATAGCTTTTATTTAAGGGGAAAAAAACAACAACAAACAACAATGCTTCTGCTAGATTAACCATTCTTCAGCTTATGTCTCCTGCCTGGAGCCCTGTGGGACGTTGATGTCCTTGAAAGAATGGTACAAAGAAATGCCAGAGGGCACGAGCTGATATTATCATTCACATATCAAATTTGTTACACCACTTTATCGGTCACAGGGAAAGCAATTATAGTGCAGTTCAATTTTACGCTCAATGGTTGAACTGGGGATCAAAGTCAGGTTTTTTTTTTCCCTGTTGGAAAAGCGTTAACCTTTTTATTAGTTATTTATAATAACAAAGCAACACCTCGTGCCTCGCTCACATAGTGTACTGTATATATACATGGCATCAATAGACCAAGACCAAATCCAAAAGCTTCAAGTTCATTTAGATTGAGATTACTTAAGGTTGTTGGAAAGAAAGAAGCATAAAAAAGCTAAATTTTTTTTTTTGAATTTTTACATATAGTTTCCTTTTTGATATGGAGAAAGTAACCTTAACGGAACACTTAAGCCAATACCTGGAGTACGATTTTAGGAGGTCGGGGTATGAGACAAGAACTTTGCATGCCCTTAGGTCATGCACTAGATACTGAATATTGCTAGTTATGTTCAGAATATTCCTTTATGTCAATCCCATTTATCAGGACTGCAGCAGAAGAATATCATTCTGAATTTGTAGGAGCAAGTGACCTCTTGGCATATTTTAGGTCCTTTAAAAAAAAAAAATCTTCACCTATTGTTATATGTTTTTGTAATTTGCCTACAAGTTAGTTTTTATGATGCCAAAACCTGGAGCAGGACTTGAAGGCGTTGTGGCATGACACAGGGATTCGAAGAACACATGCCCTTAGGTCCTCCACCAGACACTGTATACCATTAGTTCTGCTGAGATTACTCTTTTACTTCAATCAGTTTATCAGAAATGCAGAAGAAGAATATCCTTCTGGTTTTGTAGGATTAAGTGACCTTTTAGCACATTTTAAAAAATAAAACTTTAGCTATTTTTTTATATGTTTTTGTAATTTGACTTCAAGTTAGATTGTTTGAAACAGTCAACCTGGTGTAGGACTTGAGGAGGTCGGGGCATGACACAGGGATTTAAAGAACACATGTCCTTAGGTTATGCAGTACATATTGTATACTGTTAGTTATGTCCAGAATATTCCTTTATGTTAATACGGTTTATCAGAATTGCAGCAGAGGAATATCACCCTGATTTTGTAGGAGCAAGTGACCTCTTAGCACATTTCAGGTACATTTTTGTAATTTGATTTCAAGTTCAATTGTATGAAACACTAAAGCCAGAACCTGGTGTAGAACTTGAGGGCATTGTGGCATGACACAGGGATTTGAAGAACACATGACCTTAGGTCCTCCACTAGATACTGTATACCATTAGTTTTGTTGAGATTATTCTTTTAGGTCAATCCAGTTTATCAGAAATGCAGAAGAAGAATATCATTCTGGTTTTGTAGGATCAAGTGACCTCTTAACACATTTGAGATGTTTTTGTAATTTACCTTTAAGTTAGATTGTTTGAAGCAGTGAAGCCAAAACCTGGTGCAGGACTTGAGGAGGCTGGGGCATGATATAGGGATTTAAAGAACACATGCCCTAATGTCATGCACTAGATACTGTATGCTGCTAGTTATGTCCAGAATATTCCTTTACATCAATCCAGTTTATCAGAATTGCAGCAGAGGAATACCTTTCTGATTTTGTAGCAGCAAGTGACCTCTTCCCACATTTTAGGTACTTAAAAAAAAACTTTAACTATTTTTATATATTTTTGCAATTTGACTTCAAGTAAAATTGTATGAAACACTGAAGCCAAAACCTTGTGTTGGACTTGAAGGCATTGTGGTATGACACAGGGATTCGAAGAACACATGCCCTTAGGTTTTGCACTGGATACTACCATTATTTCTGCCCAGATTATTCCTATCATTCCTATTATTCCTGCCAATCCCCTTTATCAGAATTGCATTAGAAAAATATAATTCTCATTTTGTAGGAGCAAGTGACCTCTTAGCAAATTTTAGATACCCTAAAAAAGTTAGTTAAGTTTATATTTTTTTTTGTAAATTGACTTCAAATTAGATCATATTAAACACTGAAGCCAAAACCTGGTGTGGAATTTCAGAGCTCTAGGCAAGACACAGGGATTTAAAGAACACATTCCCTGAGGGCCTTCACTACATACTATATACCATTAGTTCTGTCCAGATTATTCCTTTAAATTAATTTAGTTTATCAAAATTGCAGCAGATGAATATCATTCTGGTTTTGTAGAAGAAAGACGCAAGTGCATTTTAAATATTTTAAAAATATATGTTAGATTTGTTTATATACTTTTGTAATTTGAGTTGTAATTCAAGTTAGATTATAAGAAACAATGAAACCAAAGCCTGGTGTAGGACCCGAAGTGGTTGAGGATGACACAGGGATTGAAAAAACACATGCCCTTAGGTCTTGTACTAGATACCATATAACTTCAGTTCTGTCCAGAGTATTCCTTTAAGTCAATATGTCTTATCAGAATTGCAGAAGAAGAAGAGCAACCTAGTTTTGTAGGAGCAAGTTACCTTTATGCACATTTTAGATACTTATTTTAATTTTTTTTAAAACTTTAGTTACATGGATATGTTTTTGTTATTTGACTTCGATGTAGATCATATGAAACACTCAAGAAAAACATGGTGTAAGACTTGAGGTGGGCCTGAGGTAGAAATTCTGAGAACAAATGCCCAATCCCCTCAGGCCCTGTATTAGATGTAACATCAGTTTTGCAAAGAGTGTTCCTTTATTCAATTTAGTTTATGAGAATTGCAGCAGAAGAAGACTGCTGATTTTGTAGAGGAAAGTGACCTCTATACCTATTTTGGATATTTTAGTTATATTTACTTGTTTTTGTATTTTGGTTTAATGTTAGGCTGTATGAAACTTAAATTGTTTCTTATGTATTCTTTTTTTTATACTTTCTCTTTTGTTACATATACGTGTCATACAAACTAGAGATGGACGAACCTCACAAGATTTGTTTCAGTTCCTCTTGGGCCAAATTTGTTCTGCACAAACCAGAAGAGCTATTACTATAATAAGTGGAGATCCAGGGGAGGTGAGTAAAAATAACAAACACTTATACTCACCTTGCCTCACTGCTCCTGGGCATTCTTCCGAAGACCTCAGAGTATAATAGTGTTTTGTGGGTGATAAACAGACAAAGTTTAAAGACAGACAATTTAAAGTCCACAAAGCTGGGTTCTTAGGAAAGCACTTTTGGTATATGCCCTGGTGTTTCCACCATCATTGAGACGTTTTAGATGTGCACATTTAGATGTGCTCGACCACCAAGATGACTGTTTTGGTTATCCTATCCAGCCATGAAGAGGTGGAGAAGTAACCACATATGCCTGTGGCCATGTCTTTAAACATTTAACGGCACATTCACACGACTGAGTTTCAGCCGTGAAATTCGATCCATGTGTTGGCTGGATTTACCAGCCTGAACTCTATGCCGGGAGAGGGACTCCTAGCAGTAAAGTGATTTATGATGTTAGGAGTCCCTGCAGTATGTCGCTTGGAGACAGGGACTCTTACTAGCAATAACTGTATTGCTAAGAGTCCTTCTCCTGGTATAAGGTGCAGGCCCATAAATCCAGCCAACACATGGACCTAGTTTCATGGCTGAAACTTGGTCGCGTGAATGCGTCCTAAGGGGATCTCTAGTGAACTGTCTAGATTAGTACCTTTGACTTCAGTGGAGAGGGTCATGCATATACACAGTCATCTTTATTTACCTTTCCTCTTGAATTGACAAACGCAGAAATGTGTGTCACTAGATGACCAATAGTTCAAGACAATTCAAGATAATATTTTATAAAAATTTGGAAAACTGCATGAGCTTCACTCATTTATCTTCCTGGAGATAATTGTAGTGAATTTACAACTGGACAGTAATTTGCATTTGGTCTCTTCATTCTAACAATTAGTGATGTCACTGACCTCATTCATGATATCTTCTGTCTCAGTGACACTCGGAAAATATGTAAGGGTGACTTTTCCACCAAATTTCACCAAAATGTTACATTAGACAAAGTAATCCCAAGTAGTCACCTCTGAAGGATTAATCAATATTGTCTTTAAAAATTATAAATGTTCAAACTTTATAGATCCAAATGCATTTATTTTTTCTTGTTACTTAGGTCTTAGCAACAACCTTAATTTTAATGTCTGAAAATGACACCTTCAAGCCCAAAATTTGTTGTCTTCCATTCTAGCAAAGTTGGTTGAACCTGCCAGTTTAGGAGTAGCTGGCAGGCTATCGTATGTGTAAGGGTGGGTTCAAATTTGGGTGTCTTCTGCTGGACACTTGGGCCCACCAGGGAATCCACCAGTACTCTGGTGGGCCAGTCCAACACTGGTTGGGAAGACATCTTAGGGTGGGTTCACACTTGTGCCGGAGTCCGTCTACCATTCATTTGAATGGGTTTTTAAAGCAATGCGCGGGTGTGCGCTTACACCCTCTGCGCCGCAAATCCAGTTTTTTTTCTCTGGAAACAAAGTCGGACATGCAGGGTGTAAGCGCACACCCGCACATTTCTTTAAAAACCCATTCAAATGAATGGGTTTTTAAAGCAATGTGTCGCTAACCTGTCGCTATCCAGTCCCTATACAGTTTCCCGAGATTTTCAGCTAGATTCGTGGTGGACGGACTCCGGCGCAAGTGTGAACCCACCCTAAGATGTCTTCCCAACCAGTGTTGGACTGGCCCACAAGAGTACTGGAGGATTCCCTGGTGGGCCCAGGTGTCCAGCAGAAGACACCCAAATTTGAAGAGCACTATAATCTATTTCCTAAGGAAGATGGAGGGAGGGCCACCAGAATCCTTTTATCTGGTGGGCCCAAGAAACCTCAGGCTAAAACTGGTCCCAACTCTCCCCTGATAGATGATGTCAGAGGTAAGAAGGACTGGACACATTGGTCCTTTTGTTCTAAGGGAAGATAAGCCATTACAAAGGTGTGTGGAGCAGCATACACCCCTCTACTCTTTGAGAAGACATGCATGTCCAGTCAAACTTTGTGTGAATGTATATAAAAATGGTGGGGGGTCAAGAGGCATAGCCATTGAACCAACAGCTAGGGAGTATGGGCAATTTTTTACAGGTTTCAATATCTTATGTCTCCCTACAGAACTTCAAATGTGCCTCCAATTCGTTTTAGCCTCAAATGGCTGCTCCCAGGTGACAATAGATACGCTAGATTACATAGAGATTTGGTGTCCCTTTAATGAGGTTTTACCATGAACATTACCATATTTAGGTTTGTAGACAATTAAAAGTTAAATATTTTTGCAAATATTGATAATTAAAAATTTTGTACAGTAATAAAGATTTTCTCTAACCATCTCAGTGATGTCAATCTGTTGTTTTGATCGATTGCCAATGGGTACGATCATGAATGCAGGAATGGTCTAGGACTCATCAGAAACCCAGCCATGGAACTTCAAGTTTCATGCATTAAGTTTAAAAAAAATTATCATCAGTGTTTTTATTTTCCCAGCATTTTAGAAAAAAAAAAGACATTGACCGCACATCCCGGTATTATAAATTGATCTACCAAAATGAACACTAGCTTCATAGAATGCATTTTTATACATGTATATAAGCCCACTAGCCACTTCATGGTGACCTATATATAATCGGTCCCTACTCTATTGGGTACTACACTGCATAATGACCGCCATCTCCACCACAGCACCCACAGGGAGAGCGACCCATCAGCCCAACAGTGCCCTGCTATGCCTGTGAGGTGAGGGGGCCCAGAGCGTGGAGCCTTAACCTGGTAGCGGGGGTGCTCTTGTGCCCTGGTGGTGACAGCGTCAATCCAGTGCAGCACCCAATAGAGTAGGGATCCACTATACAGAGATTGTCGAGTAGTGGTGTGCGCTTATACATCTCAATCAAAATGTATGCTAAGAGCCTTGTGCACTTTTTAATAGATTTTCTCTATGAAGTATAGATCAATGTATGTTATACTGTAGGATGTGTGGCCATGTCTCTCATTTTTGATCAAATATGGGTTTTTTTTGCTGACCCGTCTCCATAAGGTAGTGGTAGCGCTTACACCACAATCACCAGTTTATTGAGCTACATATTAAGAGCTTCATTACCTAATCGAAACCAGATGTTTTTTATTTTTTTCAAAAAAATTTACATACCAGGACTAGGGCAATAGAAATACGAGCAGGGCAAAGTCATTGTATGCAGAGTTAACTGGTCATTTATATTAGGGTCAAATGTGAAGGTCAACAAAATTACCATTTGTTTCAAGTTTTTAAAAATTTACCCTCCTCCATTCTGGATTTCTGTGGCCTTTGGCATAGACATGGGGTTCAGACTGTGCAGGATCACGAATGTAACATCAACTCTTCAAAAACTATCAGTTCTTCTTATTCAGTTACTTTTTCAACAATGAGCTAACTCAACCTCTCTCTCAGACATATCATCTTTGGGCTTTACATAGGATGGGAAAATCTCTTGACGCATAAATCTTCCATGACCATAGAATTTTTCTTGCCAGTAGTATGCTTAAACAGTTTTATACTGTGCATTTGGCCATTATACATCAGTATACCTTTGTCTTAGTTTACTATGTTTTTCAGCATAACTATTTGGAATTTTTTTTATTGGTCATCCATGGTTGACATGCCATTAAAGAATACATATACACTTTCTTATGTCTGGAACATATTTTTGGTGGAATAAGTCAAATATGATGCCCAAACCAGGGGCATAGCTATAGGGGGTATAAAGGTTGCAGTCATAAACAGCCATTTTCCACATATGAAGACTACAGAATTAGGAATGACAAATGGTAGGTGGAGGAACCTGTTACATATTTGCGATGGGCCAGGACCTGCAAGTTGATCCCTGGCCCAAATGTGATACACACGTAGTCTTAATCTGGCAATTCCCATTAGAATAATGACTTCTGAACTTGAGACATAAAAAGTCTTTGATGCCGCAAGAACCCATTAGAGGTGAGAGGAGAGACTATATTTTATTTGTCTGCACTTCCCATGAGCCTCCAATTATTATATGTTAGGGTCTGCAAAGCCCTCAGAGTATAAAAATGATTTGTGGGTGGGGAACCCCAAAAATTTCAGGTTCTGAAATTTCTGAAAAATTCAAAACAAACTCGACTCGTTACAAAACAGTTCGCTCATCTTTACTGATAAAAAGAAAGTAGAGATGAGTGGACTTTGAAGATATTCACAAAGTTCATCCACCTGTTTAATTTTAAGTTCAGTCCAAACCGGAGGTGCTCTTATTGTACTCTGGGGTCTCTTCAGACCCCAGAGTATTTATAAGTGAAGGTCCAGGGGAGGTGCAGAAACATAGTAAATTCACCTTCCTTCACCTGTCCTGGGCTTCCACGTGACATCTGGTACTCTCTCCAGGTTCTCTTTGGTCATCATCTTGCCTCTTCCGTCCTCCTGGTTGACATCATGAGCCTTCTGTGGCTGTTGTGAACTGTGTTTGGGTCTTAGCAGTCATGTGAGGCATACCAACATCATGGCGCTTTAAAGCAATTACCATAAGGGAGCCCAGGAGAGTTTAGGAAAGGTGAGTATTAGTGTTTATTATGCTTCCTCACCTCCCATGGCCTTTTTATTATTATACTCTGGGGTGTGAAGAGACCCCAGAGAATAATAGTGATTTGTGGGTGGCAAACCTCAAAAGTATTGTTTTTTGGTATTATTGGGTGAATCGGTTTGCAACAAACTGGATTCAACCAAAATATTCCAAACTGTTTCATTTTTAAGGAAACAGAACAATTTGGGATTTATCTAGGGTGGACTAAAATAGCAACCCCGACATGATTTGCCCTAAATTATTATGCTCTGGGGTCTCTTCATTCCTCAGAGTTCAATTGGTGTAGACCCAAGGGAGGTGTAAAAAAAATAAAAAAACATTTATACTCACCTTGCCTCACCTCTTTTGGGCCTCTTTCGGCATCCGATGATCTGTGTCTTCCTCCTCTAGGTGATCTGGTGCTCTTCTCTGTTGTCATGTGCCTGGGCTCACCACTAAGGCCATTATTGGATGTCATGACACTCATCATATTGTCACCACTGAGGCCCAATCACAGGCCACAGCGGTGATGACACAGAAGACCACTAGACGCCAACCCTGGCACTCTTCTGTGTTCTCGCGTTAAGGAAAAATTTTCAATAGCTCGATAAATGAAATAAAAACAATAAAAAAAGAACATAAAATTATACAATTATAACATAGTTTGTAGATTACACTAAGGCTGGATTAATTTATACCAATAAATTTATACAGTAAAATGGAGGATTATATCATCAACGCGAGACATAATGAAGAAGGGACTTGTTATCTGTGATGGATATTGAGCTAAGTTTTTGTTTTTCTCTTCATTTTCCAGAAGTTAGGTGAAGAGGTCATTGACTGGAGGTGGAAACTAATTCACAAGGTTCTCATGAATGTTTACTATAGGAAATTTAGCCAATGAACTTCAGACTCTACAACAACATCAGCCGCCGAAAACCAAGAGGCAATTTATCTCCTGCATGAATACCCAATTATGCCCTAAAGACACAGTTTTACATTTTTGATTTTTGAAGTGAATTCTCGTGAACTTGGTAAATTCACTTGGGACAATATTCAAGATTACGAAGATTAAGGAATAAATAGAATAAAAATAAGTTCATGATATATTCATGCAGATTGGGTTATTTATGTCATGTCTGTATTACTACATGTAAGTATAAAGTTTCACAAATCCATCAGTAAAAACATAATAATCTATTGATGCTACATAGTAAAATATCCAGTACTGCAAGGTGAAAAAATGTCTTGGAAAAAAAAATGGAGAGTTAAAAAAAATGCTATTTTATCAAGGGCACAAAATCTTTTTTCTTAATCTTATTTTTTTAATTTTATTTAACTGTTTGTAACCAAAAAAAGTTCTTCATATCTTACTGCTCTTAAACCAAAATCCCAGTTTATTTCAATTTAGAGATCTTGCATCATGTCAACAGCCAATCACCGGCCATCGTATTGACACGTCAACCTCACTCACTTCACTGTTCATTGGTCGCTGTGGTCATGTGCCTGGTTGACCCATTTTGGCATATTTCTACAAATCTACATGGGACCTTTTTTTTCTCAGTCCCATTCACATCAATAGGCAAATTGGGTTCATGAAAACGGAAAAAAGTTGAGCATGTCCTATTTTTTTACACACACCAAATGACCAAGAAACTCCGTGAAGTGAAAAAGGCCTTATACTGTACATGTCCTGTATTTTTTGATCATTTTATGGGATTGTCCCCAACTATTTAGAAACCCATAGAACTGGAGCAGCAGGGATCAGCAGGGGACCGTGACTTCTTTTATTGTTTTATAAAATGTTCACTTATTTTCTAAACAATTTTCTCATCTGGACACCCCCTTTAACCTATACCCATCCTTCAACAAACAAGTTAACTGAAAAATCCATGGAAAAGATAAGTGGCATATGAAATTCTGGAAAAATCCATTAGTTGGGGAACAGTCGTCTACATATCGTACATCATTATGAACATTTTCTTTCCTAAAAGTTTTTTCCAGGCCATAATATTCAAATCTTAAAGCAAAAAAATTCAACATAAAAAAACCTCTAAATGTCTCTAAATAAAATTCAACGTATATAGGGCATAGTAGGATCCCATAAAAGTCAATGGTGTCCTATTATGGAGTTGTAGATCAACCCTTAGGAATAATCAAATCAACTTCAAAGTATAGCCCTTTTTTATTTTTTATATTTCACAATTAAAATATTTTTTTAAATTTAATTTTACAAAAAAAAAAAAGTCTAAATTTAAAGAATCTAATATAGTGTAAAATACAGCCATATCACACTTACAATCCCGAGTTCCTTGAGCATATCTACGGTATGATAATTATGCAAAAATTCTAATGTTGGAATCCTAATTATTTACCACTTGCACATGTTTTTGTTTTGTTAACAATGTAACTCAAGTTTAATAGGGAACATTTGGCAAAGGTTACATTATATAATAGAAAAACAGAAACATTTAAGCAGCAAAGCGCATATAGCAGAAAGAAATGAACTCGGTATTCTACAAAATGAGGAACATCTGGAGAAGTCACAACCTGTTCACTGCTTGGTTCAAAAGTTAACTAATGGCTCTCCTCAAGAAATTCGACTACCGATAACCATATGTGGACCTCTAAACTGTTTCTAAGTGTTTTCCTTTTTTTTTTCTCTTTACGTCGGGTTTTTAGGTTTTCCATGATTGATCTAGTTTGTGTTTTGAGACATGTTTGTTTTTGGATTGTGGGAACCATAAGGCAGGTATTCACAAAAATAGATATAGAAAATCGATGTAGAAATCTTCTTTTCTCCTGACATAGTGGAGCCACCTTGCCATCATTTCAGAAATAGGGTATAAATAGATCCTTAGACAGAGCTTAGTAATGTCCATAGCTATATGTGTACATAGTAATTAGAGATGATTATACTGGTTTGGAATGATCCAGATTTGACTTGAATTCTCCAAAAGTTTTGGGTTCAACTTGAACAATTATTGTTAAGAGCAAACACAGTTCAAAATTTAGGACAGGCTAAGTTAGCTCTAGAAACCAGGTATAGCTGAGAGCAATGGTCAGAAAAACAGCGCCCCACCACAGAGCCAAGTCTGGCCTCCAGACGTGTTCACCAGAGCCCCTAGTGGTGGCGATGGACTTGGCAGAATCCTTCAGCCAAAGTTAGCAGCAACTGTGAAGGCACACTATGCTCGGCACACCACAAGTAACAGCAGACCCAGAAGATAGGAAATACTCACCAGAGCTAAGTTGGAGCTGAGGGAAGGCCTGTGAATGTCTGTAGGTGCAGGACAGCAGCAACTGCTGTCAGGCAGGATGGCAGAGTAGTCACATGGTCGTCAGTCCGGTCGGTAATGAGAGGTCAGCGCAGTACAGGAGGATCAGGCAGAAGAATCATCAGTCCGGTTGGCAATGTCAGATCAGCGCGGTACAAAATCGGAATCAATGGAGAGGAGTCTAGGAGGCAAGCAGGGGTGATAATGGAGAGGAGCGTAGCGGCAGAATCGGCAGGCAGAGACGAGGTCAGGTAACGGAGCCAGAAGGTCAGACACAAAAACAAGAGCAGGTACAGGATCAAGAGCTTACCACCAGAGAACTGAATAGCCAGCAGTGAATGGAGGATGGAAGTGACTTTAAAAGACCGGGGACAGACAAGCGCGCAGAACTGAAAGGGACACACATATGAAACAGCAAATGTTAGGAAAGGACTGACAACCTCACAATCGCGACTGTAGAGTTCCCAGGTCCATTTCTAACACTTATACTAACCTTCCTTCACCTCTCCTGTGCTTCCTTGTTACATCCGGGACTTCCTCTGCATCTTCTTCAGTCATCTTCTGGCTTCTTCCAGCCTCCTGGGTGACATCATGGACCCCGGAGGACCACTAAAGCTTGTGATTGGACCTCAGTGGTCAAACAGGGTGCACTGATGTCATGATACTTGCGTTAAAGTGCCATGATGTCATGGTGGCACATGTCACAAGTTTGGCTCTAAATGAAATTTGAAGTAACCTTACAAATATATTCGAAATGAGGTTGCAAGGTTTGCTCATCTTTAAGCCTTCTTTTCTCCAAAGCCTTCTGTCTCTGGAACTGCTCCAGATCTGCTCCGCCTTGCACTTCAAGTGAGTGAGTGATTTCCATTAGGGTAAAACTATGGTCTCATCATCTACATCTTTCGTAATATAATGCATGACACAATTTCTAAGCCTTGGCAGCCGCTACCTGGCACTGGTCACTAAACTTTAATATAGTCCCAGTCTTTTTCTACATCTGCTTTGCTAACTGTTATATGGTGATGTTTCTTCTCCAATAACCTAAGGTTCATGTATATGTGTTTAGGTTTTGTGAGGGTTTCCATCAATCATAGGCCACGGGTGCAGGGGGGGGTGCAGCACAGGTGTAGGGTTATTTTAATTATAGATTACCTATGGGCTTAACATATTAAAAGCAGCACTATGCCGCGGCTTTACAATCCTTTGATGTGTCCTGTTAGACATCTTCCATTTATCCCCTTGCAATGACAAGATAATACAGGGACAGGTGTCTATCCTCTCCATTTATTATTCTCCTGTCTGTGATCACTCACTTCTCCTTTCTTCTTTGAAACTGGAGCAAATATGTACCATTTCTAATGACTCAAGCCGCTCTTCTAGTGTGACATGTCATTGCCTGAGGAGCAGGGGCTACAACGATGACCTCAGATGACTCTCATTGTTTCAAGGTGTTTAAGTAGGATGGAATGCCATACTATACGTATGTATACCTGCTATCACATGCAAGCAGAATGAAGAAAATTGTTGACTTGACAAATAATTTAAAGGGGTCAAGTCTACTGAAGCTAAAGTACAGTGACTTACCTTACTTCACTGATGGACCCCAGAATAAGCCCTCATCATAGAGGATGTTAGATAGTGTGTCTTATTGGGCGAACATCATGAGATTCAGTTTGCAAATATTCGTGAGGTTCGCCAGAAAATTTTATTTTGGAGTGAACTTATTCAATCTGAATGAGAAGTGCAGAGTAAAGTTGATAATTATAATCTGAGGTCTCTTCAGAAGCGAGAAAAATAAAATAAAATGAGCTCACCTTTGCTGTGGCATCCTCCGGCTTTCCGATCTTCTTCCTGTGGCATCTGCCATCTTTTCTGGACCCCAGGTAGTTGTTGACACCTGTTATTGGGCCTCAGTGGTCACGACAAAGATATTAACACCATTGGCCTCCCAAATCACCCTTGAGGCTTGTCATTTGGCCTCAGCAGTCACCTGGGTGACATTGACATTAGCACACTTTGAAGATACAGTGTCATTACGTACACTATAGTGTCAAAGCGTGATGGCATCAATGACCACCATGTGACTACAGAGGCCCAATTACTGGCCTCAGCAATGGAGGCTGGAGAAGTTGGCCGACAGAAGATCAGAACGCTGGAGGATGCCACAGCAGAGTCCAGGAAAGGTAAGTTATAATAGAGTATAATGATCAATTTTCCTGGATTTGTTCAAGGCCAACTCCAAAATTTTCAGGTTCATTAGAACCCAATTTTTTTGGGAAAAATTGTATTCAACCTCACTTATTTAAAACTGGTTCTCCCAACACTAATAATGAAGTGTCCCATAGGAAGTATTAGTCATGTATTTACCTGCAGGATATATATATCTTATGTTCTTGTGCTGTTTTATGCTGTTTTCCAATAGTTTGCTCCATTTGAAGCCATTCACTACTGTGTCTTTAGCTGGGTTGTACCATTTGGGCCGTTTAACACCTGTGAGCAGAAATGGTATATCTCGCAGCACTTTCTAGAAGATGGGAGGAGTTTATCTTATTTAAGTCATCCCTGTTCTTTCAGTAGTTAGCTCAGTTAGAGGCCTAGTTAAAGTCAGATGGAGTTGTATCTAGAGTTCAGACCAGATAGTTAGTGGCAGAACCCCTGAAGCAGGCTAGCCCACAACATCGAGCCTACCCAAGCTTACAGAGACAAAAATTCCTGATTTGTTTGAAAGCCCTTCCACTGCCAGATGGTGAAGATCGCTTGTCCTCAGTACCTTGTTCCATCTACCAAAGAGGTAAATTGCTTAGACCAAGGAAAGGTGATAGCAATTGTGCTGGAAAGAGCCAAGAGAGCAAGGAATTAAATAGCACAAGGTCAGACTTGGTTTATTAAGTCCATGGTTCACCCAGAAGAAATGCATGAAAGTGTGTGAAATATTGACACTCCTATGGTTAGCTACTATGTGGGGTTTGTAACTAAAAGAGATGGAGCCACTATTATGGATGGACATTATAAACATGGAGTAAACATGTCACAAGCCGAACCTGCCAACTGCTTCCTTATAACTGCACTTACCATAAAGGGTACTCCATCTATCATTACACATCACTCAGGAGACCACACCAAGGGCCTGCCCCGGTAAACTATGACCACCACTATCACCATCAGTTCATCCCTCCGTTACTGCACTGTCCTGGTTCTGTGGGAAATTTGGCAAGAAAGAAGGTAGCTGCCACCATGACCAGACCATGATTAGCGATGCCCAGAGAACGAAGCCAGTAGTCATTTTGGGCCTACTGTAACTTCCACCTCACAATGAGCCCAGTGACCTGCAATAACTTCAATTTTAACATAATCCTATTCATCTAAGGCACATTTTACAAAGCTTTGCTTCCAGGAATGTACAATCATGGTCAAAAGCCATATCAGAGTTTCAGAGAATCTGGAAGGCCCAGGTTCTGACACAATAATGGCCCTCAGTGGTCCAGCAGAAGACAAACCCCATGATTTTGGTGCCAGTTACTAGGGTTTACTTTTTTATGGGATGACTGACAATAAGCCTATTAGATCTTATGAATGATGGCTCAGATTTATGAAGACTGGCCTTCCTCACATCAGTTTTCATAGCCCCTCTAAGTGTACACCTCCTCATAAATGACCCAGACACTCCACCAGTCCATGTGTTTCGATGGGAAATGTACAGCTTAGATGGGAAATGTACGACAGTCCATAGCTGGCGTACATTTCCTACATCGTTGTTACACCAAATATCCGATGATAAATCTGGCAGGGCCAATGCCAAAGGTGGCCCAGAATCGAAAAAGGTACCGTTTTTTTGTACAAATCATCTCAACTGCTGTACAAAGCATAACAATTATTTTCAATGATAATAAGTATTGTTGGGTGAACCTCATGAGATTCGTCTCGCCAATATTTGCAAAGTTCATCACACACCGGAAATTAAACTATTATACCCTGGGGTATCTTCAGACTCCAGAGTCTAATAAGTGGAGACATAAAGGGAGTCTTATAATGATTGCCGAGTTTGGAGTTTTCTTCCCCTGACATGGGGTAATTGACAACAGCCTCATGGAGTTTTTTTTTGCCATCCTCTGGCTCAACACTGTAGGCTTATATGTTGGACTTGATGGACCTGTGTCTTCATCCAACCGCACGTACTATGTTACTATGTAACTATAACAAACAGTCATACTCAGCTCTTCTGGACTCCATTGCAGCGTCCTGTGCAGGCCACTATGCTCTTCTGGCCTTTTCCAGCCCCCTGAAAAGCATCAGGGGTCTCTGGGGACCACTGAGGCCTGTGATTTGACCTCAGATGTTACATAGAGTGCACTGACATTTGTGTCTAAGTGTCATGACCTCGGAATACCCATGTGACCTTTGAGGCCCAATCACAAGACTTGGCAATCTTGGCAGTCACTGATGTCATTCCCTGGGACTCCACTTATTATACTTTAGGGTGTGAAGAGACAGCAGAGTATAATAGTGATTTGTAGATGGAAAACCCTAAAAATTTCAGATTGGTCCAAAGCCGAAATTTCTGGGAAAATCCGTAACGAATCCAGCTCATTATGAACCGGTGCACTCATCTCTAATAATAAGAAATATTGTTAAGCAATTAATGTTCTAGAAGGAGGTTGGGCCCTCAGAATCATATCCCCCAGCGTAACAACTATACTAGCTGCTAAAAAAATAATATGGTCCAAGAGGGCTTTATATGTATTTTTCTAATTTATGGTAATTATAAGCAGATTATACTATAATAATTAATCACAATTTACATTACAAAGGTAAACCAAAGACAGCAAGACAGAGAGGGCAATGCTAACCAAAAACGAAAAAAAAAGTTTACAACATAAGCATATTAAGTCAATAAGTGCTATACCTTGGTGGCACGGTGGTGATGGGATTGACTCTATTATGGCAGGCCGCCTTCGCAAGGTTATGACCTCAAATGAACACCAGTTGTTGCAGTACCAAGTCAGGTCATGGTGTCTGCAGGTCAGAAACATAAAAAGGCACTTTATATATAGAAAATCTGGCATTCTCAGATATTGATGGATGTGTCTTCATTGTTAGACATTGTATGAATGGTGACATTATTTACTGCCTTGTTACAAAAGGTTGCAAAATCCATAAGAATTTATGATCTATAAGTATAAGGCTCATCTCTGGGCAGATACCCAAACTTTCCTTCGACTTCTGAATCAACAAGCTGAGTTTCTCTGTGCATTGTACTGTGAGTACATTCTGCTCCTTCATGACTTTACCTAGATCTACAGAGGGTAAAAAAGTACAAATAATAGTAATGTTTTCCATGTCATCAGAGACAATGGTAGAACGTGTAACATGCCAGTGATGGACACAGTAAGGACATCTGAGTAGGCTTCTAAAAGTTCTTTACTGTAACTTGAAAAAGGAACTAACAAACTCTTTGAACAAAGTTAGGGTATAGCCTGAAGGAAAACACTACCGGTCTTTAGTTGCATGGCCAATGCAAAGGGAGTCTCCTTCCTTCTCTGGCAAGACATGGGGGAACACTGATGGGGCTGCTTCTATGGACCAAGCTTCACAGTCCTGGTAAACATCTCCATTCTCTTCCGCTCTCGAGCTCCGCTTTCTTGTTCTCGTGGCTGTATTGTCTGTTGTTCCCTCAAGCAGGTCCCTCACCCAAGTTGGTCCATTGTACATCTTGAATCTCTGTACACCACCTGCACTGATTGTGCCAACTACTGGGATTTTACTTTCCCAGCGCTCCACCTACCTTGGATTCCAGTGCTTGACATTACCATACTGTTGCAGAGGATCTGGTCCTTCCCTAACAAGTAGAGCAGAATGATATTTGCATGGGCTACCCTGCAATGAATAGAGGATCACTATGCAGTGAACTGACCATGGGGAGAGTGATTGAGCATGTCTGTCCACCAGTACTCAGTTCATTAGGTGGACGTGTACTTTGCTGCACACTTTGAACACCAGGTGGTGCTGTACTATATAAGTAAAAGTCATAGCTCTTCACTGGATGATTTACTTAAGAGCAAGTAAATGGGAAACACTTATTTTTTATATGATATTTAGTGGTGGGACAATCCCTTAAACTTAAAGTAATAAAATAATGCAATGCTGAAGTGAAGATTGTTGGGCTGTGGGGAGAATAACAGCATGTGAGTCCACCAGTACTCAACTTCTTAGGTGGACTTTACATTGCTATACACTTTGAACACCAGGTGGTAACAGATTATGTAAGTAAAAACTGGATTGTTTATTTAACAGCATGTGAATAGGAAACATATTGTGACAACAATAGTGGGACAACCCCTTTAATTTAATGTTAATAAAATAATGCAAAGCAGAAATGAAAAGAGAATCACTATGCAGTGACCTGGCTGGGCTGCAGGGAGACTGACTGAGCATGTATGCCCACCAGCACTCAGCTGATTAGGTGGACGTGGAAATTGCTATACACTTTGGACACCAGATGGCGCCATACTAGGTAAGTAAATGGAATAGCCCTTCAATGGATTTTTTATTTAACAGCAAGTGAATGGGAAACAGTTGTTTATGATCTTGATGATATTTAGTGGAGGGACAACCCTTTTAATATAATGTTAATAAAATAATCCAAAACTGTATTTTAATAGTAATACATAAGATAATAGTTATATAAAAAAATAAAATAAGAAATATAACAACAATAATAAATTATGATAATAAAATATAATTGACCATAACATAAACATGAAAAGTGATATAATAAGAATAATACTATATATATATATATATATATATATATATATATATATATATATATATATATATATATATATATATATATATATATATATATATTATAACAAAAAAACAATTAGTAAAAATATATTTTAAGGATAAAACTGATAAAACTTTATAACAATAAATTTCCACAAGACTCTCCTACTTGAACATAGCTCTTCTCAGATGACACAAAGGACGTCATGTTGCCCTTTGTGTGGAGCAGGCGTTCTCTACAACCCATTTCTGGGCGATTAAATAGCGACAAAATAATAAGCAACGAGCAGAGGCCTAAGAGACGGAGGAACATGCCAGCTTCAGAATGTGCCGTGCTAATGATGTGAAGGGGAAAATTCAAAGGACTGCGGTCGGCTTTTCATTTATTATGCAGCGATGTGTACTCCAGAATTTAATTAGACCTAAAGCTAATTAAAATCATTCACACTTGATTAAACACGATGGAAATATATCTGGATGTATAAAGGTGATCTACTACTGTGCAGATAAAGGGGCTGTGCCCTACAAGGCCTATGTGTAGGGACAATCCCAGGGGCAATGCACATGGACATAACATTACATTAGGAGTAACAGGTGGACGATTCGAGTATTACTACTCACATAGTGGCTGAAAACCTGCCCACCCAGAGAATTATCCCCAAAATCATGAAACCATTGGCAAGCCTTGGTTGGATGGGGCTTATGCTGCCAACCTGTGACTGCTGTGTAAGCCATCATCCTCACTACTGGAATGGGCACTGGTATCATGACTTTCAGATGTTTGTGACATATTACAATGTGTCATCGGTAAATTTTCATAAAACTACAGAGTACCATGCTCAACCGGTAGGTCTCATGCGAGAGCAAAGGTCTGTACAATGGCACAGTCATGTGCAGCTTTATATTAAGGAGACACAAGGACTCTGCTATCATGTAAGGGGGTGCAAAGGTTAACCTTTTTAGACAGTGACCCTAGGTGAAGGTCCATAGTGGCCATACGTAGAGCACTTGCCCAAGACTGGCTGCCATTAAGGATGAGCAAAATCATTTTTTAACAAGTTGTGTTTGTTACAAATTTTTTAAAATTGTCAAGTTCTGCCCAACCCAAAATTTTTGGGGCTCACCACCCACAAATCATTATTATACTCTTGGACCTACATCTATTAGAAATTCATGGTACATCCTGTGGACATGCCATTAATGTCTTAAGTTTCATCAATGTACCTACCGACCTGGGAATCCATCCAGTAGAGTCCATACCTCCATCCAATGGTTATGGATAATAAAAAGTCCTTAAACTCTGCACAACAGTCTAACCAGAACCAGAGCAACTGAGACTTAAGGTATGAGATGAAAAACTCAATCAATATGTCTCAAATTATTCTTCAAACTTCTTGTCCTAAATATTGAGAAAATTATGCAGGTCAGATTCTTCATCTGTAACACAGGAGATCTGTGGTGGAACCAAATTGTAATTGAGTCTTAGGCCCCTTGCAGACGACGGTGGCCGTGATCATTGTGCTATCCATGTTTTTTGCGGATAGCACACTGACCCATTCATTTCTATGGGCACATGCACACGACCATGTGTGCGAGCTGAGTGTCCGCGCCGCAAAATATAGAACATGCCTTATTCTGTTCAGTTTTTGCAGAACGGACTCACCTATAGAAGCCTATGGGAGACTAAAAACGAAGGATGGCACACTGATGTACTCTGTGTGTCATCAGTGTGCCATCCGTTTTCGCGGACAAGCTAGGGGTATAATTGTCTCCTGTGTTTTTTTTATGGTGGATCCGCAAACTAGGATCACACACTGATGGCACACTGAAGACACTCTGTCAGTTTTTGTGGACCTAATTCAATGATGCTGAAGAAACACTGAACACACACTGAAGACACTCTGTCCGCAAAAACTGAAGACTAATTACTAGTTTGTGGCCCGCAATATACACACGGTCATCTGCAACTAGCCTTACACAAAGTTTATAGGTGCCAAGAATTTTTAAGACGTGCTACATTTTACTTGGAACCTGTAAGCGCCCTAGGGCCATGTTTGGGTGGTATTTAACTTTAGTTCCCACACAACCAGTTCTCAGAATATTTCTTCAAACTTCTTGTTTACAAGAAAGTCCATGTCTTCTCTACTTTTTTCACAGCTTTACCACCTCCTAAATGTGTGAACCTGTCCCTATGGGTTTATGTTCAGGTATTGGTTACTTCGGTGGTTTCGTCAGTCAGGATATATATCAGAATAATTTGTCAGACTTTTTAAGACCGGTGTTTTGTATGCCATCCCTGCCCTGGCCGGCCCTACCCACATTCATGGAAAGGCGCAGAATGGGGGTTTTGAGCCAAACATTTATCACATTATCACACATCTACGCCAGTACGTCGTCCTTGATATGTTTATGAATCTCCCCCACATTATATGTTTGCCATAAGCTTGGTGGCTCAGTGGTTTATATAATTGTATTACCATTCTGAAGTCTGGAGTTTGCTCAGGGTCTACTCCTTCTAGCTCTTTCTATGATTGTATAGACTTCTTCAAGAAATTTGGGATTTCTACAACTAAAAAAAACATGCTCATAAACTGAATGACAGTAAATTGACCATAATTCATGATCGTCTAAAATACTTTACACTTTAGTTGCTAAAGTCACCACTCTGGGGCCCATTGGACCACCAAAAAGATTAGCAGAATTGTTAGGCTCATTGACTTTCTGACTCCTGGGATTTGTATAACCCTTCCTTAGTTTATGTGTGTAAGAAATTTTTGAGCTTCACTGGGAAGTGATTCAGGTACTGAAGATGTAAAGATACCTAAAGGGGTTAAGCCACAAAAATATAGAGGATAAATTGCTGATCGTGAGGGTCTGATCATTGAGACTCCAGCCATTCCTGCGAATGGGGTGTTTCATCCCCATTGTGGATACAACTGAAGGCAGGAGAACTCTCGGTGGATGGGAGTGCCAGAGATAGATGAAATACAGAACTCCGCTATCTCTGGCTCTCCTATTGAGGTGGATGGGAGCGGGGATGTGTCTGCATCCACCCGGGGTTTAGTTGCCTGAATTCACAATGGCGGTAAAACAACCCATTCTAAAGTTCGATGGGGGCCTCAGCAGTCAAACCCCCATGTTCAGAAATGTATCCTCTATCCTATGGATAGGGGATAAATATTTTTTTGTGGCATAACCCGTTTACTTTTTGCAGCCATGGCTAATAAATGAGGTTCCTGAATAAGTTTACCACCCCCCTGTCCTCTGTTAACCAGAATTCTTCAAAGGGGTATTTAAAAATGCATTTTCCAAAACAGGCAAACCCTTGTAAGACCCTTCAAGACTTGTAGGGATTTGAAGAGTAGACATATGATTGAAGGATATTGTCCTCTGATATTTTTGAGTAGTTTTTGGTTCACATGCTATCATCAGAGATTCTTCCACTGACCACAGACAGCAATTTTTTTGCATTAAAAATATTTTTAGATGAAACATATAAAAATGAAAAAAGGCAAGTTTATACATATATATACCGTATATATTTATTTTATTTTTTTTCCAAGGAAGGCGCAACATCTTTTTTTTTTGCAACGACAACCCTGAGGATACAGCAGTTGTCTTCAAATCTGTGACCATAAAAATCATTATCTCTGTGAAATACAGCAATTTGGGAGATAATCAAATAGTGACCACGGGGCAGAGCTGCCAATCTGAAGGATTATGCTCTGTGAACGCCTGATTCCGCCTGACCTTCCTCCGAGCCAGCTGTCAGCTTGGCGAAAACACACACAATTCGACTTCAGGCACATTCATTAGACTGTCTTGAGTGAAGAAAATCATTTGCATAAAACCCCGGCTTTCTTAATTAGTACTTCATTTCTCCCTTGACTTATTCAATGGCGAAGTTCAAAATTCTTTCACCTAGCTAAAGTAGTGGCGTGGAGTGCGCAGAAAATATGGAGTTGCTCGAAGAGCTTGATCATCTTGGTATCTCAACAGGAACATGCCCTGGTGTGAATTAGTTTTCTGCTTGAGAAGAAAAAAAAACCCTGGTTCCATGAATCAATATGACACAGTTGTCTTCTGTGGCATTTACTTATTAATACATCAGAGCCTATTGTGACGTACAACCTTGTACATTGCCATCACTGATGGCGAGTCCAATCATTTAAGGCAGTCATTTTACTGTCAGCTGCTTTTCTTCTCTCGAATGTTACAAATACTTTGCAGTGATGTTGTCCTCCATCTCCACCTGCCCCAGTAGATCGTAGTCATGAGTCTAAACACGTTTTACCTGTTGCAATTAAAATTCCGAACTTGATGTTTTAGAAAATGTGCTGGTCCTACAAGATATATTGACAGTGTATAACCCTGGGAACAGTATAATGCACCCAGGATGCAGGGCTATTTTGTGTGTGTGACGGCACATGGCATCTAAAGGACAGTTGAGTCTATAGGAATGTATCTTGAAATGTGTGCAATCTAGTGCCGGAGGAGATCAACCTCCTCAATAGTTGTAGCTCAACATTTCATACGTCATAGTCATCCAAAATTGACAACAGCAGCACTCTAAAAATGAAATGAAAACATGTCTATAATGACCTATGTTGTGTTGTTTCATCTCCAACCAAGCTCCGGTTAGAACTGAAACATTGGAATATGAATGAAGAAATGGACATTCAGTAAGGTGAAGCTGCCAAGTCTCTTTGGGGTTCTAAACCACCCACAAGTCCATATGAACCGGTGGCTTAGTGTCCTAAACCTACTCCTAACTCTGCCACATTTGAAATAAAAAAAACCTTTATACTTACCTAGAAGTTAGTCTGATGAGACTCATCTCTGGTTTTTCTGGAACCTGTGCAGCTCTTCGCTGAAGCCAAGGAAGTACACCTCGGCTTCACAACACGTGTCCAAGGTCCAGCACATGTGTACTGAACCTAAAATATACTACTATGCCTTCAGTGAAGAGCAGGGAGGAGCAAAATGAGTTTTCCAAAAATTTCTGGTTTGGCCAAACCCAAGATCTATAGGTTCTTCGTCATTTCTTCTTCATCATTTGTGTCAGTTGGGTCTTCTGTTCTGGTGTCTTCTGGCCTCTTCTGGATATTAGGTGACATCAGAGGCACTGGGGAATGCTGAGGCCTGTGATTTGGGTGGGTCAATGTCATAACATTTTGTTCCAAGTGTCATGCCATTGATGCACCCTACGTCACAACACTTCCTTTAGACCTCCAGTTTTCATACTCTGGGGTCTAAAGAGACCCCAGAGTACGATAATATCCAAACCTCATTAATATTCACAAGATGAGTCTTGAACTCTATAGAGAAGGCAGGGATGGGATGTAACAGATGACCAGAGGTTAAAAGGCTTGTACTTCTTAATAACTGCAACTCATGTAATGCCACTTTACCCAACACTAGGACAGGCATATAAAACGCCCATATTAGACGACCAACTTCATTAACCATATGATGCTCATGATATGTGAAAAAATAGAGCATGCTCTATTTTTTTTCCAGCTCAGCCTATCTGGTACATTTTCAAGGACTCAGTTCACCCATTGACCCATTATAAAAACTAGTGCTGCACGGATCCTGTACTGATCACACGGTCAAGGCTTGACTTAGTCATGTGAACAGAGCCTTAGTGAATGTGCTCCAATGAGTCATCTCCAGGCTACAGGTTTCTGTGTCCATTTGGCTGCTGTAAAGCCTATCTCCGAATGTTGTTTATGGCAGCTCAGGCAAGATGGCCATCGCCATAATCAGAAAACTTTATTGGTTTTATTAGTATAAATACATATAGGTGATACTTTCCCTTTCTCGTCAGTAACATTTAAAAATTTTATTCTTAGAAAGTTTAATTAAATTTTTAAATTTTTCGATTTCAAAATTAAATTTTTTTGTAGTTAAGGAAAAAACCTGGAGAAAACATCAAGCCACTTATAAAGAGTCAAATGATCATGCCTTTGTTCCTATGTATCAAGAGTTTCCGTATGATTAAATAAAGAAATGGAGAAATGGGTTAACTAAGGTTCCAATAATAAGAAAATATGGTGTGAATAATCCTATTGAAAGATGTAGGGAACCTTAAGATATATATGGAGCTTATGTGGGGATTTACATTTCAATGTGCAAATCTGTGTGATGGTTTTTGAGAAAATTCATGCATGCAACACTTACAAATTACTATGCTACATTCCTTCTTGTCTGATCTATTTCATGCTTGTTATAGGCTTTCTAAAGACTGTGAAGGGAATGTCACAAGTGTTGAACCATTCCAAGCAAAACAATTCTGCAGTACATTAACCATCCGGTAGCAACCAACACTGCGAGTGGCAGAAGTTTTAATCTTTTCCTCTTTTTTTCCCCTATTAGGACGATGCACAGGGAAGAAAAAGTTGGTTGGTTGATTTTGCTGAAATGTAGAATATAGAAATGTAAAAAGTTATGCAAATGTGAACTCCACCATAACTCCACTAAAGCACCTCCTTTAAAAGGCCATTGACTTCAATGGCATAGTATCATAAATATGCCAAAATATTCCAAAATGGTGGCATTGTCAGTAGTATATTTGAAGAAGTTATTTGTCAAAGTTTATGGAAGTTTTTGAGTTTTTTCAAAAATATTCAATGTGATGTCGACCATTCTTCTCATTGAACGAGTCTTCTCCAAAGGCAAAAAGGTATGTGGCCACTTTGATAAACAATGACTGATCTTTTGAGGAAGCTTCCCCTCTGTTAGTTGAGTCAGTGGAATTAATTTTCCATTATTTAGTGTATTTTGGATATCGTAATGTCATTGTTGGAAGATGTCTATAAAGATAATCTATCAGGCCAGGTTTAAAGAAGTTAAAATATAACCAAGTACATGGTTGTGCTAGTTACATAAGTTTTGAACCAACTTCAGTCAATGCTCCCCACCCCTTTCCCTCTGCTCTTGATTGGTGGCTCTTGCTAGTGTTGGACTGGACTGGCACTCCAGCGCACTAGAGGATCGCCCTGAGGGTCCAGGCTTTAACGTAATAATGGCCAGCAGAAGAAACCCTTATTTTCCAGAGATTTTTGGTGGATGGGTCCAAGAATCTTTTTATCTGGTGGGCCCAAAGAACCTCAGTCCAACATTGGCACTACTATCTTCCAGTTAGGCAGCTAGAGTCGTGACTTAAAAAATCATCTTCTTTCCAGACAGTACAATACTTTCAGTGTAGCTACTTGGATTTTCCTTCCACAAGGAAGCCAAGTAATGCCCCAGACTACAGAAGCAATCAGCACTGTACAGGGTGGGCCATAAGTATGGATACACCAGGGTGGGCCATAAGTATAGGTACACCCAGATAAAATGGAAGTGGTTGCTGATATCACCTTACCATTTGTGGCATACTAGTACATGGGAGGGGGGAAACATTTGAGGCCGGGTAACACCCATGGCGGCCATCTGCAAAGCCGCCATTTTGGATTCATTTCATCTGGGTGTATCCATACTTATGGCGCACCCTGGTGTATCCATACTTATGGCATACCCTGTACTATATGTATATAGGTGAAGTACCGAGCTTGATACTGTAGTACCAAATGTATTTGAATTATACCAAATCTTGATACAACTGCTTACTATATTGGCATAAAAGAGGACCTTTCACTACCTCCACCAATTCAAAAACATTACATCCCTCAATAGATGGTGCTCCACTGATTCTGGCACAGTTGGAATTTTTTCTCTATACCCAACCATTCCTGAGCAATCATTGCTATTTCAGCACAATCATACTCTCTACTGTCAAGTGGGTGGTCCCAGGCAAAAGCAGAAATAAAGAGATCGTCCACCTGGCAGCAGAGAGCATAACTGTGCTGAAAATAGTAGCAATGATTGCTTGGGAATGGTGGGAACTAGAGAAAAAAATTCCAACTGTGCCAGAATCAGTGGAGCGGTGCCTATGGAAGGAGGCAAAGAGTTGAAGTTGGTGGAGGTGGTGAAAGGTCCTCTTTAAGTAATGGGAAATTGAGTGGGTACCCTCATGTGCCATATTAAATATTGTACTAATTGTAAAGGGGTGACCTTAAAATCTATATATCAATTATGTAATAATTTTGTAAATATTGCAAAAATTCTTTTTCCAAGTCCCCGTCCACTGGGCCTCTCTTCTTCAGCAGGCAGCCATCACTTTCTAACAGCGTCTTTATTTAAGGCCCGGCACCTCCATTAGATACAACTGTTATTCCTCCCTAAATGAGAAGGCTTTTAAGTTTTAATTAATCTCCATCGCCTAAATTGCAGGTGGTCAATGTGTTTCCGTGTTTAGTGTTCTGAAAAGACCCCGAGGACGGCAGAGTATATGAGTCTAGTGTGGCAGAACATTACAGAAGGCCTTTTTTTTTTTTTTACTGAATTTCATCATCAAAATCTAATTAAAGAATATCTCTCTCTTAAAATACACCAAATTAATTGCTCGGACTCCATGTAGGAAGGAGCTGATTCTGATTAATTCAGCGTGAACTCGAGACTAGATGTTAGTTATTCATTAGGAAATGTAATGGCATTTTAGAAATGGATGGAGAGTTGACTGTCAGTTCAGATCACGAGGAGGGTCAGTGACGACCTAGGACGTGGGCACATTGAAGCCAGCCATAGATGAGAGATTTTAAGCGGCAAGCTGTAATTCTTCCTACTGGTTGTGCAAGAGGCAACAAGCAGCCATGCCACCAGTTAAAGGGATTGTTATACAAAGACAACTTTTTTTTAAAATGAACAAGTTCTTTGTTGAGGGTCTCGCTTCCTTACAAATCAGCTGTTCTTGCCAGGTCTAGGCACAAATTTCCCTTCTAGAGGCCATACAGGTGTCATAGAGGTGGACCCCAGTTGACTATGATGTTTTATAATAAACTCTGATTGGCTACAAAATACACAATTCACTACTCATTCTGCACTGGCCTGATAACACGGGCCGATACAGAAGAGATAAAGTGATCATTCCCCCAGCATATACATTCATTGTCCATTGACAATACAGTCCTTATTAGATAAGGGGATGTGCTGCTGACAAACCATGATTTTTTTGATGAAATCCACAGATCACCATTAGACAGGCTGATCGGGAATGAACATCACTTGGATCTTCCATATATCTTCTGGATGCCTTTCTACAGCTTGTGGTGCCTATCATATGGAAAGAGATTGTCCTTTTTGGGCATATGGATGGAGGTCCACTTCTTGGCAACTGTCTTCAGTCAGAGCATTCAGAGAGGCCGGCCACACCAATTATATAGCTGTAGGACAAACACTATTCCAACAGATACACCCATACACATGCAAACTTGGCCAAGCATTCATGTGTCCTCTATGGAGAGACAGGAGTGTTTCCATTAGAGAAGAGGCTGATGGTATACACACATATTTAGAAGGTTGGCCAGGCCAGCTTTGGTTTTTCTAGTCTTCTGGGCTGAGAATTCTAAAGTATTTATTTTATGATGTAAAAATAAGAATTGGAGCCCCCCTATAATTCTTCTCTGCCCTTTCACCAATCTGGCAATCTTTGCAGGGTCTTCAAACACTGAGGGTATTTGAAGCTCATCCAACTAGCCCAGATATACAAAAAAAATTACAACATATTAAAATATATTAAGAGAATTCAAAATGGCAGCTTCAACAAAAAATTTCTTGGATTTTTTAAAGTCAAAACACTGGTATATTTTTCCTTGTGCTGCCATTCCATGAAATTCTATAAGAGAATAGACTTCTACTGTCAATTTGTAAATGATTTGTCATTAGAATTTATTGTGTCCCTCTTATCGATCTTCACCATCCAGTTCTTCTAGACATAAGTCTTAAAATCTCTCCCTTCATTTCATTATTCGGAATTTATTGAACATGAAAATCTAAAAGGAGCAAACACACCATAATCCAATATAGGAAACATTACCTGATGGAGATGAAAGTGATTTAGGGTCCATGGAGACCGTATCATGTGATCACTTGATGATATTAGATGCATTGTCTCATAATGTTCATAGAATTTCTTCTTAGACGTTGAGGACAATAAAAAGACAAAGCAAAAAAGGAAACTTTGAGCGAAAAGCAACTAATGTCATCTGATCTAAGGTCTGACTAATGTAGAAAACATCCATTCAATATTTACATGACCTAAATTAGTGGTCTACAACCAACTACTGAAAAATGACAACTCCCGGCATGTAAGTTTTTCTACAATTGGAAATCCACAAGTTAAAGACTACTGTTCCTCAGCTCAGACTCACTTTGTTTGACAGAAGGGAGGGTTACTCTGTAAAAGTGGACTTGTGCTGTCCATGTGTTTGGCATCGATATAATATTTATTTTCTGGAATAATATATTTCTAGACAATATTGGAATGACTGGCTTTCCCCAACAAATCACAAGGCATTATGGGAAAAGGAAAAGGAAAGCTCATATGCCCTTTGTAGGATGTAACAGATCCTCAATTTGCTTTTTGACTCACCAAGTCTTGGGAAAGCAAATGGGATTTTAGCCAAGGCAATTTTACTTATCCGCATAAGCATATTTTGGGATTTTTGTCCCTCATCAGTGCAGAGCAAAGTGGACTGGCTGGCTTTGTGAGAGGCAATGAGTGGCTTAGGGACAAGAATCTCTCACATTGAGGAGAGCACCAGTGAAGGTGTGTAGAGTTTTGAATTGCCTTTCGCCCTCTACTAAGCATCTACATATCACAATTGGTTACGAATTTTCAAAAAAAATCTGATTCAGCTGAGCCTGAAATTTTTGGGGATCACCACCAACAAATCATTATTATACTCTAAAGTGTCATGGCGTCATTGCCCCCATGTGATCACTGAGGCTCAATCGCAGACCTCAAAGGTGAACCAAGGCTACTGAAATCACAGAGGAGGCTGGGAGACGATGGGGATGCCCAGGAAATATACTGGACGCCACAGTAGAGTCCTAGAGAGGTGTGGAAAGGTGAGTATGAGTTAAAGGGGTTGTCCAGGATAAAATGATATTTCTACTCTAAGCTAAACACCCTCCCCTGCTTACTTTCTAACTAACTTAGTTTACAAAAAATTTTCTAGATCGCTGGGGCGGTCATGTGACCGCCCCAGGCACATTTTCAGATTTTTTTCTGGTGATGTTCCATTTCCCTGTTTCGGAAATGGAACGTCACCTATACTAACCCCCCCCACCACCAACACCCCATCATACTTACCTGTCTTCCTGTCTGGATCTTCTGGGTACGAAACATCACTTCCTTCTGGGGGGCCGGCTTCTCCTTCTCTATAGAAGTGGAGGAGCCGGCCCCCTAGAAGGAAGTGATGTTCCATGCCCAGAAGATCCGGACAAGAAGACAGGTAAGTATGATGGAGTGGGGGGGTTAAGTTAGTTAGTTGAGAAGGGCTAGTAGTGGGCAGGCTAGCTAGGCAAACAGAAAGGGGGTGTGAGGGAGTGAGAGAGGGGGAGGTTGTGAGAGAGGGAGGTAGTGTGAGCCAGCTCTGAGTGAAGCGCAATGCATCATGGTAGTTGTAGGAAAACAGAAGAGGAAGCTACCCATATAAAAAAATGCAGAAGATTCCAGGAGCTCCCAGAGAACCCCAGAAATAATTCAAAACACTGCTAAAGGTATTTGGCTGCCCATATTAACCTATTAATAGCACTAACTGACATTTTTTGATGATTTTTTTGCCCAGAAAACCTCTTTAACAATATATTATTAACATGATTATTTTGGTTGGTGCCCACCAATCAAATGCCAAGCTAATGAGCCAATCCTTCTAATTGGACATAAGGATGATTTTATTGTAATAGCATGTACCACTACTCCAAAACATCACATGATAATTTTGTGAAAATTTGAATTGGACATTTAAGATATCATAAAATGTCCCAAAAACACTTCAGCCTATATTCATAGGTTATGGGCCAGTTTACGCCATATTGTGGAGGTTTTCTCTAAAAAAAAACTAATGCAATACAATGCAGTGTACAGGGTCTTAAAGCCATCCTTCTTGCCCAAAACAATCAATCTCAATACAACTTCATTTTCCAGTTTAAAGGGGCTCTCCACTTTGAACAATCCCTACTTATTAAAAAGAGTTGGTTACGGAGTGTCACTTTGCTTCAAAAATTGGGGAAACCTGGAAGTAAGTGTTCAGGGGAAATGAATCATTACACAGTGATCATTTAAAGCGGTGAGTTGTCTATGTAATTCAGGACATGTCCGAGATAGAGAGAGAGATGCTGTCTGGATGGTCATGGGGGGAGTTTCTCCAACACAGTATAATGCTCTTCTCTCCACACATTATAAAGACCCTTCAGTGGCTACCACACTTTATAATGCCCTTTTATACCTCCCAAACAATAAAATACCCCAGATCAGGCTAGGTTCACACTACCGCTCAGTCTCCGTTCGGGGATTCCGCCTCTCATGCAAGCAGGACTTTTCTCTCCACATCTTTCAGAAAGAAACCTGGCGGACCCTATAACGGAGTCAATGGGTAACCACTTTTTAAGCGGATTGGGTATCCGTTTTTTGGGTCCCCAAGAGGACCCGAAGAACGGAAATCCAAACACTAGTGTGAACCTAGCGTCAGCTCCAAGCCCTCATACAGTATAATACCCCAGCTCAACCTTCACACAATATAATGTCCCAAACCCGCACACAGTATCATGCCCCAAGCCGTCTAACAGTACAGGGATCAGGGAGTTAGCCATGAGTATGTCTCCCAGTACTTTGGGGACTCTACACTCCCTTCTCTGTGCCTGACGCCGATGTACACTATGTCAGAGCATTGCCAGAACTTACTAGGAGCAGGAGGAACTAGGAGAGGGCCCCCCCCAGTAAACAATGAGCACTTCCATCAAAAGTCATTGAGAACTCATTGGCTACCAGTAAGGCCCACTAACCAAATGGGCCAACACTCTCCTGTTTATGATCATCATTATCATTCAGAGAGCAGTGGTCGGCCCGGGTCATCAGGGGAGGCAGTTTTAACCATGAAAACACCCCCTTGTGTATGCCCCTGGATACTGTTTGTAGCCATTACCTACTCTGGTCGAGAAACTCCAAGAGATCTCCAGCTCCAAGAGATTCCAGATGCAAAGTAACCCTGAACTAACTCACGATTCTTGGGTGGAACATAACACAAGGATTCAAAAAAGACCAAAAAGAGAATCCCTATGTCATGTCTCACCTTCTCAATCCATGACCTAACACAATATATAATGTTACCTTGAGTGCCCCTGAGAATTATACTGTACACTCACTTCTTTCCCACCTCACCTGTACATAGCATAAAATATTTTATACACTTTAACAAGGCATCGGTAACTCTATAAACCCGAATTTGATTCATCAGCGTCCTGCCATATAAACAATAGGAAGAAATAAAGAATAAATTCTAATTAAACCGACCGCTCGCTGGCTCCGAGTAAGCGGCTGCCGAGCAGATGTGGACAATACCTTACTTTATATTCGTTGCCATCGGTTTCCATTATAGTAATAAAGAAATATGCTCTCTATTAAGTTAAATCTACCTTGAAGAGCGCTGAGCTATCAATGAAGACTAGTGAGGAAACCAGTTATTAAACCATTTTCCTATAAACATAATAGGCAACCCACCAGTGGCAATTATGTAGAGGACACTTCTGATATTTTTATGGCGTATAAAATGGTATTGAGTATTCCTTCCCTTTGTCTTCTCTCCCCGATTGTCACACATTCCCTAAACGTTTAACAAAATTGCTGTTTTTATTGAAGATTAAATTCTAATATCTTATTTTATACCAGTTCATAAAGCGTGCCGAGCATAGATCGTTCTATGGAAGACAGAGCGCAACTTTGTAGCAGATCCGAATGGGCGCTCCAATCCTAATGTATACCCCGATCCTAATGTATGCCCTTTATGTTCCATAAAACTGACTATGCCGGAATAGTTATGGCTATATGAATACAAGGGTTAAATTCAGACTTTGTATAGAGTATATACCCCACACCCCTCTCCAAACACCCATGTCAGCTTACATCCCATCACGTCTCCTTTATAAATGTCAAAAATCTTTTATTTTGATGAATAAATCAACCAGACAGAGTTAACTCGTTGTGACAGATACTTGCAAAGTATCAATCGCAAAAGTTTTCCTTGGAAGATATAACATCATCATCATCCATCAGATTCTTGGAGGTTTGATGAATATTCAGATCTGTTTCCAAAAAGGTTCAAAAATAAGACTATTAGAAAATATGTTGTGTATTGTTACCTATATCTAGGGTTCGTTACAAATTTTCCAAAGATTTCAGGTTCGAGGTGCAGGTTAACTGTGGGGTGCATGACGTCAACAGGATACCAGAAAAGGCCTGAAGATAATGCCAAGGGACAGCCAGATGCCCAGGAGAGGTGAGTATAAGTGTTTGTTATTTTCCTTCATCTCTCCTTGGTTACCATTTATTATACACTGGGGTCTGTGAAGTCCCCCGAGTATGATAGTGTTTGATGGAAGATCAACCCCAAAAATTTCATAGTAGACTGGAATCTGAGATGGAAGACTGTGTGAATGGCCCCTTAAAGTGGTTTTTGAAGACTTCCAAAAAGTGACCTTGTACTATTGAGACTGGTGATGCAGCAGTGACATCTCTGAGTACCTCAGTTGGATGAAAAAGAGTGGTATTCCATGCTTTCCTGTCTGTTCAATACAACAGATTATGACACAATGGAAGTAAATGGAGTCAAAAGTATGCACTTCTTCCATCTATTTGACCAACAGAAGTCTATGGGGATATTGAGCAACAAGTTTCACCTAGAGCTGGGTGAATTGGTTCGTACTGAGTTGGGTTCGACCCGAATATTTGATGTTATTTTTTTACGAAAACAAACAAATGGAAATTCATCTTGGATGAACTAAAATGGCCTCCACATTATACTCTGGGATCTCTTCAAACCCCAAAGTATAATATGTAGAGACCCAGGTGCGGTGAAAAAAAAAAACATTCATACTCACCTTCGCTCACCTCTTTTAGACCTCCTCACGGCAACTGGTGCTCTCCTGGGGACATCCAGCACTTTTCTGTAATGATTGGGCCTCAGTGGTGACATGGGCATACCGAATGTCATAACATCATGCCCCCACCTATTATACTACCTATATAATAATGCCACTTTCACTTTGACATAACTTTGGCTGCGTTTACCTTAGAGAGCTATAAATTAAATAGATAGGTTCCTAGGAGACCTAATAGTGTTCTACAGTCTGTTTTATAGATAGGTTCCTAGGAGCCCTAAGAGTGTTCTACACTATGTTTTATAGATAGGTTCCTAGGAGCTCTAAGAGTGTTCTACACTATGTTTTATAGATAGGTTCCTAGGAGCCCTGACAGTGTTCTACACTATATTTTATAGATAGGTTCCTAGGAGCCCTGACAGTATTATACACTATGTTTTATAGATAGGTTCCTAGGAGCCCTAAGAGTATTCTACACTATGTTTTATAGATAGGTTCCTAGGAGCCCTGACAGTGTTCTACACTATGTTTTATAGATAGGTTCCTAGGAGCCCTAAGAGTGTTCTACACTATGTTTTATAGATAGGTTCCTAGGAGACCTAATAGTGTTCTACACTATGTTTTATAGATAGGTTCCTAGGAGACCTAATAGTGCTCTACACTATGTTTTATAGATATTTTCCTAGGAGCCCTGACAGTATTCTAAACTATGTTTTACAGAAAGGTTCCTAGGAGCCCTAAGAGTATTCTACACTATGTTTTATAGATAGGTTCCTAGGAGCCCTAAGAGTATTCTATACTATGTTTTATAGATAGGTTCCTAGGAGCCCTAAGAGTATTCTACACTATGTTTTATAGATAGGTTCCTAGGAGCCCTGACAGTGTTCTACACTATGTTTTATAGATAGGTTCCTAGGAGCCCTAAGAGTGTTCTACACTATGTTTTATAGATAGGTTCCTAGGAGACCTAATAGTGTTCTACACTATGTTTTATAGATAGGTTCCTAGGAGACCTAATAGTGTTCTACACTATGTTTTATAGATATTTTCCTAGGAGCCCTGACAGTATTCTAAACTATGTTTTACAGAAAGGTTCCTAGGAGCCCTAAGAGTATTTTACACTATGTTTTATAGATAGGTTCCTAGGAGTCCTAAGAGTGTTCTACACTATGTTTTATAGATAGGTTCCTAGGAGCCCTAAGAGTATTCTACACTATGTTTTATAGATAGGTTCCTAGGAGCCCTAAGAGTGTTCTACACTATGTTTTATAGATAGGTTCCTAGGAGCCCTGACAGTGTTCTACACTATGTTTTATAGATAGGTTCCTAGGAGTTCTGACAGTGTTCTACACTATGTTTTAAGCCTATTTGAGCTGTGGTTCATACCAAAATTGTTCGCACCGAAACAAATCAGGGACCCAAGCCAACAAACCCAAACCCAAAAAAAAATCTTGAGAGGTTCACCCATTTCTAATTTTAACATTTTCTATATCAAAACATGTCTGCTCAACTGAAAAAAAAAGTGTCATGTGATGGCCCCTATGGAGGTGCCATCTATCTATTTCCCATGGCTGTGGCACAAGTTGAAATAAGGGTTTGGGGGACTCCTGTAATAGAGATAGGTGCAGATCCCATGTCATAAAGCCCTGTGATGAGAATACCAGGGTCTGCCTAACTTTGCAACCATTTTCAATTAGTCAACTTTCAATAAGTTCTTTTTTTCTAGTATTACAGCTACCATGGGCCATGGAAACCTATGTGTCTCCATAGTAACAGACAACAAACAAACTCTGTAGTCTAATTCCAGGATCATACTAATTTCCTGCCTATACTTACTCTTTTCACACTTTACAATATGTGAGCATAAAGTTTTGTCTGTCACCATAGAGACACATAGGACTGTATGCAGCTGTAGTAACAAAATTATAGGACATTTTAAAACCTATCTCAAAGTTGCTACATATCTAATTTTTGATACAATGGGACTATTGAACAATGGTTGTGTGTGTGGAAATGGCCTTTAAGTTATTAAAACTCTTTAAAGTATCATCATCTTTGGCTTTGATTTTGCCTCGTATCAAAGGAGAGAGAAGCTATCTCAAAGACATAATGGATAGAGTAGACAGTTATGACTTATCGATGAAATTTGTAAGAGAGGCACCTGGAATTTGCTAAATTAACCCCAGACATACCATTTGGAGCCATTTAAGGTGATATCTACTATATCAGTTTATGTATACAGCTCCTATGCCGATCTATTTGTCACTATGGTTACAGACTGCAAATGTGTAGTCCTAGGCTGGATTCACACAAATGTTCTGTAAAGCGGCCTTGAAAAATGTACACTTTTCATGCTGGTTTTGCACCCATTTTCATGGATCCCTCATACATTTCAGTGTATTTAGGGATCCGTTAAAATAGACAAAAATGGAACCTATTTTTTGATGGTCTGTTAAAACGGACATGTGAATATGCGCCATTCACATTATGACGTTGTGTGAATGTAAGCTTATCCTCTATACTGAAAACTATTTGCCCCTATTTTTGCTATATAGTGTAATGGCATAAGACTGAAGGATCAGACTACACAGTATTTATTTGTAGTCTGTAGCCATGGAAACACAGGTCTGTATAGGAACTGAGGCATGGGCTGTTTTTTCAGTAAAAGCCCATGGTTTGTCTTTAGTATTTAAATGAATAGGGTTGAGCTGTAATACCAGACACAGCCATGGCCAAATGTAGCGCTGTTTCAGGACAAAGATGCAGAACTGTTTTTCTAATTCTATAAGTCCTCTTTAGTTTTTATTGGTATATATAGAAGCGTTTACTGTGCTAACTGCTATGAAAGTAAAGCAAGCTTGTATTGTATGCACTGAGGATCCACACACTTGTACTGTACGTAATGGAAGGTTTTACCCATCTACGACTTTGCCCTTGTTAATTAATTTTGTGTGTTCCCAACTAAAACTTTATCCAATTAACTCTCGCAGTAGAGTCAGAGCTATCAAAACAGATCACCATTAATCAGATTAAAAGCACATGCTGGCAGCGCTACATCTACCCTTGGTGCCAGCAACAGCTCAGGACATATTGCTTTACTTTCTTGGTTCTATTTAGGCTGCATAAAGTCAACTTCATTCTACTGAATTTTATTCTTATTTTTATTATTAATCAAAAAAAAAAATATTATTTTACAGCATTTAGCTTCCTTTCAAAGAACTTTACTGCAAAACATTTGTTACTCTCTGATTTGAAAGTAATCTTTTACAAATTTAAAAACGTCACCCCCAATATTCAAAAATACACAAAAAATTTCATGATTATTCAAGTCAAAAACAACTATTGCATCTTCATGGTCCATGCAACCTTCGGTATGACTGATCTCTGTGCCCCTCTCTAGTGTATGGTTAGCTGAAGCAGTTGATAGTTTAGGGCCTCTATAGTGGGCCCCTGTAGTGGTCCTGTAGGTCATCTATAATGGGCCCCAAACTGCTCTGATGGTGGCTCTGTACTCCAATATAACAAAGGATAAACCATGTAGCCCTAAATAATAAAATGGCAAGTGCAGCTACCACACTATCTGTACATTGTACGACAAATTTCAATGCCTAAAATTTGATTACCTTGGCAAATCTTTGACATTCTAAACATTATGGAGCTGTTGGCCTAGCAGTCAAATGTCCTTCAAAACCATAGATGTTGGATTCTTGGCAGATAATACTATAAGGCATGCTATTTCTAAGGTGAGAGAGAAACACAGCTATCTGGCATCTCTAGTGCTTCAAATCTCTGAACTTCTGAATGGGTTAGATTCCGAACCCAATGAAGAATTTGAGGGACAGTTGAGATGCCTGCATGGAAATTAGATTTCTGGGAGACCTTACTTATGTCTGTAACAGATTTAAAGAGAGCCTATCACCAGACCCCAACATATCAACCCAATCCAGCAGATAGATAGATTAGGCTCACCTGAAACAAATAGTGTTTTCCCCTTGTGAATTGGTCCCTCTGTTGCTGAGATATCACCAACTTCACTCTTCAGACTCCAGATTATAATAAGTGGAGTCCAATGGGAGGTTTATAGACATGACAAATAGTCTTACTCACCTATCCATGCCTACGTTGTGGCGTCCGCTGTGGGTCTCTATCTTTTTCAAGCCTCTTCCATCTTCCTGAATGACATCAGTGGCCAAGAGGTCTCCTGATTCCACCAATGTCATTCATGAGGTCAGAAGAGGCCCGAAGAGGATGGGGACCTTCACTAGACGCCATAACGGAGCCCAGAAGAGGTAAGACTTATGTCTTTATGCACTTCCCCAGGCATCTCTAACAATAGCACTTTCAGTTTGTGAGGAACAAGTTCAGCCCAAAACAAAATTGCCGAACCTTGCGAATGAAAAAAATGAATTTCATGAGGTTTGCCCAACACTACTGCCTATCGATAACCGATTTTGACCCTTGTGGACCTTCTAGAATAAGTAATGTCTTATGTAATCTAAACAGTGGGGTTCAGAGGCCAAAATCATCCTCTAGACATGACACAATGTACCCTCAAAATATGCCGCCAGTATGAGTGATACATAATATTTTGTCAAGAAGAGGGGATCAATATATTAAACCAGTAAATTGCCACTTCCATAATGAGGATTTTTTTCCGAATTTTTTAGAGGTGATTTTACTTTTCTAATCTTAGCAATTGAAGAGGGTTTCTGTTAAGAAGCACTGCTCCTTATCTCTGTAACCATTTTCTTATTAGAATATGTAGAATATTGAAGCTTGCAACAGTACAATAATAAATCAAATGCAAATCAGTTTACTTCTCACTCCTGGATTTACATAAAATAAGCCTCAAGTAATTGTGCTTGATTCTGCAAATGTGTTGTTAACCTATTTGCCATAGGGAAGTAATCTGAGGTCATCCTTGTAAACTGGTAAATAAAATATTTTCACATCACTGCCGCCTCATCCATTCCTCTTATCCTTATTAGATCCGATTTTCGAAACCGCTCTTCACATTTTTCAATATCATTTTTTTTTTTCAAATAGAGACCAAGACCAAATAGACTAGTAACCTTGATAAAAATATAGTAGTAATGTCAACCAGTATCAATAGAGAAAGAAATATCATACAGTGGGTATAAAAAAATAAAAAATAAATTGTCTAAGCCCCAATTTTTTAGGCCTCCAAGTTTGTTCCCACTTTATTGACTGGATAAGGATTGTAGATGTGCTCTGAGACTAGAGTTGTCACATTTCAGATTTGTTAATGGACTGTGTATATAGGCCCATAGAGTCCGTATGATTCTGTTTTATGATTGTGTGACCGGGAATATTGGAACCATAATCCTAAGTACAAGCCATGCTTTTAGGGGTAAAGACCTCAACAAGATAGCATGCAATGGAGTATGAAAAATATTTTTTTTTCTTACAGATTCAATATCTAAAAAAAACATGGCCTGCCATGTATAAAATCCATAGAATATGAAGGTACAGTATGGACACATAGTAAACTATCATCATGCGCTATAGATCTCTACAACGGAAGCACATGAGGCGTCAGGCTTATTCTACATGGCAGTACAAAAATTGTGGTTATACCTTGATGGTAATTGGAAATACTCTTGAGCTACTTTTCTGTCAACTGTAGAAATTTTACAATTTCTTATGTTTACGACATGTCTCCCCATAGAGACCAAAAGTGTAGTGTGTCAGTGGGACCAATGTTAAAGAGTTGACAACTGTCGGATTGTATTTGTGCACTTTGTCATATGCTGTTTGTTGTTTGTATCTGATACAACTTTAATTGGACTATACCACTGAGGCTGAAGAAAGGTAGATGGTACATCAATCAACCTTCAAGTATTCTAGAGATGAGGACTCAGGTAGTCTATCTTCCTCCCAGCCACAGAAAGGAGTTATGTGTGAGAGTGTGCAAGCTAAACTGATCCAGGCCTGTCAGCTACAAGTCAGTTGAGTTTCTGCTTTGCTCACTTATTTTGGAATTGTGTGCTTGACAAAGACCATGAGTAGAGATGGGGAAACCAACTCGTACAGATCTGAATATTTCAAATTGTTTGTGTTTTTGCAAAACCAAACAAATGGAGATTCATCTCAGGCAAACTGTTGTTTTATAGATATTTTCCTAGGAGCCCTGACAGTGTTCTACACTGTCTTTTATAGATAGGTTCGTTGAAGCCCTAAGAGTATTCTACACTATGTTTTATAGGTAGGTTCCTAGTAGCCCTGACAGTGTTCTACACTATCTTTTACAGATAGGTTCCTAGGAGCCCTAAGAGTGTTCTACACCATGTTGTACTGTATAGATAGGTTCCCAGAAGCCCTAAGAGTGTTCTACACTATGTTTTATAGATAGGTTCCTAGGAGCCCTGACAGTGTTCTACACTATGTTTTATAGATAGGTTCCTAGGAGCCCTGACAGTGTTCTACACTATGTTTTAGAGATAGGTTCCTAAGATCCCTAAGAGTGTTCTACACTATGTTTTATAGATAGGTTCCTAGGAGCCCTAAGAGTATTCTTCACTATGTTTTATAGGTAGGTTTCTAGGAGCCCTGACAGTGTTCTATACTATGCTTTATAGATAGGTTCCTAGGAGCTCTAAGGGTGTTTCTACACTATGTTTTACAGATAGGTTCCTAGGAGTCCTAAGAGTATTCTACACTATGTTTTATAGATAGGTTCCTAGGAGCCCTAAGAGTATTCTACACTATGTTTTATAGATAGGTTCCTAGGAGCCCTGACAGTGTTCTACACTATGTTTTATAGATAGATTCCTAGGAGTCTTGACAGTGTTCTACACTATGATTTAATCCAATTTAAGATGTGGTTCATACTGAACTTGTTTGACCCGAAGCAAATCTTAGATCCGAAATGCCTGAATCCAAGACGAATCCTGAGAGGTTCGCTCAGGTTGTTATTCAACTAAAAACTAATATAATTAAAAAGATATGCAAAAAGTTGAGCAAAGAATGCACCAATATGAAGGAGACAATAGTCCTTACCTTTCCTCCAGAAAAGTACCCTATGAGTTTTTCCAGGAGTTAAATTGCTCAACACGTTATTGTGGTAACAGTCCCAAGGCTTCTAACACTAAATTCTGCAAATTGACCACTCTCTGTATCTTTTAGTGGGGACTACTTTGATCCACATTTGTAGCAAAAAAAGAAGGTGGAAGGGTCCCCACCCAATGTTTCGTCCAGGGTCTTCTACCAACATTTATATGGTGGATCCAGGTGCTCTAACACTACTCAGATTTTATACCACCAAAGACATTTATCCCTTATCCACTATGGCTTTGATGATACAACTCTTTAAGCCTATCCTGATACATTGCGGAAAGCTTGTTTTCTATCTATTTTATTGTTAGTTAAAGTCCAAAATGGTCCTTTTTATCGTGCAAGTTTCACAAAAAAGTTCACAAGGATGCTGTCTATCGCAAGCCTGCTTTAACAGGAGACGGTCACCCAAGCCAAAAGGCTATGCAAGGGTCAGAGACAAGTGGCCTTGCTCTGTAGAAGCCTAGGGAAACCCGTCTGTGCTCTGTGTTCATTCCACAATGAACTTTTTCAGCACAAACTGGAAGTGCTATATTATTATACACATATATATATAATAAGTGGAGGCCCAGGTGAGGTGAGTAAAAATATCAAAGCGTTTTACTCACTTTGCCTTATCTCTCATGGGTATCCTTGCAGTGTCTCTTCAGGCCTTTTCTGACCTCTGGCTGACATCAAGCACCTTGGGGTGACTGCTGAGGCCTGTGATTGGACCTCAGCGGTCACATGGTACGCACCATTGTCATGATGGTGGGAATCAGATATGCTGAAATTCAACATTCTGACCCTTTTTCCCCTTACAAATGACAATAAGTTGGCCCTACAAAATTCAGGTGTGTAAGTTAAAATTTTAAAGGAATTTTTTATTTATCTATTTAAACCAGATTGTGAAATATACATTTTTTTTATTTTTTTCTAATCTGTTTTTATTTTCTGACTGTACATTTTTTTCTATATATGATTAAGGGGGCGGCCATCTTGCCTGAGCTTCTCCTCTACACTGTTAACAGCATTTAGTGATATGCTTTACAGCATAGTCAAGGCCATAGGAAGCAATAGACGGGAGCTGGCTCACTGAAGTCTATGGAAGACATAGACATACCTCTGTGCAGGGAGGGGGAATGTCTATGGGCATTTATTGCTAGTAGTGGATGCAATGATGGGTCCGGGGTGTTATCTATAGAGGTGCTACCTTCTACTGTAATCATGTCTATGATGTAAATGATGTATCTGCTGAAGAGAAAACCCCTACAGAATTGGCAAGTGTCAGTCTTTTTAGGCTTAGTAGCCAGAGTGAAAATTACAGGATATACTCAGGAAAGGGGCATTAGCTCAAATGGTAGCGAGCTCGCTTAGCCATGCTAAAGGTAGCTAGATAAATTCGTGCAGCCTCCCAAACTTTTTGAAAATAAGAAAATTCATCTTTACATCTCTTGTCCATGGTACTCATATACAAGTCTAAGAAGCAGCCATGCCAAGACGTGACGTAGGGTTTTTGGGTCAATTCCGGCTTGAAGAACTATTTTTTTAGTATCCCATCACATTGGATGTTTCAACCTGCCAACAACACTATAGTTGTGTGAAAAATGTAAAAAAAAAATCTTAAAAAAATATTTTTAACATAAACACTTGATTAAAAAAAAATTGGTCATTTTTGGTAACACATTCCCTTTAAGAAATTCTCCACATGAAGAACCTCAAGAACCAAAGAGAAGAAGGTAAATATTAGTATCTGGATAGAGTTGGCTCTTCAATTCTCGAATTTACTGTATACCCGTCCTCATTATCAATCCATAAGACTCAAAAAGGGGGACAGGCAGCCCTGGCTTTGGCGTAGAAGGTTCTTTGAATAGATAACATTAGCACTTATTTTGGTGGAACATACCCAGGACAAGCTTTGTTTGGTCCTTGTGGAAGGCATTATGTAATTAATTGGCTCCCCTGAGTGACTATACTTCAGAAGAGGTTGCAAGTGATATGCCTACGAGGGGCTTTTTCTTGTGTGAAGGCCTCAGGACTTTTTGCTTCATGAACTTTTGATCTATCTTTGTCAACAACAGATGAAAAACATCAGACACTGTGGTCATGAGGATTTTTTTTCCCCCCATTCTGAATTGGTTCAAATTTCAATGGAGATGCTAATGTGAATTTTAAACAAAGGTAAAATTCTCACTTTCATTTTTTATAAACATGCAAATTAATAAAATAAAAAACTCCCATAATTAAATCAGAACCAACTTGGATATTATATTACATTTTAATTTATGTATTTATTTTTAGTCGTTCATTTTATTATTTTACACACCTTTTATTAATTTTATTGTTTTGTTTTTTTTTACAGCTATTTTTTTTTTTTATGAAAACCTTTTATGTGTGCTGAATGACTGTCGGAATATGAGTGAAAATAATAAACAAGAATGTAAATAACAAAGTTAAAAAAAATTCAATTAATTATCGGAACAATTAAAAAAATTGATCAAGTTTTAAATTTTAAATTTTATTTTTAAATGATCATTTTTGTTTAGTTAACATTATTAATATTTATAATATTATACTTGTTTTGCTTTTAGTGGTTTATTTAGTTTATTAGTCAATTTCAATTTCACGCTGTTAATAATTTTTATGTTTTTGTTTTTACAAATTTTACAAAATTACAATCAATCAACAGAGTAAGGCTAGGTTCACACTTGCACCGGGGACCTGAACGATAGAGAGCCCCTCAGCTAAAACAGCGGTTACCCGCAGACAACCACGGACCCCATAGACTATAATGGGGTCCGGTTTCTGCCATTTTTATGCTGAAACCGGTGGTGAGAAAAGTCCTGCATGGCGGACTCCAACGCAGATGTGAACCTAGCCTAAGATAACACTTCTTCATTCCATTGTACATTCCAGTGAATACGCTGTTAATAATTTTATTTAGTTTATTTTTATAAATTTTATGAATTTACCAACAACAGAGTTCACATCTCCGTTCAGAGACTCCATCGCAGTGTCTGTCGAAAATTGCTGGACGAAAATATCCTGCAAGCCTGACTTTTTCATCTGACGATTTCAGTTAAAAAAAACAAAAACACAATAGACCCCAACAGACCCCATTATAGTCAATGGGGTCCCTCGGGCTCCGTTCGTGTCCAACGTAGAACAAATCCGACGGTGTCCATTTTACTATTTTTGACACAGGTGTGAACCTGGCATAAGAAAAAACTTCATCATTCCTGTGGACATTCCAGTGGGCATGCTGATTTTGTAATATTTTTGAAACTTTTTATTAATTTTTTATTTTGAAATTTTTTTTTTATTTGAGTTTATTTTTTTTCCCCAGAAGCTACAAATCTCCTGCCATTATGTGCTCATTTAGAATATGTAATGTAAATAGTCATTATATCGAGGGATCTTGTTAGAATACATTGGATGCATTCCAAGATCTTTTAATAGTATCAACATTATAAAAACAAACTTGCCCCATAGACGTGCAAGGGACCGTACCTTAGTGTATTTGACATTAATCGCACATAGTATAAATTGGGCTCAACAGGTTTGTTGGGTGAATTGGCAGAGCTAATGAGGACACTATGAGATCTTATTGGAGCACTTACTGCCCCAAGGATATACGTGCTGTGTTGCACCTGATGAAAAAATTAGGAGACTTCAAAGCATACAGGATTAGTGCTTTCACAGTGTTCAGAAATGGCCGAAGGGAAATTCACCAACTTATTACCCACATACAAGCTAATCCTCTTATCTACAAAATATAACCGCATTCTGGAGTCATCCTCACCTAACATTGCAGGAAGCTCATTTTATATGTAGATGGCCAAAAACCGGGAACATCTTCTCACCTAACATAACCCATGTCCAAAAGCCCTATTCTTTAGATAATGCAAAAACTGTAAAACAAAAAGATTATCACACTATTGAAAATTTTTTATAATCTTTTTATCAATGGAAGAAGCACAGGAGATTTTAGGAGGTAAAACTTTTTTTTTTACAAAAATTATAAAACATTTTTTGATATTATGATCACCATTTTTCCTGTCTTTATGTTTTTTTTTTATAGTATATTTATTCCTTATCTAAATAAGGAATCTAGACAAGAAGTGTATAGTGTTGAGGAATAGGGTGGAAGTGTGAATACCTAAAATGTTCTAAAAATTGAAAAATATATATTAAAGGGGTTGTCGGGCTCAAGGGGAATTTACATACTGATGACCTATCCACAGGATAGGTCGACGGCAGCCCACTGGCAGTGCAGGGGTTTCGGTGCAGGGGCAGCGCTACTCAAACTACTTGCATAGGAGCGGCACTGCACATGCTGCCCGTCCACTAGCATCTTCGGGGACATTGAGGGTGCTAGAAAAGAGAATCTATGCGGGGTACAGGTGGATAGGTCATCAGTATGAAAATTCCATTTGGGGCCGCACAACCCCTTTAAGATCTTTTTATTTTTGTATGTATTACTTGTTATGTGTTTTATCAGTTTATTGGTTCTTCCTAGATTTGGAAAAATATTGGAAACATTTTTGACAATCCTTAGGCCGGTTGCACACGACCATGTGCTTGCCACTGGCCTTGATTGAACGGCATGGATGGCGAACGGGCGGCACACGGACCATGCTTCTGCAGCCCTATTCATTCAATGGGAAAAGGCTTGTCCTGAGTTTTGCGGCCCAGACTGTCAGCCTGTACATGGGACCGTGTAATTCACGTCATGTGCGTGGGCCAACAGAAATGAATGGGCCATTGGGCACACTGACCCACGCCACGGTCATCTGCAAGGGGTCTTAAGGGAATTTTCCCACTATAGGCACTTATCCCCATCCACAGGACAAGGGGATAAGTGTCTGATCGTTGGGGGTCTGACCACTGGGACTCCAACTCCATTCATATGGGGGATATTTCAGACACCTGTTCTCCTGATTACTGGGGGTCCCAACAGCCATAACCCCCCCATGATATGTTGCAGCAAATGCAGCAAAAATTTTGTTTTTGGTGGTTTTTCCTCTTCATTTTTCTTCCTTTATTAAATCTATAGAGAAAACACTCACAAAATTAACAAAAACACAAAAACTTTTTGAAAAAGTGGCTTTTTTTTTCCCCTGCAGTATGTAGATGAGATGAAATGATGTTTTTGCTGCGTTTTTCTCTGCATTTTTTTCTGTCTTTGTCAAATCTATAGGGAAACACTCACAATTCCACAGCTAAAATTAATATGCTGCCGTTTTCAAAAATGTAAGTTTTCTGCAAAAAATTTTTTTCCCACAATGTGTGGATGAGATGGAATTAAATCTCATTCATTTTGCTGGTACTGTAAAGTGCAGCATTTTTTCTGCTTCATTTTTTTCTCTGCGGACTTTCTGCTCCTATAATACCTATATGGAAAACGCAAACGTTTTTTTGCCATGGTGTTTTTGCAATGTGGGGCCCCGACCTAAAGGAGTTTTCTTAATCAATATCTAATCAGTGGGAATCTGACCCTGCCAACTCACTGATCGACGAAAATAAGGGCCCACGGTCTCGCTTTCTTTATTTACACAGACACAGATCCGCACACTTGGTTGAGGCTGTGCCTAGAACTGCAGCTCACTTTCATTCATTTGTACAGCACTGAGCTGCTGGGAGCTGTAGTACCAGACAAAGCCACAAGCAAATCTATGGCGCTGTGCATAGTAAAACATTGAAGGAAAAACAGTCCTTTCATCATGATGACTTCATTCCTCTGTTTAGCGGAGACTCCCACCAGTGAGATATTATTTACCTATCTTAAGGTATTACAGTCCCAGAAGACCCCCTTTAAAAATATTACTTCAGATCTGACCCTAAAGGGCCTTTTTTATTGTCCATGTTTGCAAAGAGTTTTGATTAAAAAAAAAAAAAAAAATCCTAGTTTTTATGTACACAGATCTTATGAAGAGCTAAGCTACATTCACACAACAGTGAATAATGTAAATGTGATGTCCGGTACTCTTCTGTGATGTCATCGGCTCAGGGGTCACGGCTGAGGCCTGTGATTGGGCCACCAGAGGTCACATGGGCACACTGAGCGTCATGACTTCATGATGCTCGGCATGCTTAGGTCACTGCTGAAGCCCATTCACAGGTCTCAGCACTGACTCCAGGCCGATGATGTCACAGAAGAGCGCTGGACGCTGCAAATCTATTACTCTCCCTGTTCTCTTTGTCCAATAGGCTCACAATCTGTTTTAGGTAAAAGTACAAGTTAGGCTGGCTCCTGGTATACATGGGCATTTGGACACCGAGATCCCATTGGGTTACTGCTGTCCCATCCACTAGCGTGACAAACACATCATGGCATAGAGCATTGTCCAAACTTCCTTTAGCCACCAAATTTAAAGGGGTTTTCCGGACTGTAAATTTTTTTTTTTTTATACTGATGACCTACCCACAGAATACGTTTGAATAAACCCAGGGTGAGCGCCGTATTTGGTCTCTACCACTCAATGGAAGCACCATTTGGTCTGTCTAGTTCTCCTACCCAAAGAATAGGCCACGAGCAACTGATCGGTGGGAGTAGACACCCCGATCCTGCACCAGTCGGCTGATGTCTCCTGACATTGGAAGCTACAGCACTGAATGGAACAGAAGCTGATATGAGTAGAGTTCTTTGTAAAATAGCAGGGCTGTTTCCAGCTCTATCCGACCTCATGCAGTAGTTTCCAGCACTGGGAACAAGTTGGAACAGCTGGTCGGTGCGGGGTCCGGGTATCAGACCCTCAATCTGATACAGATGACCTATCCTATAAATAGGTTATCAGCATAAAGTCCATCTGGGGGCTGGAAAATCCTTTTACTAGGCCCTGACTCCTAGGCACAAGGGCCCCCTTAAGAATTAATTTCATATAAATTCTAACTTTTCGGCAATAGTTGTATCATGTATAGGTGCTATGCCTGGTGTATGTGCATCATTGCTAAGCATAAACCCTGCCTTGTTAGACCTGTCAGTCCTGAGGGTATAAGGTCTGTCTACGAGTTATCAGCCGCAGCCTGATACATATAGTGTGTCTGGACACCTCCACACTCTGGGTAGTGTAGACAGATGTGCTTGTAAGGGCAATCTCTTATCATCACAATTATCTGACTTTCACAACTTTACCCTGTCCAGATGAAAAGCCGCCTGACATCAAAGCGACTCATTAATATCTGATAAACAGACCGGCCCCTCATCTAGCCCAAGGGGCAACTTTCAGTCCCAGATATTACATATAAATACATGGTATGTGCTGTTTTTATGTAAAAAAAAAAAAAAAAAGTATAAAATACATATATATAGATTAATATAATAAAATACAGCTAGATAGATAGATAGATAGATAGATAGATAGATAGATAGATAGATAGACCGATAATATAGACATATAATATAATAACATACTTTATTATAAAAAAAAAAATTGATGCTTGTGAATTAAAAATTAGAGATGGAAATAATATATATTTTTCTTTTTCTTTACTATTTTTTTGGGGGGGGGGGTCTGTTGGATTTTAATGATTTCAAGCAGATCTTTAAGCCGAGGCCCCACGTTGCGGAAATGCAGCTTTTTTTGTTGAAGATTTTGCAGCGTTTTTTTTAGGTTGCACTCCTGGTCTCAGGTACTTCCGAACCCCCTCCACCCTTCAAGTTACACTCTTGTTGGCTGATCCTTCTTATGGCCCTATATCTACCATTGAAGTCTGTGTGAATAAGGCTTTAGGAAGTCCTATAGGCAAGTATGTAAATCCGCTCTCCTCTAAAAGCCAGAAAATAGTCTCACTAGTGCCACCTATAGGTGGCTACATTGTAAATTCAATGTTCAACCCAATAAATTAACTATAGGTGGCACTAGGGAGACCATTTTCTTCTTCCTCAAGAAGAGCTACAGTAATCTCAATGAAAAAGAAGGTTACCCCATCCCACCTAAGCACCCAACCCACCTACTATGACCTACCTTATGTCCAAGAACCAAGTATTCTGTGCCTAGAGGCTTATGGGACGCATAATTGCTACCTATAGAAAATGTATTATTTGCTGCCAGTCTACAATTTTGCATTGTATCCATTATTTTTCCGCTCTACTTAACCCTTGGCATATTTCCCCACATCAGGTTTCACAACACTCCTCCTATATGTACATGTTTATACACAGTATACACAGCACATGCATGTACAGTATATAATATATATTCCATTGTTATAGCCGGAGGGAAGCTTATCTTCACTCCCAATGATAAGACAATTTGTCAATCTTCACATTTTTAGCTGGTTTTACCAGTCCGCCCAACGATAATATCATTAATTAAAGAGATAAATAGAATTAGCTAAGTTCCAATTTAGACAGGGAGAAGACACGATCTGAACCTCGTACGATACGTAATTCTATTAGCTCTGTGTCTCGTACAAGAAATGACATGTTTATGTGTGTAGACCCATTAAATTGGGGGCATTAATAATCCTCTTGGGTTCCTGGATACGCGCAATTTCAATTATTCCTAGATTCGAGTCTCACGGATATAATTGACAAATGTGAAAAATGTTTTGTGCTATAATTAATACGTTATTTCAGAAGAAATGACATCGTCCTTCAGCAAAATATTCATTCCCAGAATAGATATTAATGGTATGTCTGTAAGATATGTCAAAAATATCTGAGAGGTTTGGTCCCAGACCTGTAACCAGCACCTATCTCCAGAATGGTGGCCATCATGTCCAGGTGGTAAATGAATGGTGGTTGCATGGCTCTTTCCATTCATTTCTTTGGGAGTCGTTGAGAATAATGCAGGTGCACCAGGATCGGGGACCATTCCAGCGGTGTGTACTTCCCATGGCAAAGGAGAGGGACAAGCATTGCTTATTTTCCTCCCGCTCTTTCTATCTACTGTATCCACCAGGTCTTGTTGCATTGGCCAGATCACCTGTCCCTGTAACCAAACACCCACCTGTCCCCCCCCCCCCCGTCAGTCCAACAGGAAGCAAAAAAAATGTAAAAAGTTGGAAAAGACTTGGCTACCCTAGGCACTGGACTTCCATTGCTCAGTGGAAAAGAGGGGCCTGTCCCAGTTCTTTATTGTTATCAAGCCTGGACGTATTTTAGAAGAACTCTTAGAATAAGAGATAATGCACATACCCATATAATGACTCCATCCAGTGCAACCTCTGAGTTGAGCATATGGTGGCACAATAGGTTGACCAGTGGCATCCTCGCCACAATGCCAATACTGCACCTATCACAAAAAATCCTATTCTTACTAGCACAGTTTCTTCTGCTATCTCTGATCTCCCAATTTTCTCCATTCCTCTTCTTACCTAAGGTCACTGCTACGCACAAAATCAACAAACAATTCTCCTTATGTTTTGATCCCCGGACAAACTGCGAAGAATAAAATATGAAGACACTTTGGGATAACAATATGCATGTACTACCATCATGCTTTTATTTAGCCTGTTAAAGATTTCTCCGTGTCCACCATAGAATGTCCCACCACATGGACTCCATTATCTAATAGACATTGTCACCCTGAGTATTTTGGTATTTTTTTTATCCAAATCCATTCAGCCATTCCAAAGACGTAAGCCCTTTTAAGGTCTACTCGCCAAGTGGGTGGTAACACTGCATGACATACAGCACAAAGAAACCCAATGTTACTGCCTATTTGGCTAGTAGACCCTTCTTTGCATCAACGCCAAAAGAGCTTATATCTTTGGAATGGCTGAATGGATTTGTATAAACAAAACACCAAAATTCCTGGGGTTACGGTGCCTATCCCATGATGTATGTCAGTGGGCTTTTCAGACCTGGTGACAGGTCTTCTTTAAGGTGGCTATGGTTGTTGGTTTATTTGGCCAAGAGATAGTTCTCCCGACCCCATCCCTCTATACACCAGGGCTCTTGGTTGAAGATGCATGTGTACTCAATGGGGAGAGCAGAATAAGGAGTGGTCGGACATCTCTGGGAATGACTTCTCTCCCTGAGAACAAAAGGATCGGGTTTTGAAATTCAACATGCCTGATCCTTTCCACAGCCTCCCCATTGGGTTAGTCCTATATTGCTCTAACGTATATGAGGGCCATAACTGGTGGCCAGGAAAAGACAAAGATACCATTGTCCATGTCCTAAATTTGACTTGACATAATTAAGAATATGCCCAGATACTATTACTTCGAGTGTGAAAAGAACAATGGTGTTGACCACCATTTTTTCTCATATGTGGTATGGTCATTGCATCATATGATATATAGACATCGATATACACACAATGCTCAGTACGTTGTGGTAAGAGATGGAGATGTGGGGCACATTGTAGGCTTTTGCACTTCTCGCTCTTCTCTCTGACCTTACCCAGAATGCTTCCCTCTTCTTTGTCTCCTCCATCTTCATTTCCTGGCTATAGCTGACAATGTAATACACATTGTTCAGCTGATTATAATTAAAAATATCAGAATAAATTAAAGTCCTCGGCTTGACACGCGGAGCCATAACTTTGCCTTCAGACATTCCTCTCTAATTAGTTAATTAATCCTAATGCAAATTATAAGCAATAATTAGTCAGCCAAGCTTGACAGAAAAGTCTGCTGACTTCCAGCTGAAAAGGATTTCAGAATCCAGCGCAGATCGTCTTAAGGTGTCTTTTGTTTGATGGCTTCCCGTCTGTATTCTTCTTGAAGGGATGCGAATCGCAATGATGGCAGCCGTCCTATGTACACAGATCTGATAAACATCTGCATATTTCATTAAAATCTGGAAAGGGAGGGATATACTGCTCAGCTCGGGAGACAGCGGCGAGCCATCCATCACCAATCAGGCTCTTTAATATGGATTTTCTCTCCTAGGTCGACCATTGTTGTGAGAGAATTGATTAAAGAGGGGAACATATGACAACCTGGCCTGTAGGAACGTACCCGGTACCACACGGCCCAGGACTCAAGCCAGCAGCTCAATGGTGGCTTCACAAACAGATGTTACATAAAAGTCTATAGTGAAATATAAAATGCATTACAAATGACAAACACTTGTAATGTGGTTTTCTCACGGGGATTCAAGAAGCAGGGAGCAGGAGAGTTAGTGGATGCCATACAGGCGCTCATCCCCAACACCCACAGAGGTCAGTTGTTTTACAGGAAGTCAATTTACCCATCAGTATATTTTTGGCATGTGGTTAGAAACCGGAGTACCTGGAGGAAACCCAAGCAAACATGGGGAGAACATACAAGCTCCATACAGATGTTGACCTTGGTTGGATATGAACCCACAAGGCAACAGTGCTAACCACCAAGCCACCATGTTGCCCCAAATAAAGGGACATGTCAATACTGAAATATATCTGATGGAAATCCTTAGCTAAAACAGACACACAATGGGAATGCAGGTATATACCTTTGTTTCTTCCTTCATGCGTATCTTCCTTCCATAAATAGACAAAAAAAAACAAAAAACAGACCCGCGACTCAGTTTTGGGTTGAGCGGGGTTGGCCACATCAACATAAATGGAACAAACTATATACCATAAGCCTACATTCATACTAATGTTGGATGAACATTTGCATCCAAAGGGCACCCATTTTCACACAACCCACATAGATTTGACCCTATTGAGGGACCTGTGAAAATGGATTAAAAATAGGACATGACCTATTTTTGACAGTCCACAGCGGGCATGTGGACCAGAATTCCCTGTTTCTTCAGGCTCTGACTCCAATCATCCGCTGTGACATCAAACAAAACACTAAAAAACAGGAAAAACTACTCTCCTCCTCTGTTACGTACCAGAAAAAACCTTACCCTTAATGTGAGAGTGGATAGACGTTGCTCTCTCCAGATGCAGGTAAAGGCAACCATTAAAGGGGTTGTGGCATTAAGGACACATCCCCTATCCACCATGGGGCTGGCAGGACTGCCATCTCCAGCAGAGCACGCAGCCCAATAGTAAACGGAGGAACAGTCACGCAAGGAGGCTATAGGGGAACCTTTGTCCCCCATTCTCCTGATCACTGGGGGACACGGTGGCCAGACCCCCAGGAAAGAATCCAACACTTCTTCCCTATCCACATAATAGGGGATGATTGTCCTTAACGGCACAACCCCTTTAATTCCCACCACTGCCCTTATAAACCACAGCCCCTCCCCTCTGCAAGAAAACTATTAGGAATATAAAGGTCCAACTCCACCTCTCCAGATTTTAACCCTTACCTCTACCTTGCAGTCACTGTGCCTATTATTATTCATTTCATGGACTCTCATGCATTTTGGTTGCAGTTTTCATTAAGGAAATGCTGCAGATTTTTTCTAGATTTTACCCTTTGCATTGCAGCAGAATATAATTGACATGCAGTGTCTAGAGACACACTGGGCATCCTCGCAGTGAATTTGCCATCATGTACCTTCCAGAAGCTAACTCACTGCGATGTACAGAAGCAGCATAGTGCATGAGATTACGCAGAATTTCATCCACATGCTGTAAGTAACACAAAACCTGCAGCATAAAGTGACATGTGCTTCAGGTTCTCAACCCGCAGCATGCCAATTAATGCTGCGGGTTTTCACCTTTTGCATTGCAAAATGGGAGTGACCTTTCTACGATTCAAGTAGGTGTGCCGCTGTAAATACCACATCATTTCGGAAGGTGTTTGTTGCCTCAGCCTCCATGCACACAACTTTGTGAATGTGCTAGTTGTATTTTTAATGGCTAGACCCCTGACCAATTATTTTCTTCTAGCCCCATAGGCATATCCATGAATTATCAAAACTATACTCAGGACAGGTCCTATTCCTATCCGTTGCATGGGTCCTTGGAGGTTACGGACTACATGTGAATATCCATCCTTTTCACTACTTACCAGGCACAGCACCATAAATTGGTTAGTGGCTGTGCTTGGTATTGCAGCTCAGCCCATTCACTTGTATGGGACTGAGTTGCAAACAACATGCAATGTGACCAATAAACGTAACATCACAAGGCCTGTGAAGCAGAAGCATCTCTCAGGGCTCCACGATGGTCCTGGGACAGCTCGTCAATAAAGGTCCCAGAAAACCCCTTTAAATGCCAGTCTTTCTCTTAGGATATACCTCAGTAATGTAGCTGCACTCCACAAATATACAATTTCTTCCCACGGATCTGTTTTATGGTCACATATTTACTTCTCATGTTTCATACAGTGATTACATTTCTTCACATCTCAAGCTGAAAAAGAAGTAAGAAAGCATAAGGACAAGTCTTTGCGTGCTCGGAAACCCGTCTCATTATATACTTTACTCTTACCTTGACGTGTTGTAACTATATTAACATCATTTACGGCCTCTACATTGAGTGTCATATTTCACCTCGTGTTGACAAGTCATAAATCAACCGTGAACTATTACATGGGTGTTAAAATGCTATAAATGTTCCAAGGTGCACGGGTCTCCAGCAACCACACGATCTAACCTCAGTCATCCACCCTGAAATATCAGGGTCCCCATAACCCTTCTGACTTAACCTTTGTTACATAGTTCAGATTTTATAAAAAAAATATACATAAATTCCTGCAATACCGGAAAATATTATGGTTATTCCACCAGCTGGGGTCTCTGGAAGACTTGGTACATTCATACATTACATAGAAATTCTATTGATTAAGATAAGTACCATGTAATGCCTCCTTTCACCAGCAGAGGTGCTGTTGGGAAATTACACACTTACTACTGGGGTTCTCGGCAGATCACTGGGGTTTCCAGCAGCAGTGCTTGTGATCACCTTCTTTTGGTGACCCCTCTTAACAAAAAGGGATTGTCCAAATTTGACAATCTATGTGTCTATCCTGAAAATTTTCCATTCATATTAGTCAGTTTTTGTATATTTTTGTATAATTATCAAATAATCCAGAAAATCTATTAATCCAGGTCTGTATTGGAATTTTATTTTATAGGTTTCTGTACTTTTCTTCCTCCTATGTAAAGACTTTTAATATTCTTGTCAGCAATTTTTGACTTATCTTGTTATCCTACATTCTTGTAGAAGTTGTCAGACTGTTTTGTATGTTCTTTGACTAGTATAGAATCCACATTTCTATTGCCCCCACCAGGGGAGTACACAAAATTTTGCATGGGGGGTCATGTGGTATAGGGTTGCAGGGAAAGATCCCTCCACATAGTATAATGCTCTCCTAATCTCCCCACACAGTATAATACTCCCTCTGTGGCCCTCACATAGTATAAAACGCAGTTACACCCCCCTACAGAGTATACCCCAGTTCATCCTCCCACACAGTACAATGCCCCAAGCCCCCACAATTTTCATCACTATAACTTTGATAACATAGAACAATTTGCGAACAAGGAAACTGATAACAAAGGTGTCCTTCCCAGTTAGCTTTCAGCCGCCTAACCTGTACATGGGGAGCCTCCCTCTCCTTTGCACAGAGTTCGCTGAGGCAATGTCAGGACTTCTCCCACGTAGCAGGCTTTGCTGTTTGTGCTTGGGAAACAGAGATGCCATTGCACACTCCTCCTCTCTGAGTTCCTCCAAGCTCCAGTGCTTGGTCTCTTCTTAATCTTCTTCCCTGGACTGTTGGGTGTACCCTGATATTGGGTAAACTGCACACCAACCAACACGTGCATACCAACAACCGTGCACTCAGCCTTGACAATAGGACCACCACCCCCTAGTACATTGGAGGTTTGAACCCTACGCTACAGAGTTGAAAGCTTGCCCTATACATTACTGCTCTTAGAATCCACTAGCCATGGGCTGACCATCTAATGAATATGGGGACTTCTCAATTATACCCCTATGGCAGATGTTGGAGAAGATAAAGACTGGGCAAGTGGACTTCAACAAGTCTCATCCTTTGGTTCTCAGAGAGGGTATCTGACAGTTATATACTCCCTCTTCATATTGACAGTACATTCAGAGGGACATGCAGTACATGTAGGTGTATGGGCCAGTTGGGTTTACTTATGTGTCAGAGGGACATCGGGGCCCACCAGGCTACAGGAGCAATGGAAACTTCTGCTCCTCCTGTCATTTTTAAGGAATGTGGCATCTGCTGCATCAATCTCTTTGGTCTCCTGGAGTATCCCTTTAAGCATGGTGTGCCGTACAATTCCCTTTACATAAAGTATTGATGTTGTTTTTCGTGCATTATTTTTAATGATCTTTTTGGGCAGTGACAGATTTTTGTATCTAAATCTCTCATTTGATGTATCCCGACTGTTGTTTCTAATCTAAAAAGCTCTAACAGTCATATCCATCGCCACCCCAGGCCACCTTTGAAATTCCTTTTGTACTAGTAGCAGCAGGTTTTTTTTTTTTTTTGGCTGGCGAATTTTTACTGCTCTGTTACCTGCCTCATCGTTGAGTAAATGAAGATGCAAAAATTTGATCGTCTGTTTGGAAAGAGACTTAATTGAGTCGTCTTATTAGCATTTCACATCCGACGGGTCAAAATAAATATTATTTAAATCAGAAACTATAAAATATATGTAAAATATTTATTTATTCGATTCCCGCTAACAACAAGGGCGGGAAGAATAAAAGAAGAAGACGGGAAAATTACCAAGGAGATGGAAATTACCGTGCCTAGAATATTAAGTGTAACGCATAGGAATGCATAGAGAGTCAATGGAGAAGACGAGGAATTGCAATCATAGATCCCATCATTTGCAAGACTTGAAGGTCTTGAAAATTGCGAGGAACTAAAAAAAGTTCAATATTCATAATTTCTTTAAAAAAAAACAAGAGACCTCTAAAAAAAATGTAAAAAATTGTCAATAAAGGGTTAAATTGGTGGATTCTAAAGGCAGCCATTATACAGCACCCAGAGTCAAAGTTTGCTGGACTGTATATTTTACCTGGTATGAAGCTAGGTAAAACGATTAAATATAGAAGATCTCTACTGATTGCTCTCAGCTAGCCAACCTATCCAGGAATGTTTGTAGGGATTCTGATTGGCTGAGAGAAGCTCCGCCCCAAAGTCCTTTTCAGCAGCATGCCAAGTTCAGTGTACAGATCCCAAACTCTGGCTCCAGGAGTTAGATGGGTCATCAATATCAGATCAGTGGGGGTCCGACAACTGGCATCCCCACAATCAGCTCAGCATTTGGACAATTTTTGAGGGCCCTTCACTACTTACCAAGAATAACACCATACATTGTATGGGAGCTGTGCTTGGTATTGCAGCTCAGTCTCGAACTCTGGAATGGGACTGAAAGTATGGGACTTTGAAGAGTTTATCTACGGGGGTGCTGGACCCCCACCACTGTGATATTGATTACCTATCCCAGAGCTGTAGCTAGGCCATGGATCACCCAGGCGTTCAGTTTACTGCTCTTACTCTGTATCTAAATACATAAAAGTGTCTTTTTTGGTGATGCAGACATAACACACAGGGATGCCAGCCCCCCTCCCCCCACAGTATACTTGTAGTGCTCCACATGGTATATAATGCTCCACAGTGCCTTCCACAGTATAATATGCTCCCCTGCCCCTCCCAAAGTGCCCCCCATGGCATATAATGTTCCACAATGGCTCCACAGAGTATAAAATGCTCCACAGTGACCCCCACACAGTATAACTTGCTACACAGTGGTCCCACACAGTATAATAGGCTCCCCACAGTGCCTCCCAGTATAATGTTCCACAGTGGCCCCACACAGTTCCACACAGTACTACACACAGTATAATACCCCACAGTGGCCCCACAAAGTATAATTTGCTCCCTAGAGCCCACATCCATCACAGTATAACACTCCACAGTGTCCCCACGCAGTATAATATACTCCCCAGAAGGGCCCCCCAGTATAATGCTCCATAGTGGCTCCACACAGTTTAATAGGCTCCTCACACAGCATAAAATGCACCCCAGTGGCCCGCACAGTATAATGCTCCACAGTGGCCCTGCACAATATAATATGCTCCCCAGAGGGCCTCCCCAGTATAAAGCTCCACAGTGACCCCACACAGTATAATAATCTCCCCAGAGGGCCCCCCAGTATAATGCTCTACAGTGGCCCAACACAATATAATATGCTTCCCAGAGTGACTCTCAGTACAATGCTCTAAAGTGGCCCCACACAGTATAATATACTCCAAGAGCCCTGAGCTGCTTCAGACGAACCCCTCAAAATTAATTTCAACGAATTTGGTTTGTTTCAGTGCTATTATTATACTCTGGGTTCTCTTCAGTCCCCAAATTATAATAAGTAGAGGCCCCGGCGCAGGTGATAGAAAATAACAAACAGTTCTACTCATTTTGCCTCTCCCGTTACTTCATTGTCTCCGCCAGCTATCTTTTCAGGTCTGCGGCTGATGTCACGCTGTCAATGTTTTGGCCTGTGGCTGACGTCACACATCCCGGACATCATCACTGACGCCTGTGATTGGGCCTCAGCAGTCACATGACGCATGCAAGAGCACCCTGAGTAACCTCTGAGACCCAATCACAGGCCTCAGTGGTGACGTCAGCCACAGGACAAAACATGGCGCCAGAATGGCGGATACCCAGGAGAGGTGAGTATAAATGTTTGTTATTTTTACACACCTCCCCTAGGCAGGCTTCTATTGGAAAGGGGCCCCACATGACCCCGGGCCCCTTTCCCTTAGTGATGTTTCAGGGTCCCAGCCCTGCCTAAGCCCACCGGAGGATCTGCTGTTTATATTGCATGGGAGCATATGGAGCTCGATATAATATGAAGGGTCATAAAGGGGCCATTATACTGTGTGTGGTCATAATAAGGGGGACATTATACTGGGTGGACGCACAATTAGGGGGCCATTATACTGCCATTCCATCAGGTGTGCCACAGCAAAAACCACTGAAATACAGATGTTTTCTGAACCAAATGAGTTGTGCCACAATGGGGCCCACTGAGGCCCCACACAAACCCGGCTAAACTATTCCATACAGTTGAAATTTAGGCAGGCCAGTTCATATCTCCCCAAAAGAACAAAGGCCAAGGTATTGCAAATGTAATATTCAGTGTCTTACAGCCATTCAGTTCCATTAAGGCAGAAAGACCACCAACCATGGTAATTTTAACAAAATACTAATGATCTAAAATCATCTTCATACCTCTCAGTACCCCTCAGTACAAGCATGTGGATTGTGAGATATTAGACGCTCCTTTTTCTTACTCTTTTTCAGAGTTTTAGGATCATTTTGCCTATTATACGTACATCAGTGTCCAGCCTTTATTATAATAGTCTTATGTTTATATTGACAACCATTGACAATGACGCCAGATCAGGTAACATAGGAGAACATATATGTATTCTATTACATAGGATCCTTTGTGACTCACCTTACCATCATATTCCAACTACTTGATGCAGCTTCAGCTTGTAGTCCTCAAACAATGAAGGATATGTCATGCCTTTTGCTTCTACCCTATTTCTGGTCATCCTTCCTTTGGAGATCGGTTAGCTGGATGAGATGCCTTCTAGGCATGTTTATAAGCTTGTTCAGACAATGAATTACAGGATGGCTACCTACATAGTCTTTGACCTGCTTGAGCAGAGCAAATTTACAATTTTTTTTTTCCGAGGGAACATTTATAAGACGTCTTAACCATCTGGATCTCCACAAGGAGAATCAGTACTCCCTACCCGAAAACACTTAGAGTGGAATAGAAAAAGGGTAATAGGAAAAAATAACAGGAAGACATGTAGAGAGTTGAGGAAAAAATTATTACGATTATGGAGTGTTTTACTATAAATTAGAGTAAATACAGTAGGATTTGTAAACAAGAGAAAAGTAAAGTAGAGTAGAGAAGAGTTGTAAAGTAGAACAAAGTAGGGTACTCTTGTAGAATGAGGTAAAAGTGGGATACATTACAATTGTCTGTCTAGATTGTTGTCTTGGATGGCAATGCCAAGCCTAAGAAATCAGACACAACAAATATTTGCCATAGGTCATCGACTGTCATGCTCATTTGGGTAACAAAATGGCACCAATGGTGGGTCGAAAAAATGGAAACCTCCAGTGTATGGCCAGCTTTTGGTAGAGTTGACAAGAATTCTAGAGTACTTTTGACTTGTAGAGTAAACCAAAATAGGATAGAGAAGACCTGTAGCTGAGTATAGTGGACTTATGGAGGAAAATATAATAGACACATAGAGTAGGTTTATGTAGTTAGTTATGTTGAGTAGGTAAAAGCAAAATGTACTTGTAGCATTGAAGAGCCCAGCACACTTGAAGAGTAAACCAGAATAAAGAAGAGAAGGCATGTATGGAAACATAGAGATACAAAATATAGAGGACTTGTAGGGTAGAGCAGAGTATGGTAGAGTAGACTTAGGCCCAGTTCACATCTGTGTTCAGGTTTCCGTTCGGGAAGTCCGCTTGGGGATCCCACGAACGGAAACCTATACTCATAAAAAAGCGGTTTACTTGGGAAACCTGTGGACCCCATAGACTATAATGGGGCCCGTGGGGTTTCCGCACGAAGCAAGTGGAGAGGAAAGTGCTGCAAGCAGGACTTTTCTTTCCACATTTTTCATGCGGAAACCGAGCGGAAACCACACTGACCCCATTATACTCTATGGGGTCCACGGGTTTCCCAGGTAAACCGCTTTTTCATGTGTATAGGTTTCAGTTCTGGGGGTCTCCAAGCGGACTCCCCAAACGGAAACCTGAACGCAGATGTGAATCGGGCCATATAGAGAAAACCAAAATACAGTAGGATATATCAGACCTGTACAATAAAATAGTTGAGTATTTACTTATGGAGTAAAGTAGACTTGTAGTGTAAATGAGTTCAGTAGACTTGTGGAGTAAAGAGTATACTATACCTGTAGAGTTAAAAAGTACAGTAGTCTTAAAGGGGAAGTGTCGTCAGGAAATGACCTCTTGTTTATAGTGATTTTGTTTTTAATTTTCCACTTTCTAAAAATGCAACTAAGCCGAAAATAGTTTATGGCTTCCTGTCTCCTGGTGATGGAAAATGAGCCATAGGCACAATGGTCTGGAGCAGACCCTATTGACTACTATGGTATAGTTTTCTAGGCATGCTCTGTGACCTGTGCAGAGGTTATTGTGCAGAGAGAGGAGTAGATAAGCTTTGTAATCACCTATTACCTATTAGTATCTGTGTCTTATCTACATATACATGATAGCTGTGATCGTCAGTGTGCTGATAAGTGAGGTGACTGCTGCAAAGAAATCTCCTTCAGAAAACAGGAAATGTCAGCATATTATTTGGATTAGTGGTCAGAGTCAGAACTGCAGAATTGTTTGGATTTGTTAAACACCTAGATAACATAGAACATTTTAAAAAACCTCAACAAAAATTCTTTAAAAATACAGTATGTTTCAACAATCTTGAATTAAAAAATAGGTCAATTTCTGCCAACATGCTATAATAAAGAAGAGAAGACGTGTAGGGAAAAATAGTTATAGAATAGAGCGGACTGGTAGAGCAAACCAAAATAGGATACAGAAGTACAGCAGAATAGTACAGATGGCATATGGAGTACAGTAGAGTATACTTGTAGAGTAGATGAGTGCAGTAGACGAGTGGAGTAAGAGTGTACTGTACTTGTAGAGTTAAAAACTACAGTAGATTTAATGGAGTAAACTCGACTAGATTAGAAGCATAGTCCAGGATACATGGCTTATAGGATTAAGCAGAGTTGCCAAATAGAGTAGAGCAGAGTACAGTAGACTTGCAGAGTAAACCGAAATACAGTAGGATATAGAAGACCTGTACAGTAAAATAGTTGAGTATGACTTATGGAGTAAAGTAGAATAGATGAGTGCAGTAGACTTGTGGCGTTAAAAATATACTATACTTGTAGAGCTAAAAAGTACACTAGACGTAATATAGTAAACTAGAGTAGACTTGTAGAGTAAACTAGAATAAAGGGCATGTAGGGTAAAGTATAGTTGTAGAATAGAGAGAACTCGTAGAGTAGACTTGTAGAGTAAACCAAGTGGGATATAGAAGACCTGTACAATAGACTAGAATAGTATGGCTGGCTTATGGAGTACAGTAGAGTATACTTGTAGAGTACATGAGTGCAGTAGACTTGTAGAGAAATCCAAGTAGGATATAAAAGACTTGTACAGTAGACTAGATAAGTATGGCTGGCTTATGGAGTACAGTAGAGTATACTTGTAGAGTACATAACTGGAGTAGACTTGTAGAGAAATCCAAGTAGGATATAAAAGACTTGTACAGTAGACTAGATAAGTATGGCTGGCTTATTGAGTACAGTAGAGTATACTTGTAGAGTAGATGAGTGCCGTAGACTTGTGGAGTAAGATTGTACTGTACTTGTAGAGATGAAAAGTACAGTAGACTTAATGGGGTGAACTAGACTAAACTCAAAACATAGACCAGGATAAAGAAGAGAAGGCTTATAGGGTACATCAGAGTTTCAGCAGGATAGAAATGACTTGTAGAGTAAACTAAAATGGGATATAGAAGACCTATATGGTAGAATAGCTGAGTATGGTTGACCTTTGTAGAGTAGACTTGTAGAGCAAACCAAAATAGGATATAGAAGACCTGTAGAGTAGAAAAACTGACTAAGGCTGACTTTTGAAGGAAACTAAGGTAGACTTTTAGAGTAGATGAGTGCAGTCGACTTGTAGAATAAGAGTGTACTGTACCTGTAGAGTTGAAAAGTACAGTATATCGAATGGGGTAAACTAAACTAGACAAAAAGCATAGATCAGGATAAAGAAGAGAAGGCTTGTAGGGTAAATCATAGTTGGAGAATAGAATGGACTTACAGAGTAGACTTGTAGAGTAAGGTAAGGTAGATCTGATTGTTTAATGCACCAAATGAACGTCCCTCATTATGCAGCCATTGAATTACAATGACTGTGACTCTATATAGTGTAGTGCCATATTGGCACTTACTACACCTGTAGAACTCCAGTATAAAGCGGAGTATGTGTAGAATACAGTGTCATAGTATAAACTATTTGTGGTTAGATATTGTACTTTGATGACTTCTGAGATCACCTTGAGTTCACTACAAAGTTTTATCCAGGTGTTTTCCCAAAGTCTGATGAGTGTTTGCACGTGTAACCTCCTCTACAACAAAACTAGATTGTGTTTATTGCCTTGGGGCCTCTTGACTTCTTTGTACCACCTGCGTGAATACTAACATGAGTAAAATAATGTCAATCATATTTATCTTAAAACAAGGTTTTTGCTTCAAACTTGATCCTTCACTAGATGTTTTTAATCCCGTAACAACCATCTATGTGTTAATAGTGAGCACAGACTGCTGACTCTACAGAAGTCAATGATATGGCAGTATAGCCAGGGCTCTGTCTTCAGTGGTGGTGATTTTCACAGTACTGTGAAAAAGTTTTAGGCTTGAGTTGAAAAAATATCACAAAAAAAATAAGATTGCTTTCAGAAATAGAAGGGTTAATAGTTTATTTTTGTCAATTAAAAAAATGAAGCGAATGAAGAAAATAGAAATCTAAATCCCATCAATATTTGGTGTGACCTTTGGAGGAGAAGTCCTGGAAGTGATGATATGGCCCTCACAGATCCCTGATCTCAACATCATCCAGTCTGTCTGGGATTACATGAAGAGACAGAAGGATTGGAGCGAGCCTACATCCACAGAAGATCAGTGCTTAGCTCTCTAAGATGGCGGGAACAACCTCCTTGTCAAGTTCCTTCAAAAACTGTCTGCAAGTAACGAAAAGAACTGATGGAAGGCAAAGGGCAAAGGTCATACCAAATATTGATGGAATTTAGATTTTTTGTTTATGTGCTTCATTTTGTTAATTGTTACAAATATCCTATTGATACTCCTATTTTTCAAAGCATCAAACTTGCCTGAAAATTTTGCACTGTACTGTAGAGTGCGGGTAAGAGGGGTCAAAAAAACAATGCCACCTAGTATGGTACCTAACTAGACATGAGTGAATCTTCTAAAATATGTTTTAAAAACACTACTTAAGGAGAAAAAGATGGCATTCAGGACAAGAGATAAGGAGAGGTTGAGGGAAGTACAAAAGGAGCTGAGGCATCAAATCAGGCAAGGAAAAGCCAGTTATAAAGAAAAAATGGAAAAGCAAATGGAAAGAAAAGACATAAGGGGGGTCTGGGAGGGGCTTAAGTCAATTTCGGGTCATAAACAGTCTGTCTGCCAGATTGAGGCAGATGTTAATTGGCTTAATGAACTAAACCTATTCTTCAACAGATTTGATCACACACCAGCTCCTCCCACCCCAGTATGTCCTTCAGCTCCCCCCACCACAATGACTTCTCCCCATGCGGCCACTTCCCAACAGACCAGTAAATCCAGAAATCCGTCTTTATCTGGCCACAGTCTGACCTTCACACGGGCCCAGGTGAGGAAGGAGATGAAAAAGATCAAGGCGAGGAAAGCCGCAGGGCCAGATGACATCAGTGCAAGGCTAATTAAGACTTGTGGGGACCAGCTGTGTGGTATAATTACATATATGTATAATATGAGCCTGAGGCAGGAAATAGTCCCTGAATTATGGAAATCTTCTTGTGTGGTACCAGTTCCAAAGAAACCCCACCCTATGGACCTCAACGACTACAGACCTGTAGCACTGACATCCCACCTGATGAAGATCTTGGAGAGATTGGTTCTCACACATCTCCGCCCTCTAGTGAGCCCCGCTATGGACCCCCTCCAGTTTGCTTATCGGCCAGGCATTGGGGTAGATGATGCCATCATCCATCTTCTGCACAGGGCTCTGTCTCACCTGGAGAAACCAGGGAACACAGTGAGAATAATGTTCTTTGACTTCTCCAGTGCTTTTAACACCATACAGCCCAGGTTATTGAGGGACAAGCTGGGCCTTGCTGGAGTGGACCACCACCTCTCCAACTGGATCCTAGACTACCTCACAAATCGACCTCAATACGTGAGAGCCCAAGACTGTGTGTCAGGTACCGTGATCTGTAATACGGGGGCACCTCAGGGTATGGTTCTCGCCCCTTTCCTCTTCACACTGTACACTGCAGATTTTAGGTGCAACTCATCCAGCTGCTACCTACAGAAGTATTCTGACGACTCTGCAATAGTGGGTCTCATCACAGATGATGATGACAGAGAGTACAGAGAACTGAACCAGGATTTTGTGGACTGGTGGCACCGGAACCACCTGAAGATTAACGCGGGGAAGACCAAGGAGATGGTGGTGGACTTCCGCAAAGGCAGAAGCCCTCCTAAACCAGTGGACATCCTGGGGACGGACATCGAGATTGTGAACACCTATAAGTACCTGGGTTTGCTCCTTAATAATAAGCTGGACTGGGCAGATCATATGGAGGTCCTGTACAGGAAGGGCCACAGCAGGCTCTACCTGCTTAGGAAACTAAGAGCCTTTGGAATCCGGGGGGCACTTCTTAGAACTTTCTTCAACTCGGTAGTGGCATCAGCCATCTTCTTTGGAGTGGCCTGCTGGGGGAGCAGTATATCAACCAGGGACAGAAATAAACTTGACAAGCTGATTAGAAGGGCCAGCTCTGTCCTGGGGAGCCCACTGGACCCAGTGCAGGTGGTGGGTGACAGAAGGATACTGTCCGTGGTGAGCTCCATGCAGAAGAAGAAGTCCCATCCCATGCATGAGACTGTGATTGCGCTGGGCAGTACTGTCAGTGACCGACTGCTCCACCCTAGGTGTGAGAAGGAGCGCTATCGGAAGTCTTTCCTCCCCACCGCGGTTAGGCTGTACAACCAACACCGACCTAAGCGGAGATCATTACACACAGAGAACTGAAATATCTCTCTGCCTGTTAAATCCCCCCCCCCCCCCCTCCTCTGCTACGTCCTATCTGTCTGTCTGCTATTAATGTAATGCCTCTCACCTTGGAACATTCCTGTACATGTTGTATTTGTATTTGTATCTGCTTATCTTTGCTGCTGTAACACACTGAATTTCCCCATTGTGGGACTATTAAAGGACTATTATTATTATTATTATTATTATTATTATTATTATTATTTAGGTCAAGATTGCTCAAATGGACATTGGAATAGATTGGGACCAAATAAATTTGGTGGGAATCGAGAGGGCCCCAATTGCCCTGAAAAGTCATATATAGGATTTTTGGACATGTGTGATAATGTCATGTGTCCAACAGTAACTCTAGGTCAATGACCTACTTTCTATGAAAGAGAGCAGCGCCTCATTTTGAGCAATTCGTCCTAAACAAATCCCAAAAGTTTTGGCTTTCCAGAATCCGAAGATTTTGGTAAATTTAGAACCAATATGATTTGCGACAAATCTATTTATTCATTTCTCTGATACTAGAGAGAGAATTTAGGTCACCGAATATCCACAGGTGTAAAAGGTAGGGTCATTGTATCCAGAGGAGGGATTTCCATTTTGTTATGGAACCAGAACTTCTCTTCAGCTAATTCTACTTTTCAGCCATGAAATATATGGACAATCCTTATTTTCAAGAACATAAATTAGAATTCTACTTTTGTACCTCAAGTCCCATTTCGCTAATGTAAAACCCTTGAACCATCATCCTCGTATCTATAGCTGCAAGTACTTTTGTGTAATGTGTTACATTCTGCCTTGAGATGGTCAATGAGCGTGATGAAAAGACATCAGGAGCTACGTAGACGGATCGTGATTGATGCATTACCCTTCTTTTATGCCAGGGCAATAAAAACTCCATGAGGTTGCATTTTAGCCTCATTACTTTTAATACAATTAGTATAGAAAGACCTTCCCTATGCAGAATACACAACAGTTATTTTTGCTTTGTGCACCTGCTGGCAACAATTAGATCACATAACAAGATCATTTCATGCTTTATAACTAATGATGATGTTTTTGTGACTTGTATCTCATAGAATAGAATGGTGTAGAACAAGTCAAGAAACCACAGCAGATCATATAGATGTATCTCTTGATAATGGATATGGATAGTGGATTTCATTGCATTATTCATGGGGTCATGGATAGACATATGAAAAGTGGTTTAGGTTGAACCAGATTTGAACCAAATTTTCCAAAAGTTTTGGTCTCGACAAGAGCAAGAAGTGAAATTATTATACTCTGAGATTTTACCTTCCCTCACTGGGTCCTCTTCTAGTCTCCCAAGTAACATCATTGGCCTCAGCAGTCACATGGGGCTTGCCATCATCAAGACGTTGTGTGATGTCATGACCCCTGAGCACATGACATCACATTTGAGGCCTGAAGAAGAGGACCAAGAGGTAGTATTGGACACTGCAGAAAAGGGGAGTGAAGGTGAGTATAACTGTCTGTTATTTTTTTACACCTCCCCTGGGCCTCCCCCTATTATTACTCTAGGGTCTGAGGAAACCCCAGAGTATAATAAATTTTGTCCACTTCCAGTTGCCGATGGTTGCAGAGCAACATTACCGTGATAAACAACATATCTTTGTTATGTATGCCACTTTTGTAAATTTGCAGAAAAACAACTTTGTATTCTTATGCAAATGAGGCAGTTGGGGGAGGGTCTTCAGCTCCTGGAGCTTTTGATGTTCAGATCCCTACCATCTCCCATCTGTACTACCCAGTGCAATGGAACTGATCCTCCTACTGTTATGACATATAGGATGACAATATGATGTAGTGTGGCTGACAATATTGTGAGCAAGCTACTTCCTGTCTTCCTTTTTTATCAAGTTGTTATTATTACTATTTTAGAATGTCTCAGATTTCTGCTGTTGGCTTATAGGTGTGTATGTCATGTAGTATTATTACTAATATAATTATTGTTGTTGTTATTATTATTATTGCTGTTGCTGTTATTACTTTTATTATTATCATTATTAAAATTATTAGTATTATTACTGTTATTATTATAATTATTATTGCTGCTGTTTTCATTATTATAGTTATTATTAGTATTATTATTGCTGCTATTATTATTATTATTATTATTATTATTATTACTACCACAGTTATTATTATTATTACTGTTATCATTATTATTGTTGTTATTATTATTAATATGATTATTATTGCTATTATTATTATTACCATTATTATTGTTGTTGTTATTATTTTTGCTGTTATTATATATTGCTGCTACTGTTATCATTATTGTTGTTATTATTATTATTATTATTGTTGTTATTATTATTATTATTTTTGCTGTTGTTATTTATTGCTACTACTGTTATCATTATTATTGTTATTATTATTATTATTATTATTATTTTGCTGTTAATATTTATTGCTGCTACTGTTATCATTATTATTGTTGTTGTTATTATTATTATTATTATTATTATTATTTTTGCTATTCATATTTATTGCTGCTACTGTTATCATTATTATTGTGGTTGTTGGTATTATTATTATTATTATTATTATTATTATTATTATTATTTATTAAGCTACCCATGGACATTTTTCTTGCTCAGTATTTCTATTATAAATCTGTTGCATCTATCTATTTTCAGAGGCTTCAGTTTCACAAATATTTCTGTCCTCCCATGCTGTATATTAAATTAAAGCCTTCAGTCAGTGCATTATTTCCTGTCAGATGTAAATGCATTTTGTTTGATACAGAGGCAGATGTGTCCTGCTGAGCCACATCTTCTGGTTACCTTATCATGTCAAATTACATTATCAGACAGTAACCTGAAAACCATCTGTTAGATTGTGAATAGCCAAGCAGTAGTCTGTAAATGGCTGTATAGAGAGCTGAGTGCTCCGCGCTATATATCTTGTATTAATTGTCTGGAACTCGTATTAATCTTCACTTTGTCTCAGTCTGTGCCACCGAGCTCAACAATAAAAGTCGTTGTTATTAGAGGTTTTTAGTAGCCATAATTCAGAACTCTCTGACAAGCATATATTCTTCATGTATATGGAGGTCTTTCAATAATGTAAGGGAAGGAACCAACAATAGAAGATTTAGTGATACATCTGTCCTACTAAGTCTATGAAATCCAGGGTGAGCCAAAAGTCAGAGTCATAGAGATGAGAGACAAGTTGGCTTTAGAAAATCTGACGTTCAAGTTTAATTCACTGTACATCATATAACTTGAAACATGAAATGATACTTATGGCATTTGGTGCTTTTTTTATTCTTGCGACAAATGCCAACCCATTAAAGGGGACCTTTCACCACCTCCACCAACTCTTTGCACCCTTAAATAGGCGCCTCGCCACTGATTCAGGCACAGTTGGAATTTTTTTTTCTATCCCTCTCCATTCCTGAGCAATCAGTGCTTAAAGTTTCAGCACAAAATATGCTAATTAGGCTCTCTACTGTCAGGTGGGCAGTCCCTGACTATCTGCTCCTGCCTGGAACTGACAACCCAACAGTAGAGAGCCTAACCAGCATATCAATTTCTAAAACATCTGCACTGGTTTCTCAGGAATGCTGGGGGCTAGAGAAAAAATTCCAAATGTACCATGAATCAATGGAACACGTCCTAAAGGGTGTAAAGAGTTGGAGTTAGTGGAGGGGGAGAAAGGTCCTTTTTAAGTGATGCCAAAATCTCTCAAACTGCCTCAATGCCAATAGTGGGGTTTCAATATGGGGTGTAAAGGTACCTGGGCTCTTCTGCCACATAAAAATGCTATAATTTGTAAATGTGAGGTTTTGGGGCTGTTACCGACTTTGCATTAGGGCCCAGGATCCCCTGTACATAAGAAATTAATATTGCTGCTTACAAGTTTGGGGTCCTAGATATGGTCAGTCTCAAACATCCAACTACATGAGTGGACAGATCTCTGAAAAGAAATGGTATCCAAGGATCCCTAAGGGGGCATTAACATGGAGAAATTTTGCGAGGAATTTCAGGAGGTCTTCCACCCCAGATTCCTCAATAAATACCAGTCCTGTGGATCCTGTGGGGGCTAATCAGTCTGAGCCTTAAGCCACGGGTTCTGTAGCTGAATTAGCTCGGGAATCCAAGGGAAGATCAAGTAGGACACTTACTTTTTTTCAGCGTCGTGAAACTTACCTCTCTTGAGAGCAAAGGGTCAGGCATGTATAAATCTCAGTGGTTAGCACCGATGCCTAGTGGCACTGGAGTGCTGGGTTAGGATCTTCTAAAAGACTTCATCTGCCTGGAATTTTGTGTGGGTTTCCTCCTAGACTCCAAGGCACTAAGTCTCCTAGTGTTCCTGTTTAGGTGTTTTGCCAAGTTAGTTTCCTTCTTTTCTGACCTGTTCTGCCTGATCTTTGTCTGTTTACCATATCTGAACCTCTTCTACCTGCCTTGTCCTCTGCTTGCTGTATCTTTACCAAGGAACTCCACCTGCCCCAACCTCAACTTGTCCACTGAACATTTTCCTTCATGTCCTTTCTGTGCCATGCACTGGTGTCTCTTGACCCATCTGGGTCTGTCATCGCTAAAGTGGGGCTGCTTCTGAGGTAGAAACTTAGTGGTTCTCTGTTATGACCAGATCCCCATATGGGGGTTAAAGGGTGAAGACCAGGGGTCCACTTAAACAACCTTCTCAGCAGTGGCGTAACTATGAATGGCTGGACCCAAAGGCGACATTTGCGCCCCCTCCAACACCCCCCCCTGCACAAACCTCATTCCTGTGCACATTATTATGCTCCATAGTGGTTCCTGCACACAGTATTATGCCCCATAGTGGCCCCTGCACACAGTATTATGCCCCATACTGGCCCCTGCACACAGTATTATGCCCCATACTGGCCCCTACACCCACACAGTATTATGGCCCATAGTGGCCCCTGCACACAGTATTATGCAGCTTAGTGGCCTCTGCACACAGTATTATGCAGCATAGTGGCCCCTTCACATAGTATTATGCCCCATAGTGGCCCCTGAACACAGTATTATGCCCCATAGTGGCCCCTGCACACAATATTATGCCCCATAGTGGACCACCCATGAACGATTATTACACTCTGGGGTCTTTTCAGACCCGAGAGTATAATGATCGGAGACCCAGGGGAGGATACAAACATAAACACCAATGCTACTTACCTCTTCCTGGCTCTAGTGACTGACTGCTCCACCCTAGGTGTGAGAAGGAGCGCTATCGGAAGTCTTTCCTCCCCACCGCGGTTAGGCTGTACAACCAACACCGACCTAAGCGGAGATCATTACACACAGAGAACTGAAATATCTTTCTGCCTGTTAAATCCCCCCCCCTCCTCTGCTACGTCTTATCTGTCTGTCTGCTATCAATGTAATGCCTCTCACCTTGGAACATTCCTGTACATGTTGTATTTGTATTTGTATCTGCTTATCTTTGCTGCTGTAACACACTGAATTTCCCCATTGTGGGACTATTAAAGGACTATTATTATTATTATTATTAGTGCACTCCGGTGCGCTACTTTGGCCATCTTCAATGTTGGACCAGATCTCACGTGAGCTAGGCCGGCGTCGCAACGCATAACGACATTGGCTGACGTCTGGGACGTCACCAAACAGGCCCGAAGCATGTCGGAGCGTAGGAGAGGTAAGTGACGTTGTTTTTTATATTCGCTCACCTCCCCTGGGCCCCCGATTGTTATACTCTTTTCAGACCCTGGAGTATAGTAATAACAGTGTTTGAGGGGTTCGCGGTAGCAGCTGTCAAAGGGCTCTGGGCCCCTTAATGTCCCGGGCCCTGTGGCAGCCGCTACCGCGGCTACCCTGGTATTTACGCCCCTGCTTCTCAGGACTCATCTTAAAGGCTTAGGATAGGTCATCAATATGTGATCAGTGGGAGCCAGACACTCGGAAGCCCTGCTGATCAGCTCCCCCATGGCGATGACATCGTGTTCATTCGTCACATGGTTCACCAGCTGCTCAGTCTCATTCAAGTGAATGGAGCTGACCCCCAATACCAACTACATGGGCTTAGTATTAAATGAAGAGGCCAAAGTGCTCACCTGACTACTGAAGCCTCTTCAACCAGCTGTGGGGGTCCTGAGTGTCAGACCTCAAATGAGAACGCATTTTTTAACCAATGTAGTGCTAGAATGGGCCCACATGGGTATAAAAATCCTTTAATGTATATGTTAATTCATTACCAATTAGAAAATCCACAAACCATAGCCAATCAATTGGTTATTCTAATTCATTAATTCATTCATTTGTTTTGCCCACGTGAAGTTCTCTGCTTTCTAAGAGTTGTGGAGAAAAAAAATTCTTTAAAAAAAATTTTTTAAAAAAAGTCTAATAATAGAAGCTGCTTAAACAGCAAAATCTGGTGGAAAAAAAAAAGAAAAAAAAATCTTGTCAGTCCTTAAGTGCAGTTTAACTCTTCATCATTTTATTAGAAATTTGAGATAACAAGCAATTTACATAATTCAATTTATAAAGCTGAAATAACACAATAGTCATCTAGATCCAGTGGATTTTGGCTTGAGATCAATGCAGAGGTCTTAATTATCGTCATTTAGATTGAGTGCCGTTGGATGGCTTCCAGCGTGCACGCTCTCAGATCAGTATCATTGCGACTTCATAAACCATAGACTTGTAAGATTCATTTAAGTTGTTCTGTCAGAATGGACAGAAACACAAACACAAAGTCTTCAGAGATGTTGGCAGCAGATCACACTGGCTGCGGCGAGGAATGACATCAAAGTGATTCAGCAGCACCTTGTGTGTGAGGGCGAGGCTTATCGAGACACGTATCTACTGCGCTGGGGAAATCAAGATGGGGGAAAGGAAAATAGAAAACGAGAAGAGAGAACATGTCCTGTATTAGTGGCCTCAAAGCTATGGTGGCAGGGAGTAGTAGCTGACCACATGCTCAGCATGTAAACTAAGTATAGTGTAGTCGTGCCAAACAGGAAACAACTGGACCCTCTTTAAAGGGGTTGTCCAAGGACTAACCTCGCTGTATCTGGTGGATTCTTCATCATGAACCTGGGGCTTCCAGCCAGGTCACATGATCAGAACCAACGTAATTAGTGAACCAATGAAAGTAATTTATCTCTGAGATCAGGAGAGGAGGGAAGGGGCCGAGTGACCCTGAGGTTGGAGACCGGTTCCGATCACATGACAGGGGGGTGATATCAGACCAGAACCTCCAAGTCCTCGATGAAGAATCTTCTGGATGCATCGAGGTAAATATAAGTTTCCCAGACAACTCCTTTAATACCAGAACCAAGATTTTACTTTTATAGATTGCAGTTAACAAATAGGGATGAGCAAACTGGTTATTAACAAGCCACAGGCCACTGGAAGACAATAGTACTTGCATGGGGACCACTAGAGGACAATATTACTTGCCTGGGGGGGGGCACTGGGGGACATTATTAGTTGCCTGGTGGCTACTGGGAGACATTATTAGTTGCTTGGGGGCTACTTGGGGACATTATTTGGTGCCTCGGGGCCCCTGGGGACATTATTAGTTTTTTAGGGGCCCTGGGGGACATTATTACTTACCTGGGGGGCACTGGGGGACATTATTAGGTAATTGGGGGACACTGGGGACATTATTACTTGCCTTGGGACTACTGGTGGATATTGTCAGTTGCCTGGGGACTACTGGGGGACATTATTATTTACCTGGGGGACATTGTTACTTACCTGGGGACAACTGGAGGAGATTATTACTTGACTGGGGGACTGCTGGGGAACAGTATTACTTGCCTGCGGGTTACTGAGGGACATTATTAATTGCCTGGGGGCCACTGGAAATAGTTACTACTTGCCTGAGGCCACTGGGGAGCCTTATTAGGTGTCGGGGGCACTGGGAAGCATTATTATGTGTGTGAGGGCCACTGCGGAGTATGATACTATGTGGGTCCACTAAGGGAACTTGATGATGGTAAAAGGTGAATTTTTGCATGTGCTGGGTGAAAAGTATAGGATGCTGTAGCTTTGAGGGTGCATTCACTTGGTACAGTTACAATTGCATAGAATTATCTATATTTACAAATGGAAAAAATTTATGTTCCAGCTGTAAATTCAAAAACTGTGCTAAAAAACACACCAAAACTGTTGTTTTTTTTTAGTATTTTAGTAAAAATTATTTGGTAGGAGTTCCCCAAAGAAAATGTTTTTTTTTTCCGGAGTGCCCTGAGTCTGAAAAGGTTGGGAAATACTGCCCTAGAATATAATAATAGCACTTTTGATTCAGACCAAAACAAAATTGATGGGCAAACCTCCCGAATATTTGGTAAACGTATCCGGTTTGGTTTGCCCATCTCTATTAACAAGACAACCATACGAAAATGCAGGATATAGCAGAGGTAATCCATAACTTCAACTATTTAAGACTCACTCTCATGAGCTAGCGGATATAATTCCTACCACACTCATGGACTAGGTCTTCAACGTTTTTCGAGATGAAGTGGACTGACCAAAACAAATGGACTCACTCTGCTTACAAACCTCTCAAAAAAGAAGTAACGGCCACTCTATATAAAGTGCACTTTTGCCTCTGCATACTCCAAGGGTCATGCTGCAGTTAGCTCAGGGTCATTCCATCTTAAAGACATCTTAAAGAACATTTTCCATGGCACAACTCCTAAGTGCAACTAACGTTCAAATCTCACATGTAGCACGGAATGAAAACCATTTTTAAAGAAAAATCAACTGGTTTTGGGAAGGGATGCTACGTATGGCCATTTATGGATTTCCTTAGGGTTACCTACCTAAACTTACACCTCCTTACAACAAGCATACCCATAACCTTATCAGCCCTAAATAAAATTGACATGGTTTATACCTAGTGTAATTCACACAACCATATGCAATTTTATTTCTTAAAGAAATTTTCTGAGTAAAAGATATAAAATTCCTGTCCTTAAAATAGTTGGTCAGCAGCTGTGGCCACCGGAATGACACAGTGTACGGAGCCAGGAGCAGACAGCTCTGTACACTGTGTATTGGCCATAAGTGCTGCAGCTCAACTCCCATTCTCTTAAATGGAAACTAAATTGCAGTAATAAAGAATGGCCACTACATACTGGATGGAGCTGTCTGCTTCCAGCTCTGTACACTGTGCAGTACCGTGGCCAAAGCTGTTGATGTCACCTGATTGGTAGGTGATTGAGAACCTATGAAAACATTTGATGTATGTGTCAGGAGCTTTTTCACCTCATACATCAAGTAATACAAAATGGACAAACATCGCAAGATTCATTTCATGAAGTGTTATTATTCTCTTCAGACTCCAGAGTATAGTAAATGGGGGCTCAGGGGAGGTGCAGAGAAAATAATACACAGATATTCACCTCCCTTGGACTTCTGGTCTTCACCTACAGGCTCTTGTGGGCCTTTCTGGCCTCTACCATTGTCTCCTCTGTTATCTCACTCTCCATGGTCACTACTGGGGCTTGTGATTGGGCATTAGCTGACACATGGGGCATGCCGATATCCTGACACTTTGACCAAACATGACAAGTGAGGCCCAATATCAGGCCTCCATGGTAACCCTAGGGTGCATTACATGAAGATGGCGTAAGAGGCTGCAAGAGCCTGTGGGCGTAGACCGAACACATCATGGTGTTGATGCACCCCGTGTGACCAGTGAGGCACAATCCTATAATAACAATTCATGGGTTGCAGACACAACCAAACCCAAAATTTTGGAAAAATTAGTAATGAATCTGATTCATTATGAACTGGTTCGCTCATCTATAGCAAGTGATCACTGCAGAATACAATGTGAAAGTAGCCTTACTAGAACTATAATATTGCATAAAACCTCTTGTGGACATGTCTCTCAGGATACTGTAAGTAATGTCTGATTTAATGTTTCTAGTCCTTAGCTAGTAGACTTCATTATATTCAATGTAAAAGCTGACAGGATGAACCACAGACAACTTATCAGTGGGGCTGCAGGGTGTTGGAGGTCCAGACTTTTCTGCAGAAGGATTCGTAAGTTATGGTGCTCAGAATGTTCATGGATTTGTGGGGTAGTACTGATGTAATAACGGTGGGTCAGAAATGGGGCCAAGGAACATCACTTAAAGACTGGTTAGAATGCAACAAGCCAGAGGTTGACAAGAGACCTAACTAGGAGATGTCAACACTAGGAGTAACACAAAACAGGTACCAGACAGATGATGCAAGAGGACAAGACAGATTCATAGTCAAGAACAAGGTTGAGGTCAAGATTAGCATCAATGGGTAAGCATAAAGCAATACTGTTATGTGGAGGATGAAGTAGAGTTGTGGGTCAACTAGGCAGGGTCATAGTCATAGACAGAAGGGATCGTAAGACCAGTAGAGGCATCTGGTAGCAATTATTGGAAGGAGCCGGAACTGACAGCAGGGACTCTTCACAGGGACCACATACAGAAAGGATTCCAAAGTGTTTCCCAGCATGGTCTTCATGTGAACATCTTGTATACTTCTGTGGTAGAAAATAACATTACTTATACCATGTTTAATATGTAACTTGGCTTCTTGCTTTGTCTGAGGAATGTCTGGGCAGTTAGTTAAGAACCTGTCGAGAGCACGCGTGTTGTGTGGTGATTGTGAAGGGCAAGCTGTTTCATTATCGTAATGGTTAATATCTCGAGAAGGATCAAGCCTCAAGTTAAGACTTTCAGGAAAGTGACCTGAGATGAAGCAAAGATTTGTGCGCACAACCCTGCGTGACTTGGGAATTCACGAGCAATAAAAAATATAAAAATCTGTAAATAAATAACTAAATATTGATTGTAATATGGAGAACGAGGGTTTTACTTTCCATTGAAGAATGACTTGACCCAAGGAGGATTTCACCACTGAAGAGTGTTGGTATAGCAATGGCAACATAGTAGTTAAAGGTGCACTACACCAGAATGTGGTGCAATTTTATGGCTTCTCCACACCATTTATAGGGCTTCTAAGGGTGTGGAGTGATAGCAGTAGACCTATAGACGTACTGGACTCTGTTGTCTTGTAATTTTGAAGTTCTTTGATGGAGTATAGGCAGAAATATGTAATAGGTAGGATTGGGATTGGGGTCAACAGCAGGCAAACCTTGGCATATGCCAAATATCCACTTGGGCATGGAAGGCACAAGCCAATATAGGTAAGCTTTCTCTGTGCTCGCCAAACTCATGGTAACAAAAACAGGGGAACTACGACTCCAAAGACCTACATAAAACAGGTGTTGGCCCTGGGTTGTATCATAGTAGTTACTTCTGAAGAACCAGTGTAGTGTATAGGAAATTTACTGTAGGTCATAATCGTAGCAAGCTGTAAAAAATCCAGTCATTAGCCTAGAAAAAAAAATAGAAGTTATTGCTTCACTTCAGAGGGGAGCTTTATGAGGCTTGGGGCAACCAAGGTTTGGGTGTCAAGGGTCATATTAGTAATATACTGTAGTAACCTAGTTTGTAAGACTAAGAATTAACATCCATCTATCCAGTTCAGACTAGTATTGTGCAAAGTTGATCTAAAGGAAGGCAAAACCTCCATGAAGTAGAAAATTTTTCGACAATTTTCCTTCCCGATTTCAAACCAATCCAACTCCCTTGATCAAAGACTCATCTTCTCTAATCTAGTAACCTTAACCCATAATACTGTTACACTCCAAAAAGGCATCCAGGCCCATTTTCAAAGATACTTTAGTAATTTCACCATGACATCTGCTGGCAGAAAGTTCTATAGCCTCGCTGCTCGAACAGTAGAGAATTCCAAAGTTTCACTGCTCTGACTGTGAAGAATACCCTTCTATGATAGTGTAAAAACTTTCTCTGATCTCTGTATTTAATAGCCTCATTACTCTGGCAGTAGAAAATCCCACTGTCATCGTATTACTGCTCTTACAGTGAGGAATCCCCTTTATGAGGTGGCACAAGCAAGTGACCCAACAGCAAAGCAGCACAATGCAGGTGGGGAATGCCAGAGAGGTGAGCTGACATATTGTTACAATGAGTAAAATGATCTTAGCCTACGTAACCGCACCTATACATGAAAAAATGTAAAGACACAATACCACAAGTATTTATCTGTAGTTTCCCAGAAATAAGGTGTATCAGTAGTATTAGAAAAGTAGTATCATCTCTACCACATGCTCTCCCAAGGTATTTATTAGAGATGAATAAACTGATTCATAACGAGTCGGGTTCATTACAAATTTTCCAAAAATATTGGATTTGCCAAACCTGAGATTTTTGGGGTTTGCCACACACAAATCATTATTATACTCTGGGTTCTTTTCAGACCCCAAAGTATAATAAACGGAGGCACACGGGGAGGTGCTGAAAAATAAGAAACACTGATACTTTTTGTCAGGGAGGGTTCTTTCGGGAGATCAAACGAATCAGCAGAGCAAGCGAGGATGGGGCAACCCAACAGCTTTGTTCCGCAAAAGATGACACATAAGGTAGGATGCCACACTGAAACAGGACACAGTCCATACCAAAGCATAGTTCGTAACCAAAAACAGCCCCCTAAGAGGACACACCAGGGATTAATGGCAGACCACTGACTTTCCAGGCTACTTTTTCAAGGGGTGTAGGCAGCAACAACTACTCCCCCATCTACAGGCACAAATCCTCCACCAAGCTCCCTCCCAGTCCTTCAGGACAGGGAATCTTCTCATTGTCTACTTTTAGGTGCTGTCCTCAACACAGCCACCCAACAGGTACTAACTCCAAAAGTAACTCTAACTTAAATTCTCTTCTCTTATATCCCTAAGTGGGGGGACATCTCAGTTTCCTGTCTTCCTCTGAGCAGAGGAGGATGTAAGCCCTTGACGGAGAGTCTCCAGTATATAGAGAGTTAGACAAGGCACAAAGGTGGATCTCCACAGGTGGTCCTCAAGGGAACTAGACAGTAGACACCATCCAGCTATGGTGATTGAATTATCTCATCCATTGTGTTCAGCTCCTGGGGGGGGTGATCGGACTTACAACATAAGGACAGTGTTCACATAAAATCCAGTACACAATTTCAAAAATATCAGAATAACATTCAGAATATCAGCCCCAACATTAATATAGCATAAATCATACAAAATGTACTGTCACACTCTTCTTCCCTCACTTCTCCTGGACTCCCTCGCAAGGTCCGTTGCTCATTCACAGACATCTTTCATCTCCATCCAGCCTCTTCTAGCCTCCTGGGCGACGTTAGCAGCCCCAGGGGACCTTTCAGTTCCTCGGTAGTCATGTGGGATGTGCCAGCATCATGACTATTGCATCAAAGTGTTTTGACATCGACATTCCCCTCTTGACTGCTGAGGCCCATTTTCCCAGAGATGCTGACGTCACCCAGGAGGCCAAAAGAAGATTCACAACACCCACAAAGGATCAACGGATATCGCAAGGGAGCCCAAAATAGGTGAAGAGAGTGTTTATTATTTTTCCGCACCCCTCTTGTGTCTAGTCTGGGGACTGATGAGACTCCATAGTATAATAAGACCGCTTCCATTTTGGACCAAAAAAGTGTAGTCCAAAACAAAACTGGGGGGCTAACTTGCGAGGTTTGCCGGTCTCTAATATTTGCTAACAAAATCAACTGGAAGCCACATATTGGAAAATCCACTCACTTACTTGTTACAATTATCTCATTGAACAGTAGTGTAGCGATTAGAAGTATCTGGGTCCTCTGTTCGAACAGGAAAAAAATTAGACCTCTGAGCTATTATTGACACTTTGTATACATTGGGTGCACACCTTAGGGAGGCTGTTCTCAATCATAGTGATCATGTTTTATGCCCATATGTTCACTGGGTCCAAAGAAATATAAAACTAATTGGGCTGATGCATTTACACTTAGGTGAAAGGAGGGAGACCATGTCGGTATCTCTTCTTACCTAACATTGCCTATTTAATTGCACCCTTTCAAGTTATAGTAATTTTACGGGACTAAAGTATTGATGGCCTATACTCAAGATAGGATATCAATATCAGATAGTTGGGGATATGTCAACCCAACACCACTGATGACCAGCTGTTTGAAGTGGTCACGGCACTCAGGTGAACCCTGCATCCATTTCACAGACAAGTGACATGACGTTCATCTTTCACGTGTGAAATGGCGCTGAGCTGCAATACTAAGCATAGCCAATGTAAGGCTCTGTAGTTAGTAAGGTAAGGGTAATCCCCTTTTTAACATTGTAGCTCTCTAATGGAGTAATTGGTGGGTAGCAGGCTGGTGATAGACTCACAGAGAGTTTAGGTCCCCTTATTTCACTGGGACCTTGACAGCAATATGCCTTATACTGTTCTGTAGGATATTATTAGAGATCAGTGAAACAGTTCATACTGAGCTTGGTTTGACCCGAATATTCCAAATTGTTTGTTTTTTAACGAAAATGAACAAATGGAGATTTAAATGGCTGCTGTATTATACTCTGGGGTCTCTTCAGACCCCAGAGTATAATAGGTGGAGGCCTAGGGAAAGTGAAAAAAATAAAAAACATTCATACTCATCTTCCATCAACTCTTTTGGGCCTCCTCGCATCGTCAGGCCCAGGGCTCAGCGCTGAGGTCTGTAATAGGGTCTCAGTGGTGACTTGGGCATGCCGAGTGTCATAATGCTGAGCGAGTCCATGTGAATGCTGGTGGCCCAATCACAGGCCTCAGCCGTGACTTCCAGGTCTATGACGTTACAGAAGAGCACTGGACGTCACCAGGAGAAATAAAACAGGGACACGAGCCGCCAAACCCAAACTCAAAATAAATCTTGAGAGGTTTGCCCATCTCTAGACATTATATATTGGTTTCATTTACAAATTCCCATAGTTGTTCATAAAAGAACATAAAAACTTCATATAAATGAGTCAATAGAAATTGAATGCTTCAAGACTCTCTGGCCATTGCTGATCACAATCCTAGGTGTTACATTCTTCATCACTCTCTGACCATTGCTGATCACACTCCTAGATGTGGCGTTTTTCATGACTCTGGCCATTGCTGATCACACTCCTAGGTGAGACGTTCTCCATGACTCTGGCCATTGCTGATCACAGTCCTAGGTGTGATGTCCTCCATGACTCTGACCATTGCTGATCACACTCCTAGGTGTGACATTCTCCATGACTCTGGCCATTGCTGATCACACTCCTAGGTGTGATGTCCTCCATGACTCTGACCACTGCTGATCACACTCCTAGGTGAGACGTTCTCCATGACTCTGGCCATTGCTGATCACACTCCTAGGTGTGATGCTCTCCATGACTCTGACCATTGCTGATCACACTCCTAGGTGAGACGTTCTCCATGACTCTGGCCATTGCTGATCACAGTCCTAGGTGTGACTTTCTCCATGACTCTGACCATTTCTGATAACACTCCTAGGTGTGATGTTCTCCATGACATTGAAAATTGCTGACCACACTCCTAGGTGTGATGTTCTCCATGACTCTGACCATTGCTGACCACACTCCTAGATGTTATGTCCTCCATGTCTCTGACCATTGCTGATCACACTCCTAGGTGTGACGTTCTCCATGACTCTGACCACTGCTGATCACACTCTTAGGTGTGGCATTTTTCATGACTGTGGCGTTCTGCCACTTCTATAATGAAATATTTAAGCTTTAATTAATCATTTCTCACATGATGGCAAATTTTACTGAGGTTACCAAAGTGCCTAAGGTAAAACTGTAAAAGTTACCATGGAATTTCCCATTGATGAGTAACATCTTGCATGTAGGTGGGTGGGGAAGTGTTATAGTAATCCTTCAATTTTCAATTAGTGCAGTATAAACCATAATGACTTTTCATTCTGAACGTCAGCCATTCATTGTACAATATGTCTCCTCAGCGTAGGTTCAGCATTCTGTTTACTATATTCTCCTTTGCTCAGTGATAATCTTTTTCTGCAAAATGCCTTTTATGCAACCTGCCAAAGGATGTGGGGGAAGGGTACTACTACTGACACCTTATCTCAGCATTGTTTTAATAGAAAAAATCCTGCCCTTAGAGATGGCAGTACATTGTAAATTATACTGTTCTTTACTGTGACACTTACTCCTATGGGAAAAAATTAACTACTATAATACTGCCCCCTATGTACAAGAACTTATCTTCTTTAATGCTGCCCCCTATGTACAAGAATATAATTACTATAATACTGCACCTATTTACAAGAATATAACTACTATAACACTGCTCCTATGTACAAGAATATAACTACTATAATACTGCCCCTGTGTACAAGAATATAACTACTATCATACTGCCACTATGTACAAGAATATAACTACTATAATACTTTCCTGTGTACAAGAATATAACTACTATAATACTGCCCCTATGTACAAGAATATAACTACTATAATACTGCTCATATGTACAAGAATATAACTACTGTAATACTACTCCTATGTATAAGAATATAACTACTATCATACTGCCACTATGTACAAGAATATAACTACTATAATACTGCTCCTATGTACAAGAATATAACTACTATAATACTGCCCCCTATGTACAAGAATATAACTACTATAACACTGCTCCTATGTACAAGAATATAACTACTATAATACTGCTCCTATGTACAAGAATATAACTACTATAATACTGCTCCTATGTACAAGAATTTAATTACTATAATACTACTCCTATGTACAAGAATATAACTACTATAATACTACTCCTATGTACAAGAATATAACTACTATAATACTGCTCCTATGTACAAGGCTATAACTACTATAATACTGCTCCTATGTACAAGAATATAACTACTATAATACTGCTCCGGAGATGTGTGAGAACCAATCTCTCTAAGATCTTCATCAGGTGGGATGTCAATGCTACGGGTCTGTAGTCATTAAGGTCCATAGGATGAGGTTTCTTTGGAACCGGTAACACACAAGAAGATTTCCACAGATCAGGTACCATTTCCAGCTTCAGGCTCATATTAAACATATATGTAATAATGCCACACAGCTGGTCCCCACAATTCTTAGTTAGCCTTGCACTGATGCCATCTGGCCCTGTAGCCTGCCCTGCTTTGATCTTTTCCATCTCCCGTCTCACCTGGGCATGTGTGAAGGACAGACTGTGGTCAGATAATAACGGATTGCTGGATTTACTGGTCTGGCGGGAAATATCAGCAGGAGGTGAAGTCAGTGTGGGAGAGGGAATTGAATGACATGCTGGGGTGTGAGGAGCTTGTGTGTGGACAAATCTATTGAAGAATATATTTAGTTCGTTAAGCCAATTAACATCTGTTTCTACCTTGGAGACAGACTGTCTATGACCAGAAATTGACTTAAGACCCTTCCAGACTGCACTTATGTCTTTTCTTTTCATTTGCTCTTCAATTTTTCTCTTATAATTGGCTTTTTCCTGCCTGATTTGATATAACTACTATAATACTGCCCCCTATGTACAATAACATAACTACTATAATACTGCTCCTATGTAAAAGAATATAATTACTATTATACTGCTCCTATGTACAAGAATATAATTACTATAATACTGCTCCTATGTACAAGAATATAACTACTATAATACTGATCCTATGTACAAGAATATAACTACTATAATACTGCTCCTATGTACAAGAATATAACTACTATAATACTACTCCTATGTACAAGAATATAACTACTATAATACTGCTCCTATGTACAAAAAAATAACTACTAATATACCTCCCCTATTTAAAAAAAAAAAACCAACAATACTGCTCCTATGTAAAAGAATATAACTACTATAATACTGCTCCTATGTACAAGAATATAATTACTATAATACTACTCCTATGTACAAGAATATAACTACTATAATACTGCCTCCAACGTACAAGAATATAACTACTATAATACTGCCTCCTATGTACAAGAATATAACTACTATCATACTGCCACTATGTACAAGAATATAACTACTATCATACTGCCACTATGTACAAGAATATAACTACTATAATACTGCCTCCTATGTACAAGAATATAACTAATATAATACTGCTCCTATGTACAAGAATATAACTACTATAATACTGCCTCCAACGTACAAGAATATAACTACTATAATACTGCCTCCTATGTACAAGAATATAACTACTATAATGCTGCCCCTATGTACAAGAATATAACTACTATCATACTGCCACTATGTACAAGAATATAACTACTATAATACTGCCTCCTATGTACAAGAATATAACTAATATAATACTGC